>JAUMHL010000018.1:3044216-3064609 GCA_032362345.1 Sandelia bainsii
AAACAGGAAAGAGGCAAAAGAGCTCTTTCGAGATTTACGATAGCATCTCATTTTATATCTCATTTAGAATTATATCGCTATAAAATTAGCGATATAATTTGAGTTTAAAATAACTATCGATATATCGCCCAGCCCTACTGCCATCCATTTCTCCTTTCCTTGTGCTGAGCTGAACAGCCGGTCTGAGTGGTCACGCTCACTGATGGGTCCATGCTGATTCAACATGCTGAATGAGCTGACAAGCAACCAAAGGAGGTCCAGCTAGCACCAAAGGTGTGAACACAAGCACAAAAACAAGGCTGACAGATGCTTGACCATCAGCTTGGTGTGTCCTGGCCCTATGCAGAAAAATTGGAAACTATTTTCATAATCAACAGAGATAGTGGTGAAACATTCAGTGACTCTGGCATCTGAAAAAGGAAACCAATTTTCTTGCTTGTTGCTATACAATGCCTATAAAAAGTATTTCACCTTTTCTTGAATAGCGTTAAGAGCGTGTTAAAATCTTGTTCAAAGAACTCAGCTATTTGTTTCTGTACTTTTTGTTTAGCCAGAAAGACTGTAATGTTCATGCTAAAACAAGACATGAATTTATGAATATTAAAAACCTATGTGTAGTTCTGCCGACTTTGCGTTCAAGTCGGTACTCAGACTGCCTGAGATGCTGCTTGGTGTGACCTTTTTCCGTGGAAAATACATCACAACAGCAGGGGGGTAATTACACAAGTGTTCCAGGTGCCTAAAGACACTAATTACCACATTCACTTTGTGGCTCACTATGTGTGATTAATAGACTGTTTGGACTCAAATATGCACAAAACATAAATACTACTGTACATAGAAGAAATAATTTTAACTGTGTGTCTGCCTATTCAATTAAATTCATTTTATTTATATAGAACAGAATAATCTCAAGGCACTTCACATAAGGTCAAACCTTATAGAAAGAAACCCAACAATCCCTCTTGACTTGAGCCAACACAGAACACCTCCAGCAGAACCAGCCTCAGGGTGGGAGGCCATCTGCCTCGATCGGTTGGGGGTGAGTCTTCTCTATTACAGCAGCAGCGTAAAGTCACTTGCTGCTGCTATACAGAATCTTGGTGGAGTTTTGTGTAGAGTATTACTTGATGATTATTATTTAGCTCTGGGTGAAGAATTCTTTAATATTTGCATTTTTGTGCATTTTGTGTTGCATGGATGGTGGATGTGATAGATAGTAGATGTGCTAGATGGAACACATGCAGCAATTTATGAGAATTCCCAGGAATTACTAAATTACGAAACAAATCCATGCACTTACTCGTGAGTGACTTCACTGACAGGGCAGCCAGCTCATGCATGCCTAACTTGTGAGATGTGTGGAAAAGCGTAATCAACTCACACAAATGGCTTTCTCCCATCTTTCAGCACCTCAGTCTAAGATGTCACGACAAAGTCATACCATCACAACGAGTACAGTAATCTGTACTCCTTTACACTCTAGGGGCGTGTAACTATTTTCTCACTTGCACTGACATTATCACCATCTCTAAATGTGTTTTGCAACTCCTTTTTTGTGTCTCCCAATTTGTTTTTGTCTTTTTCACTCAGCCTTTTGTTACTTTCCTTCTCACACTGTTTCCTGTTTCTAAAATAGATGTAGTACATGCCAAACGTACACAGTAAGAAGTGTAAAGAATCTGTCTGGTTTTGACCTTCTTGTAACTGGCTGTTTCTGCTTAGTTTACTTGCTTCAGTCCGGAGAACTGGGGAAAATCATAGGTGTCAGATAGTTGAGGTTTTCAGTTATTTTTACTCAAGTCATTCGCTGTAAGTTTTGACCTTTGACTTCTGGCAAGAGCGCTTTTTGCTCTCAGAACAAACTACAACGTCCAGCGGAGACGTAGCTGCTCTGGCTCTCTCTCACACACACAGGCATACTGTACCAGCTCCACCTTCATTTTTCACTCATCGTGTTTTTTTCCGCACTGGACAGCTAACGCAACAATGCTACATCTGAATGAAATAACAGGTGTTAGGTTACGTGCAGCATATCGGACATGAGAGGTGCACTTGCGTGCTCTTCTACTCTTTCACCCTTCTCGTCTCGTCTTTGTTCACGCTCTCCTCTCCACTCCTGCCTCAAAGCAGCAAAGCACAGATGTGCAGATAGAAGTCTAATTAATGACTGCTTTCTACTCTGAGCTGCTTCTTAGTGGAGTGTTTGGGCTGGATGGTTCAGAGCCGCGCTGTTCTCCTTCATTTGTTGTCTGTGACACTAGGGAGGTAGGATTTCTTACTGAGTCTGTGACTCCAGTTGTCTCACACTTGTATGAAGAGGGGATAACAGCTCTGCTGCTGCGCCTGCTTGATTCAAAGATTACCCCAGGTTCATCATTGATAGGTCCAAGCTTTGCTGCAGAAAAATCCCTTTGGCTTCATGATGCTTAGCTTGAATCAATGTACACATTTTATGAGCTCAAAGCAGTCTTGTAGCTGGTCATATCTGGGCTCCTGGGAATCGGTTCTAATATTCGGTAAATATCCAAAACTCCGGAGCTGCAAGGCAGGATGTTGGAATGGATGGATATTGAGACATTTGTTATTTAAGTTAAAAAACGCTGGGTGGCTCAACGTGAGTTTATAAGAACTGTGTGAGATTTAAAACAGTGTTTCTGAATTATAAAATGTGCTCTTATATCATGGTGTGTATAGCTACACAGCACTGCATTTCATTTCAGATCATTACTTCCATTCTGTCATTCTTACCTCCATCTTGTCTTTCCTCCAGAGAAAGCCAATGCATCTCATGGATGAGAGCTTTGTGTTACGCACAAACTTCAACATGTGCCTTCGTCTCAAAGGAGTGAAAACCTTACAGAGAAAACATTCTGTTATGCTTGAAGAGTGAATCCCGTTTGTCTGATATTCTGCCACCGGAGATCTTATGTGCTTTATTTTAGATGCTCTGACTATAGAGGGAAAGAAAATCTACATCCCGACGACTGTCCTCTTTACATTATTCATCAAACGTTGCTCTTCTGTGGCTTCTTTAAACACTTCCTCAGTGGCACAAATCTGAAGATAAAATGTTGAATTGTTCCGATAAATGATTCAGGGTCTCACGAGAGCACATTACTATAAACGACTGCACCTAATCTGACCATCCATCAAAGGTCACACTGCAACAGCTTCCTTTCAAACATCAGATTTGTTGCATGTTGCTTGTATAAAGTACATTTAGTCATTTTTGCAGCTTTTATCCAAAGTGACTTACAAATGACAAACACCTGTACATTTAACTCAACTTTCCATTTTCAAATAGGTAAATATACCAAACATTAGAACTGCTGTGTTAGCAGTAAGCTCAAACCACCGCTGCCATAACACAGTCTCAGAGAGCTGCTGGCATGGCTGTAGATTCTTATGTGAAAATTCACATTCACAAGAATGTGAAAGCTTAATTCTGTGCCTAAATCATTGC
Source organism: Sandelia bainsii (assembly GCA_032362345.1). Classification (NCBI taxonomy): domain Eukaryota; kingdom Metazoa; phylum Chordata; class Actinopteri; order Anabantiformes; family Anabantidae; genus Sandelia; species Sandelia bainsii. The sequence goes on from JAUMHL010000018.1 coordinate 3,047,683, forward strand.
TGAATGTATATACAGGAGAGGATGTGGGTGGAAAATGAGAAAGAGTTAGATAATCAGTACAATTTTATTTGAGATTGGAAAATAGCGAGGAGTACGACCTGTCCTCATGAATACTGATGTTCTTTGGCATCTGGCTGGAATTAAAGTGCCTCTAATAATCGCAGGTATCGATTAGTCTGTGCTACACAGTCAAGGTCAAACAGGAACTCTCCGACTGAGAACAACACAGACGGCTGCCGTACAGGAAGCAGGTCTAATCACATTTGGACTTAAAAGACGATTCCAGTACATTTTACATTTAGCTTAGTGTTATGTCAGGTTAATCTGGAATGAATAAGATATAGATGCATATATTGTTAGTTGAGTCAGTGCATGTAAGACTAAAAACTGACAGAAATCAAAACATTTTCAAGTAGAATAGGCCACATTAAACTGGTGGTGATTCACCTTTGCAAAGGAGGTTTCAATTTAATAAACCACACCATTCACACTATCCATTCACATATTACAGGCTCAATGCAAATGGCAGTTAATGATAGACACAAGGCACTGTCAGAGATCAACAACACGTCAAGGGTGCTGTTGAGCAGTGGTGTTTATAAAGGAACTCCAAATTGTGAAGCGTGTGGAGACAAAATTAATGGAAAGCTCTTTCTCTTACAAATTTCTAATAGTGCATCACAAAGTCACATTAAATTTTCAAGTCAGCCGGAGTTTTCACACATTTTTAAATATATAAAGTGTTATTATATCATTCAAAATGTGTTAAAGTTTTTTTTTCTGTTCATGTTCCAGATACTGTTAACACCGAGCATTTTACACTTGCGGTGTCCCTAAATGCTGTAAGGGGGTTGTTTTGTTTTGCTTGCTACAGTAATGAAGTAATTACCCTATAGATTATACAGTAGCTGCAATGGTCATCTGTATATACATGTGCCGATAGTAGGCACAGAATGTCAGGAGTGGAGTGAGTTGGGAGAGTCGGGGGCTGATTGCTTCATTTTCCTGGGGATTGTTTGACTGTGGAAATCACAATGCACTGGATGCACTTTTACACCAGGGAAGGTTCCTGGACTTCAATACATGAGAAAGTAAGTACCAGGAACTTATGGGTCGAAATGCGCCTTTGTTTTAGCAAAAAGTGGTAAAATAAGGTGTGGGCTAGGTTAAGGGCTGGGTTTGTGCATTTTGTTGTAACAATTAAGGTTGAGGAGTTGGAAAATTCATTATGCTCAAAAGTCCTCACATCTGTGGACAGATAAATGTGTGTGGGGTATGGGATGGGGTGAGATGGAGGTTTGTAGGAAAGGAGCACAAACATTCCCAGAGGTGTCTTTATTACTTATCATTTCACAAAACTACATTTTCCCTGTTAAATAAAACCTTAGAAAACAGGGCAGGCACTGAATGGCCCATTAATCTAGAAGTGTGTATCTTCATAAATGCATCATGTTTTTTTGTTCTGTTCCACTTTCTTTTATCCACTTTTCACTCTCTCTGTTGCCTATAGCGATAGTGACTTCAGATTCAGATTCTTTATGATGCACTACAAGAGTAATTCTCTAGATTTTAGTACATCGTATCAGCAACATGACATCAAGAGGCAGGACACTGAATGTCCTGTTAATGAGAGATAGGACAACTTCTCGTAGCATCCAGTGTCTGCTCTCTGTGAAGTTATTTATTTGGGATGTCATAGTGGATAAAACATTAGCAGTTAACGTAATCTAATGCGAAAAAACATACAATATGTTATTTAGGTGCTACGAAATCTGTCAATTTATAAGAAGATAATAAAAGGCTTTAATCTCTATTGTTTCTTCTGTTCTGTTCCTGCGCACAATCTCTTACTAAACCAGGTGAAGTAAGCAGGAGACAGCATGGACTTTAATTTGCAGGACATTCTGCATTTTTGCATTATTCCATTATTATTTCAGTCAAAGTAAAGTGGAATAGATGGTAACGATCATAACCTGGACATAATTCTGTGTGTTGTGTTTAGCCTCCATTTGGAGCTCATTTGAACTATCCTCCAACAGAAAGTTGGTCGAAAGAGTTTTACGTTGAATATCTTGCTGTAAGTCCACATTAGGGTGCACTGACTCTAAATCACCCAGTAGACTGCTGAAGTCAAATCAGCAGAACCAGTAAAGAGGCCAGATGCAAAGATAAAATTATGCTCTCACTTCATTTATTTATGAGTAATTCCTCCATTATAGTCATCTTAAATAACATAACTTCAATAAATGTTCAGCTGGTAATGAATGACTACAAGTAAAAAAAAAACTACATTTACTGTTTATGAAAAATCTCTGATTGTACACAACCAACCCGCAACAACTGACAGACAAAATTAGCGACTACTTGTGAACAGAATGTAGCAACTAGCTGAGCTGGCTGGATATTTATCTCGTGAGTCCATGGAGACCAAAAATAGTTAACAGAAGAGTGAAACTTGGCTTTAGTTTGAACATTAACACGTCGGCCATTTTCAGTCTCACAAGGCCAGAATATGTGAAACATGTTGTTTTTGGTTTCTTGTAAAGATTAGATCTCAAAAGTGGCTACAAAGGCAAGAAAAGGATCCCAGTAGGTTTAACAACTTCTTTCCACATTCACAGACGTTAGTCCATTGTGTGTCCAGGTTAATTCCACCTGATAGATGGATGGATCGGTATAGATATGTACGTTTATATAATATGCTGTGGTCTAACTGCAGAGTTGCTACAGTGCATCTCTGACCTTGTGCGGATTTTTCCAGCACTCTGATTTCTACTTCAGACGAGCTAAATATCTGTGTGAGTAATTAAACCAGTGGTTTTATTACTGACCAATTAGTCTCATACCCACTCAGACTGAATCACAATCTTATCTGTTTCTGTGTTTGCACACTCGTCGCATAAATGTGCTCACACACACACACATAAAGGGCTCAGTCAGTACAAACTGTGTAGTCTGCATCAGCGTGGAGCAGATAGAGAACACTGTACTAAGTATGTTTGCTCTCCAGTGGTGCTAACAGCTAGATAACAGTTAATACAATCACCAATATGACTGGCTTATCTTTCAGCGGTGTTATTGAAAAGTTGTTGGAAAAGTTTGACAGCTACGGTAAACTACAGGAGAAACAAAAATGGATCCTGTAAAAGAAAACGAAATTATGAACCAAATTTCATGAAAGTTACTGGATTAATTTACGTGTTACTGGATTAAACCCAAACTATTTCCTGTCTCTGTCTCTTTATTTTCCTGTGGGCTTTTTCTTTTTCTGTATCAGCTCTGCTTTTGTGCATGTTCTGGTCTGCCAGTCTCTTTCCCAGAGTGCTGGTTCTCCTTTGGCCTTACACTTTCACTGTTTCTCTCTCTCTCTGTGTGTCTTTCGTGTCTTCCTGTCTCAGAACTTTACAACGTGAAACGTCCTCTGCCAAAACATAGCACTGGCTAGACCTGACTTACATCATAAAGAGACATAGTGGTTCCACCAACATCCTTCCTCCTCTTTGCCCAGTTTATTAAAATAACTGCTTCGGCATCTGCTGTACAAGTGCACCAACAAAATTCAGCAACATTTTATCAGTGGTAGTGTGTGACGAAAACCCCTGTAGTGAGGAAGGGAGCCAGAGCCCAGAGTTTGAGTTAGTGGATGAAAGCCCAAAGATTAAAATTGGATGAAGACAAAGGTTTTGTAGACAGAGAGCAAGAAAAAGCAGAGTTCTGAGTTAATGTTTTCACCATATTATGTACCTTTTCTCTGTGGAGCTAGAACCAGATTGTTTGGGTTTCTGAATTGGGTGGTTTGTACAAATTTATTGAGGAGAATGACGGGGAGGTAAATAGAGAGCTGAACGTGATACTAAACAGATTGTTCCTACCTGAACCACAGTACTGCAGAAAGCATTACATCTTTGAATATCTTTGCAGCAGGAGTTTGTGGTAATTAGATTATTTGTGTTAATTGGTTTTGTTCAGTGGTAGCTGTAATAGGCCAGTTATTCTTTCTTAACTCTATTTGAATGCACTTAGCTAAGTTTTCCTGGGTTATTGGTTGTATTTGTGTGTCTGACTGAAATGAATTCACTCAGGCATGTAGAGCTAACGATATGAAGGTTAATTAATTATGTATATTGATTGAGAATGTTAATGAAAAACAGCGAACATCTTTTAATACAGTATTAATACAAATTTTAGTTATTATATATATTATATATGTTGTTTTTTTTACTGAAATATACAAACATTTATTTCTCTGGCTCTCTGGAGAATAAAATCTACTGTAGATCTCTGCCCAAAAGGAGGAAACAAGATTATTTGTTTTGGATTCCCTTGTGGCATTAATCAAAATCAGTTAAGCCCGTGTTGTTACAAAATGTGGGATTTTGTGTTTTTAGCCGTGCATCCACATCCCCAGAGGATGAAGTGTGTGCTCTTTGAAGAGCCCCAGACTTTTTTCTTCTAGCACCTCCATGAAGTTGATACTTTAACAACATGTTTCAGCTACTGCTTGCCATGAAATCTGATACAGACAAATTAGGATATTAGGAGCATTCAAGGTGAATCATAGACACTTTGATCATACCCTTTTTATAGGGGACCATCATTTGTGACTAAACACCTGCAAAAAGAACATTACACTCAGGCTAAAAACCATGAGACTTCTGCTGTTCCTTTACAATGCTTTTTATGCCTGCTATCCACCTTGATGTGGACTTTTTGGACCTTGTTAATAATACATTAATTAATCCTGACTCAGTCGTGGTCACAAAAATAACAGATATCTTAAATGCTATGTTTTGAATTGTGTACAATAGTAAGACTGATCTGAAAAAATGAAAGCTGTTCTGAAATAGTAATATTACAGCACAACGGGAAAGTGGAAGAGTGAATAAAAGCAAAATTTAGAGAGAAACCAGCTTCCATACTCTGACTTTACAACCACTTCACATAGGTTGGACACACACAGAATAGCAGATAGAATCAGATTGTTTATTAAGTCCGTTGCATATTGTCACACAATAAAACACTTGCTTTAGCAGGATACGTTGGTGGGGAGCTAACAAATTGAAGCACTCTGTTGGGCTGAGTTTCATTGTCTGGAAGAGAGGACTCCAAGAGGACACACACACACACATGCACACACGCACTTAGTGGGGAGCACAGAGGACCCAGGCTCTATATTAGAGGTTTTGAGAAAAAGTCATGCTCACTGCAACACTCCGCTTTACAACAGTGAAGAAAGATACACAGAGATGGAAGGTGGAAAACATTTTTTAAAAAGCAGCCTCCGGCTATTTAATTTGCAGGCACTCTGAAACAAAGCATGGCTTAATGAATTGGAAATGATATCATCCACAGAGGAACACAACTGCAAATACAGCTGAGGCTAGAGGTGAGCACTGCATGGAAAGTAAAGCCATCTCTGCACAGCATAGCCGAGACCAGCATGCCACTGCTGGAGTTAAAATGAGGTGTGGAATCCGTTTCATTTGAAATGTTTCCAGGCAAGAAACAACAAGAAAAAAACATAGCACCAGTCTACGTGTCTGCTCAATTGTATGAGATTTGTAGATCTTTTGGTAAGACACTGTTTTTCTTTAGTTTTCCTCTGAACTCACCATGATACAGTGCTGTGAAAAAGTATTTGCCCCCTTCCTGATTTTGTTTTTGATTTTTGCATATTTTCACACTTAAATGATTCAGATCATCAGACAAATTTTAATATAATATATAATATAACAGAGTAGATACAAAATGCAAAATGCCATGCTTACTGCCAGACCTGTTGAATCAAGAAAAATGCATCTGACAAAGTGGTGTACTGTACATCAGGATTCATTTTGCATGTTTGGCCTGGAACCCAAATAAAAAGTCGTACTGGTGAGAAGGTGGCCCCTTATTTAAGACACCCTTGGTAATGGCTGATGAACCGTGATGTGCTTTGTGCCACAAGAGATCCTTTCTGCCAGTGGCTATCAAATTGTGCATGTCCTCCCCCCTCTGTAAGGGATACTGCCTCTGACACTACCTCTTGAGGCAGCTTAGAGGAGAGTCAACACAGACACCCCCCCCCAAGCTGGTATGGTACTTTATATACAGAACAGTGAAGCAGCAGCGCAGTCTACCCACATTGAATGTGCATCGTTAAAGGGGCTATACACTCGCATTGATCTGCTTCAGGCTCCATTTTGGCTCCTGATCAAGCACTGGTTCTGTGTTTACACCACACTTATTGCTTCATTCAGTCTTTCCAGGAAAAAAAAGGTCAAGGCAGCAGCAACCAATCGACCAGTAAATCAATCAATATGTTTGTCTGGTATCAAAGGCTTTCCTGCCAACTCAGAGACTCAGGGGATACTGTGGGTCAGTACATCTGTTGGCTGAGGTAGTTCAAAGACTCTGCAGAACATAGTCCATGTAGTCATGAATCTGTTTTAGTTCAGAAGAGTAGGATGTTTCTAAAGCTTGATACATTGTCAATTCAGCTTCTCTGAAAACTCTCTACCTCTGTCAAGGTGATTATTTTAATCACAGCGAGGTGTCATTATTCAGCTAATGTACGATGTTTTGCATGTAGGATATTTTCCATCAGTTGTGATTTCTGACACTGTGTGAACAAAAGATTTTTTATAATGAAAAAAGAAGACTCGTAGGTAAAGGGATGTAGAACTGCTTAAGTGTATTATCCTGTAAAAATATCATAAGACATCATTGCATGAACTTTCTAACATTAATTGAACATCATGAACTGAACTATATCTGGTTATATAACTGAACCAATATACTGTAATAACAGAGTCCCTTGTGGACAATTATGATAACTCGATAAATCAAAGGCACCACTTAAATTCTCTTCCTCCAGTGTTGGGGCAGGATGTAACTCAGTGATCAGCACTGACAGATCAGTTATCAGAAGGACAGAGAAATCCTGTTAGGTCAGTTTAGCTTCAGGCTGATTACGCAGATTAAGTAACAGTACTGTCTCACTGCAGCCTGAGCTGACAGAGCTGTGTGCTTGCTCTTAATACATACTCTTAATATGCAAATCAAGTTGGGAGTAGGGGGCTAAATAAGCAAACCCTCCCAAGTGGTACTATCACATGTCCTGCCTGGCAGTATAATAGACATGGCATTGAAGATAGAGAACAAAAGCATACAAAAATATGGATTAGAAGTAAGTGGGGAAGGGTGCAGCAAGTGGCACTGTACAGTCCTAAACTGTATCCAGTACATTGGTGAATTAAGTGTGTAGATACGAAAGTGGGTTTTACAGCTGAAGAACCCTTTAAGTTGCATAAAGTAATGTTTTTTTGATATTGATGTCTCTGACACAATTGTGATCCTGTTATCACTCTCAAACCAATCACAGAACACAGACAGATCAAAATATAACCATTTATTTATCAAATCTGAATTCTTCCTTTGTGCTTTAAAGTGTAAAATACATTAAAATACCAAAACGTCTCAAAAATACTGAAATAAAATATTTAAAAATACCTAATATACAAAAGAACAAAGACTGATCTGAGTCCAACTTCAGATGTTCCATTACTTATGACTTAAATGGCTCAACATCATCTTTAGCAGATGTCTACATAAATCACTGGCATTTTGGCAGCACTGAGACCCCAGCACACAGCAACTGTAATTATGTTTATGCCTGTGTAGCAGACATGGTAAGTAACTAAGTACATTTACTCAATTAATGCAATTTGCAAAGTTAATGTTACGTCAAAAACTACAGTTTTGAGGTAGTTGTACTTTACTGGAGTATTTTTCTTCAATGTTACCTTTACCTTTACCCACTTTCACTCACTGTGAATTTATGTACCACAACATTTATTAGACAGCCTGAGTTATAGTTAACCAATAAAGAATAAAGCGGGTGGATTAACCACCCGTCAGTCATAAAGTGGTAAAAGTCCCACCTTTATCAGCTGCTGTTTCTGTTTCACACCAAGTCTACAATAACATAGATGTTAGTCCTTGTTTTTTATTCATTGCTATATTTTCTTTCTTTGCCTTAATTTTCACCTTTGAAAGTTTGTGGAGCTAATCTGGTCTAGAGCACGTGCGGTGATCATGTGTACACACATTTAAAACTAAAATCTCAGCCCGCATAAATCATATCTTTGGAACTATTTGTAACTTTTAATTAATAATTTTGGTTGGTCGGTTCAAATGTTATTGACTTTGGTATCTCTCGGCTGCATTTTAAGTCCAATAATGTAAAAGTATATATTATGTATTTAAGTAGAATGTTTAGCAGGTTGTTCACGTGTGCAGTGTATTTGGATCTGAGTTTGTATACCAGCTTATACGCTTGTGTATTGCAGTTTTCTGAAAATAAATAATTAATATGAAGCAGGAGGAAGACCGGGCCAATTAATACTGAGAAACAAAGCTGGCCTGTGGGAGAATGCAGGAGGGAGTTGAGGTCAAGGTGTGCCTCCATGTGTGTGGAACAAATGCAGCAAAGGAGGAATGGGAGTCTAAAAGGAAGAAGAGAAGAGAAAAGAGGGGAGGAAGGCACAATATCAAGGAAAAGTGGAGGAACACAGCCTAATAATTAATGAAAAGTTAAGTGAGTGAGTAGAAAGGAGGCCAGGGGAGAGGAGGGGAGGGAAAAGGCACAGTAAGGGAGGAAAATATAGGAGAGAGGGTTAAATAAAGTGAAAAAACATTTGGTTACTTTACACTATAACACAGGAGAAACACCAACCTGAATGAGTTAATCAGTCACTATTACTTAATCACTTAATATATCCTCTGGCTTGTTAGATGAAAGCCTTGCTGTGTGAGTGCGTTGTCTCCAGCTTTTAAAAGAAATTCTGTGCAGAATAAAGCGAGCGTGAAAAGGTGTCTGACAGAGCACATTACAGAGGTTCTATAATGGCAAGTCATTATTAATAACACAAATGAAAAAGCTCAGTTTCGAATAGAGATTCAGTTCAACCTACTGTAAAGGTAGCACAAGTAATTATTAGGCTTGAGTTTTGTGAGGCCTACCTCCATTTCAGGTGGACTGTGTTTCGTACTCTGCTATCAAAGAATCTTTTGAATATTACAAGAGAAAAAAGAGAAAAACACACACTGTCTCTTTATTCTTCAGCAGGTCCATTCACTTTAGCCTAGAGGCCTGGTTTGTAAAATTACATTCATTTGTTAAATAACTTACATTCTTCAAGCAACTCTCTTTCAAGCTCTTGAAAACACATTTGTAATTCTTTCCTTCCTTTCTCCGAGTCCTTTATTAGGGGACCACATAGCATTTGGTGGGTGAACACTGATTTGTATTCCTGCAGCTCTAATTAAATTTGTTCTGGTAATACAAAAGAGAAAGCCCATCAACAAATAACAGCAAAACAAACAAGAGGGTTGCATGCATAAAAGCCTGCGAACAAACCTGCTCTGGGGCTGATTGTGTTCAGACGTGCTTGATAAAAAAACAACTCTGCATGCTGAAAATGAGAGGAGGTTTGATTCATGCTCTTTTTGTCCTATCTCATGCTGTTGTGTTCAACACGAGGATGAAACTATAGATAATGTTGCAAACAAGAAGGAGACTTATTACAAGCAACAGTAACGTGTTATAGTGAAGAAATCACCAGTTATACTGAGACACAAGTAAAGGAGAAATGAGACTACGTAGTACAGACAGGGCCAGATTTGTTGCTAACCTTTCACATTACCAGAAGACACCATGATTCTCCTAAATTAACCTGAAATTGAGAAAAACAATTAAGGAAATAAAAACCTCTACTTTTTTATTTTTGATTTAACAGAATATTATAAATAATACAACAAATGAAAGTGGCCTGGATAAAAATGATGGTACCACTAACGTAATATTTCATTTCACAACCTTCACAGGCAGACGCTCAGTGAGACTTCTGTACCTGTCAACTGGCAGTTTGGTCCACTCCTCTTCCCCAGATTCCTTGTTTCAGCTCTTTCCACATATTTTGAAAGGATTCAGATTGTGACTAAAGAAGACCACTTCAGAGGGGCTTTTATCTGTGTTTTGGGTCGTTATCCTGAACCACAACTGGTTGGTTTCGTAACCTGGTGAACATGGTCTGTTCACCATACCAGCCATATGGTGCTATTTCAAGAGAAACTAGCCACCAGAGGGTCTATTTTACCATATTTCAAAAGAAGCCTACAGTCACAATAGGTACATGATTTCAAAAGATGCTCCCATGGGTAGTATGACTGTGAAATTCACACTGAAAGCGTAATGTGAGCAACACGTAACTGCTATGGAAGTGTCATTCCATCCAATCTGCATTGATCCCGAGCTCTTCTCACCATTTTTGTCATCAGAGTTTGTGTATTTTTCAGCAGGATAAAGTGACAGAGGGCAAACAGATGATCTTCTCCAGGCTGATTGGCAGCAAAAATATAGGCAAAAATTGTCAGTGTTTATATGTATGTATTCATTGATTTTATTCATTTCCCCCTGCTACATTAGATAAAACATACAAAATTACAAAACACAGATGAACAAAGTAAATTGCTGATCTTCCAGCACTTGCACTGTCATCTCTCTTTTGCCAGCATGAAAATAGATCCCTTTATCTCTTTGATTTCCGTTATTTTGTCCATTAGCGCCAGCCCTTTACTAATAGGCTTAGCTACTCAGCCTCCGCTAATGGAGACTACACCAGAGCTCACGCTGTCAAATCTGCACTCAAGTCAACCTGAGATAGCCTCTGCTAAACCAGTGCACAGTGGGATTCATTTGATCTGGCTCTGTATCTCACTGGTGGACATGAGGAGGATAAAGTGGTCTCTATTAGGATGAAGTAAAAAATGAAGAGAACTCAGACTTTCACCATGTCCTGCCAGTGTGGAAACACAGAGGTATAGAGCGACTGTCTGAAAAGTAAAAAGCACCTGAAACCCATACATTTGTCTGCAGAGCTGTCACATTTGTGTGGAATACTTTATATGAGTTGGAGCATGTTTGAAAGTGTGTAAATGACCAAACTGTTTAATTGTAACACAATAATTCATACATATAGAGAAAACAAGTGCCAAACTGGTGCATGTTCATGTCTGCTGTCATCTCCAGCGACTCCCTCAGTTTAATGTCCATCGCCTTCCTTTCTATTTCTCTTCCCAGCTCTCCTTTGCTCTCTTTTTTTCCTCTCCCCATAATCTGGTTCTAGCTGCATTATACAAGCTAATCAGTGTCTAATCTCACTTTTAATTCTCTTTCTATTAACCTCTCGCTATCGTTTGTTTTACCATTACCTCCTACACACACACGCACGCTTAAATTGCCTTCTGGGCTAAATTGCGGTTTATTTCCACATCATGACAAAGATATGCTGAGTTAATTACAGGCCACAAATGAACATGGTCATAGCAAAAGGAGGAGGGAAAGAATGAATATTACGTGCAAAGGAAAGCTCATACCCCCCCAACTAATATGTTTTCCAGATGATAGCAGTATTGGAGCCAATTTGTTTAAATGTTTGCCAAACATATCATTTGGCATCTGTCATTACAGTGCAGGAAAACTGAAATCAGTGTTCACAATAAACAGATCATGCGCATCAACTGCCACATCACGTGCACACTATCACTTCCATTAGGGTTCTATAGCAACTGACGCCTTCTGCCATAGTGATGCTATTTCAAGAGATGATACTTAGGATCGTATGAGACAAGTAATTTTTACGCGTGTTACGGCTGGATGACTTGTTGATCAGTAAAAAATGAAGAAAGTTAACCTGCTTGGTGCCCGAAATGTTTTAGAGATGTCAGTATCTGAAGTGATAAATAAATGAATGTGTAACCAAACGTGTTTGGTCTCCACTTAAGACAGACTGTTTTAGCCTCCAGACAATCCATGGATTGTTTTGTTCTGGGAATTCATATGTAGGTCTGAAGACATTTTATGTGAGATATGATTGATTTTCTTTAATGTTATGCAGCATTGAGCTGTGCACAACTGATGCTATCAAAACTGTAAAAGTTCTAATGAGGGTCAGTGACATTTTTATTGTACTCATTCTTAAATAAAACAGCCTAAATGGTGTAATACATGCTTCATAATATAGAATAGCTGGCTTATCGTTTTCATATCAAATGTGTTTTTTTGAACAAAATCTAAAAAATATTAGTGCACTACTGAGAAATACAACAGGTCGTGCAACAGCAGATATGTTGCATTATTCAGGAACTATAAACTCTGCAACAGTACAACAGGCCAGAACAGGCTTTTTTGCTTTAACTTCTCAATATGACAGGTGCAAGCAAAGTTTCCCCACTTTTAGCTATTCTATCACACATGAGAGATCTCTGTGCAATAAGAAAACAGGTAGATAAGGACAAATATCATTTTGATTTGAAGGCTGCAGACTCCACTTTTCTGTCTCTCTGTTTATTTGTGAACATACCATTTTTATAGTTGCACATAGAAACCTGACTATTGGGTTAGGTGAAACTGCTATATCAGATTCTCCAAACGTAACATGAGCTGCAGGATGTAGTGAACATTACAACAGCCATGGACAGACCACCAGAGAATGAATGATACTGCCACATTTAACCCCCAGAAGGGACTATTTTCAATATCCTTAACTTGCTTTTCTTTTGCAGATTCAACACTTCTGTAGAAGGGCAATAAAAGATGCATATTTTGTTTGACCATACAGCACATTGTTTATATATTTATCGACAATGAGCTGAAGTAGCAATGGTCCATCCTGGACAAATGGAATTCCAATTTAGTCTCAGAGGAGACTATTAAAAATCTGGAGTCTAATATGCTTGCTGCACGTCATCTTTCCCTCAGCACTTCACTGCAATTTACCTGGAAAGGTTTTAATATTCAAGGGTTAACACCAGTATCCTGTAACGCTCTCATCTCCATGCAAGGCTTGGGATTGTATGTAATTAGACCTGTGATAGCTGTAGACTATGGTGACAACTTTAGCTGAAATATATATTAACCTCATATTATGAAAACTGTTTTCTGTGGGGTTACGTTACTTTTACATAAACTCCAAATTAGGCGCATGTCAGATGCTTCATACGTCCAACAACAGGCACAGACCTGAAGAGACAATTCCCCTCTGTCATCTAGGGAAAAACTTCTACCTTATTTTCATTTCCAATGCCCAGTATCAGAGGAGGAAGGCAGGACTTCAGGGAAACAAGAGGCTTAATTGTCTGGGCTAGTGGCAACGCATTTAAAGTTTGAAGTGCACGAGGCATACATCGTAGACCTGGGCCAGTTCCCAGGTGAGAGCCCTGCTGGAGGAGCTTTGTGAGTCTCAGAACAATTTGCTGTGAATGGAGAAAGGAATATAAAGACGGAGAGAAAGAGACAAAGCATGAATAAAGAATGGTTTATCATGTTTTCTTACATGTTTGCTCGCAAACGTCTATCCTATTCTTGCAAATAAATTTTCCTGTTCTGTTTCACCATATAATCACCATATAATTAGACAATACCAAGGATATACTGTATACTGCAGACTCTGTATAACCCTGGACATTCCCAGGGCTACACAGAGTTTTGACATACAATTTTGGTCTAAATCTGAAATGCCTTCTCAAGTAGTTCCACGGCAGTTTGAATCATCTGACCACATTCGCACAATGACTTACTGACTTGCAGACTCACATGTGACCTCAACAACTAGCATGTGCCATCAAAGTGTGCTCTATCATGTGGTGGTGTACAGCCTAAGCAAAACGAAACTAGTGGAAAAAACATCTAGTCAGAAGTCAGAGGAGAAAACATCCTGCAGAATGAAGAATGAATGACCATGTTTTAAGCCCTTTGGTGTTATTCCATCAGCTATGTTTCACTGTAAATAATGTTCCTGTCTGAAGTCATGAATAATAAAAATAATAATACTTGAACTACCCTGTCCCATCAAGGAAGTGTACCTAGCTTGTCCCTCTGCAGTGTAAAAAATGAAAAGAACTGAGCCACAACTTTGTCAGCTTCAGTAGCTTACATCTAAATAATGATTTTGACTGTTTCAGTCCACTGTTGGCCACAGTGGAGCTGCCTCTCAGATACCCAAGTAATGGTAAGTGAAAGTTAAATCTTTCATCCCTTATTTGTAGAAGCACACAGTGGTCAGTGTCTAATAAGAAAAAAGTTCAGATATAAGAGCATAATTGCAACCCGAAGATTGCAAAAGATTGCAAAGATTTGTTCACAGTTAATGCAAATTACAAGTTGCAAATTGCTTTCCGTTAATTGGTGTAGTGCTTTATTAATTTAGAAAATGTGTGGCATCACAAAATAAATATATGATGATTTTTACTACAAAAAGTTAATCATGGTTGCAGTTTAGTTGCATAGGAACACAATTTCTAGGAGACAGGGTTGGCTGAGGAAATTAGAAAACAAGTCTCTGATCTCTACCTGCCTCACAATTTCGCTGCTATTTCTTAAATGGCTTTCTAAGAAAACACAAGTTTTCTGGCTTCTGTCATCTCATGATTCATGAGCCGGCAACTGGGCCAGCTAACCCCCCACTGTTTGTGTGGCTGGTTAATGAAAGAGTTTATGTTTGTGTATGTGTGAGTTTGTGTATATGAGTGGGTAGAAAACACAGACGGGAAAATGCAAAAAATTGTGTTTGATTAGTCCTACAGCTCATTGCTTCAATTTAAACACACAAATCTGACCGTGTATCAGAAGCAACGCACTTTGTGTGTCACTCATATCCTGGATGTTCTTACAAAGTCTCATTCAGTTGGATTTAAATATATATAAATTGTGCATATTCATCAGCTAATGAAAGAGAAAGAAGATTAATGCCTTTGTTTCATTACCATAAACACTATTAGTAGGGTTCGAGCTTTTCTCAATGCATCACTGTGTAATAATTTCCTGTACAAGAACATATTCTCAGAACAACACAAACATTGGGAAGTCTGGATGTTGTTTCATGCTGTACGGATCAAACATCCATCACTGAAAAACCTCAACTGTTGATAAGGAAGCTTTGCAGTAGAAGAGAGTTGCAGTGATTTTCTTGCTGTGGTGGAGCAAAACGATGAAAAGTTAGCATCAGGAGAAGTGTTTTGCTGGTGTTTGTAAAGCATGTCCTGGAGCTGTAGGGAGCGGTGTACTGGGAAAACGGTGCATTATGGAAGAGGGGAGGGAGGGAAGTGGCAGAAAAGAAGGGAGGGAGGAAGATCTTTGATGAGGCCCCAGGAGTTTCTCTAATGAGATGCGAGCAGTGTGAGGGAGCTGCTTTTTTTCTTCCATCACAAACGGAGCTGTGCCACACTGTTATAATGAAGCCAAAGACATAACCAACGGCCTTAATTAAAAATCACAAAATCACCAGTTTGCTCCATGCCTTCTGTAACGCAAACTCCAGCAGGAAATCTCTGAGAGCCAACAAAGGGGCCCTACGTGTGATGTCTGGGCGATTTAAATATATATGTTTCATCAATAACATGTATTTCAAAATGTCTTACATGCAGGTTTGACACATTGCAAGTTCTTTCAACCTGACTAAAAGGGACTGCCATGTAATTCTGACATTCATGTTCCCCTCAGGATGAATTTAAATGAATTTGTGATGCAAACTTTTAGAAAAAAATAAGGAATTACTACCTCCACCAACCAGTCAAGTTGCAGTTTACATGCATGTCTCTCTGGACTCATAATCCAATTACTTCATCCATGAGTACAAGGGAAGGTTTGGGTAACTCTTCCTTTTACAGTCCCCTAATTACTAAGCATTTACCTAGAAGATGAATGGAATCTTAGGTAGCACTGCAGTTTACAGCTCGGTAATAACATGGTAATAGTGGTGTAATATCTTGGAAATAACAAGGAAATAGTGGGGTAACAACAAGGTTATTCGGCAATAATACCCTGGTAATAACTAGGTAATAGAGTGTGTAATTGTTTGATAATAACAAGGTAATAAGGGGGTAACATTTAAGTAATAAGAAGGTAACTGGGTCATTTCATTATTAAAATATTTTACAGAATGTACTTTCATGGCAATTATCAAAGTAATAACCAGGTAATAGGTTGGAATGAGCAATTGATATATCTATGTAATAGCAGGTCAAAACCACATGGGTATTAATATGGAATGAAAACACTATAGCTGCAGTAATTACATGGTAATATCAGATGAAAATCCACAACAAGAGTTACAGTAATTACCTGTAACGCTTAAACTGCAGGAACAATTTTACGACTTGAAACGCAGGAAATGAGAGAGAAAACAAAAAAGCGTCACCTTGCAGTGTGTCTGTTATGGAGTTAGCTTAAAACTAGCGAGCTAATGTCCACATGTCTTTGCAAACACTGAATGAAGCTTTTGCCTGTTTGGACTTTGTTGTTTGTTAAATACAGTACATAGAAACTACAGGTGAATTACTAAGAAAAACCTAAATTATTACCCATCAACTCAAACAACTACCGTGCAGTAGGCAACCAACTCATAGAATCACCTTCTCTCCTATAACTCATCAGCTGAAGTTACAGTTGTAGTTTCCCAAGGTTTATGTTGGTAATAGCCCAAGTGTTATAGATCTACCTTCTACAAATTAAGAGCACTGGGTTAAGGTCAGGGAATGATTGTGGGCTGGTGACATAGAGAAAAACAGTTATTTGATGCACACCATCTGCATTAAAATACAAACCAAAACACATTTTCTTGCGTAAACGTAACCTCACATGGGACTCTGGACTTGAACTTGGATGGATGGATGGATGGATGGATAGATAGAGAGATAGAGAGACAGACAGACAGTCTTGATCCCCAAAGGGAAATGTCAGTGTTGCAGTAGCCTTAAACATAATATTACAGAACAGTATAGAAAAAGAAGGAAAGGAGCTGAAGAAGTCCAGGACTAAAGCTGCTCCGCTGCTTGACCAGCAGGCTGTGGAGAGGATGTGAGCTGTTCTCCATGATGTTCAGCAGCT
>JAUMHL010000018.1:3064709-3075498 GCA_032362345.1 Sandelia bainsii
ACAGACTGGTAAAAGATCTGCAACATCTTGTTGTTCACATTAAAGGACTTAAGCTTCCTCAAGAAGTAGAGTCTGCTAGGTTTGTCAGTCCTGCACATTATATGCCCTCCATCCACCTCAACCACCTCCTTGCGACTCGTGCTTCATTCATTGAAAAAATCTGTTGCATCACAATATAATGATTATGTTTACTACAAAAACGTAATCACGGTTACAGTTTAGTTGCATAGGAATGTAATTTCCAGGAGACAGGGTTGAGTATTACCACACTCTTACCAAAAACTTTTTAATAGACTCATTAAAAGATTATTCACTTTTCCATGCAATCAGCACTAACTTTTACCACCACTGTGTTACTACGTAAAACATGACTAATTACTAGGTAAGTAAGCAGAAATTGTACTGTAGGGAGGATTGTCTGTTTCCATAGTATTACCAGGCTTGTACCATATTCTTTGTAACATATTTTTTTCCATGAACTAAACACAAACCATTACCATGTATGTGCTGCAGCCTTACTAAGTGAAACATGAATATTTACTCCGTATGGAAGGTGAAACTGTACTATAAAAGGAAGCCTCTTCCTCTGGTAATACCTTCCTTTGTCTATGCAATAAATGTAGTGGGTCTGACTCTTCACATAACACCTCTTTACTTGCAACAGCCACGGCTGGAGGCATTATGTGTTCAGGTTGTACATCCGTCATAAAAACACTGGCACAAATAGACCGGATTCTCTCCCTCTCAACAAAGGTTTTTTTTAGTGGTTAGAAGGGGCTTAAAATGTGAATTCTACAACTGGATCAGGTAATCTATTTTACAAAAGAAATATTGCTTTAGTCAAAAAACAGCACAACACAAATTTGGTCATTAAGAAAAACACACTGGCTACTTCCAAAAACATTTGCTAAATGCAGTACGTGCCAGATATTCCTTAGCAGAGGCCTTTCTTCTCGATTTTCTGCCATTAAACCTCTGTGATCTCAAATCAACACTTTCATAATCCGTCCATATAAAATATTACATGACGATATGTGAAGGCAAATGGCATAAGAGAGGGGGGAAAGATAAGAGACTAAGTGTCAGGGATTTGTCAGCATTTAAACAGACAGGCAGTGCTTTCTCTCTCTGTTTCTCACTGTCTCTCTACCAATCTGTCTCTCCTCACACACATGGCACATCACACATCACACACGCTCAACAATTTTCCAGCTGATTGCACGTGTGCATGTGCTTATGTGTGCACATGCGTTTGTGTATGTTTGTCTGTGTGGAGATTTAGTGTGTGGAGATCAGAGAAAGACCTTGTTGCTCCTTGCCTCAGCTGCACTGTGACTGGAAAAATCAGATTAGCATTAGCAGATTTGTTTGACACTGGTAAACAATGCAGTAAATACATAAGGCTGTTCAATCGATCAGCATCCTAGTAACCTAACCTGTCCTATAATGCTGTATAGTGTGTATACACTTATGCTATAAATCACCTTATTATGCATAAATATAGGCTGCACAAAACTATGCATAAATATGAATGTAACTATACTGTAGTTATGTAACTAAATTCCATACACAATGTATTTTGTTGACATTTTAGCAGTGACTTGAAACAGTTAAATAAATGAATTAACCTTAACTGTTACTCAGATTCTTGTTATTCCTATAATAATCTATGTATTGAATTGTTAATACAACCTTTAAAATAGAAAAAATGGCATAATGTAATTTTTAACATCACACTGTAGCAGTTCTTCTTTGTCCTCCACAAATAAACCTATCAAGTGGGACAGATTAATTCACAGTCAGACATTATCCAAAGCGTTTGTCTGAGTTACAGCTCGTCTCATTCTAAGCAAAACGATTTAAATTTATGACTGTCTAACAACTTTGAAAATTCGAGCCAGCTGAGCATTTGACAGGCCCAGACAGAGTTGTTAACAAGACTGGAGGGAAGAAAAACAATGGCGTTCACACACAATGAGATGTGGAAGAGAAACGACATGTTGACAAAACCAGTGAGCCCATCCTTTGAAAATGACTGTAGGTTAATAGCAGTTTTGCAAATGTAACACTACACTGTCACCAAAGCTGTAAGGGTATGAATAATACAGAAAGTGAATTACACTGCCGTATGGCGCTGCTTCGATAGTATAGTGGGATTTTCTCATTACCGGGATCCCCTTTTTATCACAGCCGTCATATTAAGGCGATGGGTATAAAGAAAGCTTGAAGACTAATGCACCATATTACGCTGTCACTATTGTTGACTGTTGTGTATGAGCTGTTGAAAAGGGAAAACATCTTGTTGCCCTACAGGAACCTATTATATTCATGAAAAACATGTTAATAAACACAAGTAATAATTGCACTTAATATAAAAGAAAATGTATGTAACATAAATAGGACGTTGAGTCCTGTAACTGTATTAAACCAGACTCACGTTTCAGCTCATATCACACCTGGGGTTTGCTAATTAAAAATCAATGCTTTAATGCAGCTCCATAAGCACACTCCATTTCACAGGCCACGTGCAGGTAGTTTGCTTCAATTTTTAATTACACTTTGCATGCTAATATGGAATACAAACCAAGAATTTACCAGTAGGGACACCTTTTCATTTCACGCTGGGACGCTCTCTTGTGTTTATGAAACGAGTGAGTGTGTTTGCCAGAGCATTAAACAAGGATGATGTCTGTCTCTTTACCATCAGAGCTTAATTAGCTATTTACAAAATCTGCAAAATATGTATGAACTGACGATGCCTTTGCCAAATAAGTGAGAGCCAATTTGTTTAATTTAAACAAGACTGGCATTGTAATAGTACTGCATAATAGTGTGGATGCAGTATCCTCAGTTATTATACTGTTAAAGCTACAGTATGAATCATACTGTTTGATTTGTATTGGAGAGTAGGCTGAAACTGTGACACTTCATTTTTCCAAAATATCAATATTATTTCTGATGATAGGGTTTTGTGGTCGTGACATATAATTAGGCTGCAAAAATGTAGTAAATTAGAGAATTTATAGTGTCACTCCAAACATAGTCACAGTATAATGGGTGAAAAGTAAAAAACTGTGACTGCAAAAATCAAACTGCATATTATGATTACATTTTATATACTTTATTGTCCCTGTGGGGAGACTCGGATTCGTAGCATAGCTGATCCACCAACCATAAAACATTCATTAGTGCATCGCACACTAAATAAACATTCACATGTTCACACACATCTTCTCATTTAGCCCACTCGTCTATAATACTTAATCTGACTGATGCGCTGTATTTTAATCATTATAGGCAACTGCTTATATGGAATTTCCTGAGGCAGCCTTTCTCATACCACATCTTATAGTACACCTAGTTTTAACGACCTCCACATGCAGGAACACAATGTACAGTATGTTCACAGTCCTGCATGATAAAAAACAAACATAAGTTTGTGATTGACACCAAAAAGTCATGTGTAAAAGCAATGCATCTGCTGATTCAGGTGTGCCTTAAAATCTTTATCATGGTTCTCCAACTGGCTGTCATCAACATGAGCCTCTTGATATTTGTAAGAACTGACCTGAGTGATCGATTGGCTGCAGATGATAAATGACCAGCGTTCGTTCACTGATCCGGGATCTCCCGCATCTCCTTCATGTTTTGAGTCACATGGTTATGGATCATCACGCGCATGTATTTCAAGGAGATATTGTGATGGACTGCCTTTTTTTGTGCAAGTCAAGAGTTGCAGTGTCATCAGATAATTTGCATAGCATGATAGGCTGGCTACTTGTGCAACTGCTAGACGAAAACACTGACACAACCCCGAGGAGCAGTTGTGCTGCCTGATTTTGCCATTTTGCCAAATTATTGTCATTAAACAACAGAACATAATGACTGTTAAAAGATACGTGCAGAGGTATGAAGTAACAAAAAAAGAATAGTTATAACCAGATACTTGATAAAATCATGGGAATGGGTGAGACTATAACTATTACCTGACTTTAACTTGATCCAAGGGCTGGATTTCAGTAGAAATAGTGTTTGTCTAATACGGCATCCCCTGCTCCAAGGATTAATTGAAGCTGTTGAATTGATTAAGGCTGTTAAATTACTCCACTTAACTCAGAGCACTCTACAAAGTTCCACAACAACTGCTGCAAACAGAGTTAGATTAAAAGAGCCACCTTTTCTCTGGCTAAAGAATATTTGGATCTACAGGACAGTAACAATACATGATTACACATGCACATACAAATATATTTGTTTTCATGAAACTCCTGAAACATGGAAACATTTTTAAAACATGTTACTCCCACAACTGTATGCAACCCACCCAGGACAAGTAAATTCCACATAGTTAAAAAAAAGTGACTTACTAAGGCCTTTAAAAAGAATAAGGTCTTCTGATCGATAAACTCCTGGCAAACAGTGAAGCCACATTCATTAAGGCCTTTATAAAACACATATTTCTTCATGGTGGACTTCAAGGTCCTCCATTAAACTTGATTAATTAATTAACCTTGTGCTGGTTTTAAATGACCTGCCTGAGATGAACATACTGATAATGATAACCCATTCACTTAAAGAAACAAGGCGTGCCTTAAGAGGGCTGCTGGCAGCACCTGAAGAAGTAGTTTGGTCTAAGCTAGAGGCTGAGGTGGGGGAAAGCGTTTGAATTTCAACCACGCAAAGTCAGAAATGGTGGGAGTACAAAATGTACTATAGTCACACTGGAGACCTGAGTTAGATTCCCAGTGTTTCACTTAATGAAACTGGTCAGAAAGAGAACTCTTGCTCAAAAACATTTAGAATTAAACATCTCTCAGAAGCACTGCTGCTGTTTCTAGATTTAGTGACCTTCAGACCCCTTTAGCAACTAATTTATTTTCAAGGCGACAAGCAATAGAAATAGATCTAGTGAATTTTTGAAAAAACTTTTGATGCCTCTCTAGTGGAAAGTTGCTAATATTTGTGAGAGAATATTAGTTAGTAGCATGAGTCAATTCCAATGCAGAAATTTAAGAAAAAACTTAAATATTGGTGAATGAGGCTCAATGTTCCTATCAGCTATCATGATCACATGATGCACATATGTAGCTCAGCAGGGTAGAGCAGTTGTCTACAAAACCCCAGGGTCAGTGGTTCAGTTCTCAGTTCATCCAGAGTACATGTCAAGGTGTCCTTGGACAAGGACAAGACACTGAAACTCCACAGTAGTGCCATCATCTACTGCTGCTGTCCAAACAACAATTTCTACAAGGGGATCGATAAAGTATTTCATTAATATTATTATTATACACTAATCACAGGATTTTATAAGTGCTTAAAAATCCATGGTAGTACAGCTCAAATGGAGGAGCTGTTAAATGATCTGAGGACCAATCGGTGTCATACCTTATGCTTTGTGTGTATTAATGCAAGAGCATGTACCCCATGCTACACTGAGTTCAAAGACAAGTTATTGTGTCTGTTAGTCGTTGCAGACAGTAAATTGTGATTTTATTTCTAAATGTAAATGCTGTCAAATTCCAAAATTCTCTGCTCTGTTATAACAACTGTGGGTAGTCGACTGCTGCAGTTACTGTGTCATCTCTGACAACATGACCTATGCACGTTAACAAAACAGGTTCACCAAACCAGAATAGCAAAAGGTTAAAAATGATGTTACTGTCCTTTAATGGGATGTTGTTGTCCTTTATTCTCTGTTGCTTATAGCATAGAAACGTCCTTTATTGTCATAGTATTCATAGAGTCTTCCTGCTCTGTTCCTTGAGTTGAAGAGTGATCAACTGCTTTTTATACATGACAAGAACAAGCAGATCAATGCCCAATACGTGCTGATTAGTCCAACCGATTGATCGGTGCATCAAGCTCGGGTCCTCTACCAGAGGCCTGGGAGCTTGAGTGTCTGTGCAGTGTCTTAGCTGTTTGTAGGACTGCTCTCTTTTTGACAGAGACCTTAGAGATGTTACTTCTGGAATCTGCTGGAGCCAATCTCCCAGTCTGGCGGTGTACACATACTACACGTACTCTATATGCTATAGGTATAGAGAAAAATATAAAGAAAACTGCTAAGATACATATCGTGCATGAAAAACTAATGCTTGGTTAAGTGTTAAATTTATGCAGTGCACTTTCAAGGTTGGGATTTTAAACAACAGCATTTCCTGGAACTTTATCTGAACTCAGCTGTCTTTATTTTACAAAAATGCATCAGCATGTGTGACAAATACCTACATAAGAATGATCCTGGCAGCCAGGGGGATGACAACACTTCTCTGCAGAAACAGCTGTGCTTAAACGATAACTGAGCCACACGATGGCAGGAAGCACGGCGCTTAAATCCTCTGACTTCCTGTCCAAGTTTGACACCTGAAGAAGGAAGAGAGGAGAGATGACATATGACCTTGTCATCTCAGTTTCTTAGGGTAGAACGGCAGTGAAACTGCAAGAAATGACACAAAGTACACACTGACAGAGGCACATGCACAAACACACACGCAGTCTCTCATACTGTATGTATATGCTTATGAATCATCCACATTCTACTTGAGAACTTATTTTTATTTCTAGAAAAAAAAACACTGGCAGCATACAATCCTCTTAGACTCCATCAAGCAGGAAGGACAGGGAGACTTGTTTAGTCATCCAAATGTGAATGGAGGTCATCTTAGTGAAAGGACAACAGCAGAGACACATAATTTTTTGTGTTTGTGTTTTAAGGGTAGGATACAACAATGCATATGAAACTAACAAACTCTACATCTCTAAATATTTCACTAAAATTATAAAAATGGGTCTAGGAGGGTACAGTCACACAAACATCTCCCAGGGGCAGTATTTAGCTGCACTTTCAGATAAATGCTACGAGCATGCTGACCCGTGCACAATGGTAAAGCTAACATGTTGCTTTTTAGCAGATTTGATCCCTTACGAAAAATAAGTATATTCAAGTATACTGTTAGTATACTTTTCTCAAACTAAAAATAAGCAAGTATACTTTTAGTTTACTTTTTATGTACTTTTATAGATATAGTAGACAAAATTACATTTAAGTATACTTGAAGTATAATAAGAAGTATACAGAAAAGTATAAGTACATTTGGCCTATATTTGGACTTATACTTAAGTATACTTGAAGTACACTAACAAGTATACAGAGAAAGTATAAGTACATTTTTCCCATCTTTGTACCTATATTTAACCCTTTATCCACTGTCGGGCCAGATCGGATACTTGGAGTATACTGACAAGTATAGAGAAAGGTGTAAGTACATTTGGCCTATACTTGTACTTATACTTAAGTATACGTGAAGTATACTGTCAAGTATGCATAGAAGTATAAGTACATTTGGCTTATACTTGTACTTATACTTAACTATACTTTGAGTATAGAGTACTTACAGTATACAGAAAATATAAGTACATTTAGGCTATACTTGTACTCATACTTGAAGTATACTTAAAGTATACTAACAAGTACAAAGAAATACCATATTATATGTATTTATAATATATAATAATATTATATATTTCAGAGATTTAACTGAAAATAAACAACTATGAAACAAATATGATGTTTTAAATGAAGAATTGGTCACAAATTGTTGTGTAACATGGTGTTTTACCTTTTGAACAGAGTAAATGTGGGAGATCATTAATTAAAAAATAAAATAGTTAAAACCATAAATGTGAAGGGTGAACAGGCCTTCAATCTCAATTCCATGCTTTTTTACTTTAAAAAATACTTCTAGCAAGTTAACTAAGAACTTAGTTTCTGCAAATGAAGTACTCTGAGAGTTGTGACTGTCTCACAACTGTCTGGTGACTTGTTTCATGTGAAAATAAAATATACATGTTGACCATATTCTAGAAACTCTGATAAACTCAAAAGTAGGTTCAAAGTATACTTCAAGTAAACTAATAGTATACTTGTAAGTTTAGTATTTGTACTAGGTAGAAAA
This sequence comes from Sandelia bainsii, assembly GCA_032362345.1. Taxonomy (NCBI): domain Eukaryota; kingdom Metazoa; phylum Chordata; class Actinopteri; order Anabantiformes; family Anabantidae; genus Sandelia; species Sandelia bainsii. Next base: position 3,072,665 of record JAUMHL010000018.1, read on the forward strand.
AACAGAGTATATTGTAAGTATACTCTTATAGACTGGAAAGTATACTAGTACCTTCATATTGAACTAAAAGTATATATAAAAGTTAATTTTAGTATACTTAAAGTATACTTTTATAAACTAAAAAGTGGCCAATTTAGTCCCAAGAAGTATTAAAATAGTATACTTGCAAGTATACTAGAAGTACATTAACACAAGTACACTTACTAGGTAAAGTATATTTGGGAAATATACTTGAAGTATACTTAATAATATGAACTTAAAGTATACTTCTTTTTTGTAAGGGATGTTCACTATGTTCGCTCAAGTTTGACAATCCTAACATGCTTTTTAGCACTAAACACAAAGTCTGACACTGACACAAAGTAGCTGAACCACATAATAACTAATTTCATTAGTTTTGAAGATACTGGACCATAAAGTAGCTATTAGACATTTGAAATCACATGGACATGAATGTTTTAATCAAATTCCATGGCAGTCAGTCTAATACTTATTGAAACATTTCACTCAAAACCACAAATGTCAAACCCATGGTGGCAATATGAAAAGTAAGGGGCTTAACACAGTCCACATCCTCTGAGGATCACTCCTTCCATGGCAATCCATTTAATCATGCTGACATACTTTATTCTGAACCAAGTTTGTGTACTACCGACTGACATTGCCACTCCCAAAGCCACATGCAAAGCTGAAAAACTCTTCCTAAGGGTGGATACTTTTAAAATGAAAAATATAACAAGTTACGTCATGAGGTAATAATTAACAAATGGTTAATGTTGTTGAAAGGTCATGGTTAAAACACATAACATTTCACACTGGAGTTGACATTGGTCTCCTCTGGGAAAGTTGTGTTTTGTGACTCTGTCTTCCAAACATCCTCCCAACAAGGACTTTCTCCTTCTCTTTACTATGGACAGAGGTATACCAATTGGCCTGGTAGCTCAATGGGATAAGCATCAGACTGGGATGCAGAAGGTGGCAGGATTGAATCCACTCCTACTCCCATCCCCCATACCAGGTGTGTCCTTGAGCAAGACACTAAGCGCTAGTAAGTTGCTTTGGATAAAAGCGTCTGCCAAGTAAAGTGTACCAAACTACAATATGTTACCACCGGTTGTTGCAACCTGCTGGCACATACGACGTATCGACTATTTAATAATTGATCCCCTTGGGGAAATTGTTGTTTGGACAGCTGCTAGACCTGTATCAGCGCTACTACAGGGTTTCAGTGTCTTGTCCAAGGACACCTAGACATGTAGCTTGCCGGGACTGAGAATCGAACCGCTCACCCTTGGGTTGGAGTTGCAGGAGACGACACAAGCGCATCTTTTCTTTTTAGTTAGATGTGACCCAAAGAAATGATTGACTTTTAAACTGCAATTAGAGCTCGACGTAAAGCTTCATCTCCATTCACTTGGTAGTAAAACAACCTTACCTATGGACCCCAATCTGTCTTTTTTTTCAGGTCAGTTTCTCGTGATGTATTGCCTCTACTAGTTTCACCAGGGGACTCGGAGTGTTTCATAGCATGTTTACTTTCCTGCTCTACAGCGCAGCCTGTGTAACTCTGACTCTGATAACAGGTAGCTCTGTTTGGGGATTTGGGACAAAGCCTCCGCATGAGCATACTGTATGTTCGTGCATGTAAATGTGTATGCATACACCTGCAAATGCCTTAACTATCGATATCGATACAAACACATAAACACAAACACACACACACACACACGAACAAGAGCAGGGGTGTGTGTGGCGTGTCATGCTTGTTGGTTGTTTCTCTGATAGATGCTGCTGAGAAAAAAAAAATGTAAAGAGAGGCTGTGCACAATGGCTCTTGGGCTGCCTACAACACACAGGTAAATCAAACTTTAGCCAGAACACAAACAACAGAGGAAGTATTGAATTTTCTGTTAAATATGTTGTTTAACTCAGTAGTGCAGTAGTTTATTCATTCCTCAAATCTGCTTTGTCTACTGGGTTTCAGTGAAAATAGCAAGTTGTGAATAGCATTTATTTAATTTTTCTATCCTGCCTTGTAATAATACGTACAGTTGCTTTACATAATGATCCAACAGGTTTTGAAGCAATGGGTTATATACACAAACTTAACACCGCACTACATGACATGTTTGTGCCTGTGCTTCGAAGGAGAACAGCATAAGTTGAGTCATAAGTTGGGATGAAACAAGAAAAGTACTGCAGGGTACAGTATATGAAAATACATGCAAAACATATCTGGAAGTTGAGTCATGGCAACTGGACTTCTTTCTTGTTAGGCTGAAATGTTTCACTACTCATCCAAACACTGTAGCTTCTTCAGTCTGAGGAAAGTTGGTTAGTGACCATAAGTTTATCCTCCAGGTTGGTTTCATTTCACCACTGCCCTGAACAGGCTCGTTAGGTGAAACAAAGGAAGGGCAGGGTGTGGACAGCTGTAAAAGTCACACCTCTGACAGACCCTCCTACCCCCATTAAGTGGGTCGTAAAGTGTGGCCAAACCGGTGGAGGTGTAAACTGGGCCTAATTTTTCTGGGAATGATTGAAAGGGCAGCATGACAAATTGAAGACAGGATGTGTCTAAGGCCTCCACCTTTGTTGAGTGAGGTTTTTTTTTATATGCACATGTAAAGCTTCCCTCACCCCTCTCTCAAACCACTTGTCTACACCTCGGAGCACTCTTCACTGCATTGATCAGCGTACACTACATTCATCTTCTTATGTTTAGGTATCCATGACTACTCCATGACCGACACCGTGACAGAGTACATTAACTTTTGTGTGGATAACATCATCCCAACCAGGACAGTGAGGTGCTTCTCAAACAATAAGCCCTG
>JAUMHL010000018.1:3075598-3092260 GCA_032362345.1 Sandelia bainsii
CTAATCTTTATTATCTTGTATTTTTTCTATACTGTTCTGTAATATTATTTTTAAGGCTACTGCAACACTGAAATTTCACTTTGGGGATCAATAAAGTATCTATCTCTCTATCTCTCTATCTATCTCATCTATCTATCTATCTATCTATCTATCTATCTATCTATCTATCTAATCTATCCGGTCTTTGGGATGGACAAGTCTCTGTCTCAGTGTGTTAGTGGGTTTGAAGTGAACGGGTATGTGTTGTTTTCCAAAAATCCTTCTCAGTTTCTTGGACACACCAGCCATGTATGGAATAACCAGGTTCTTCCGTTGGCCCTGGGACTCTGAGTGTTCTGATCCTGGCTCGTTAAAGGCCCACTTGGGATATCCACAGGCCTTGATGGTTGTCTTCAGATGCCTGCCTTCCTTCTTTTTGGCTTTTGTAGAGGCGGGGATGTTCTCTGCTTGATGGTTTGTGTTGTAGTGGGTGATGTGGGTCGAACAATAGATTATGGTCAGTGTGGGTGGGTTTCCTGTAAATTTCTATTTCTAGCTTTCCATCAGTCCCAAAGCCAGCTGGTTATCTTTGGTGTCTTCTTTGGTGACTGGTACATGCAAAACATGAACTTCTTCAGTATAAAAATTCTTTTTAGAACACCTATGTTCTTCTTTCAGTGTGCACCCAAATCATCAAAGGACTTGGGAGAAACAAATCACAGGATGTACCATGTATTGTTTCAAGCAGGCGATCTTTTAGATCTTTATCTGAGGAGTCCATAATAGCAGTCTGTGAATTTCAAGTTACAGGTTCTCAAACTGAAGAAGTTACAGCAAAAAAAAAAAAACGACACTGAAGAACCAAGTAGGAGCTAAATCTGTCCCCATTTTAACAGCTACATATGTGCAATGATTGTCAAGTCTGTGATGACTGAAGCCCACACAATACTGTATGTATGTGTATGCAAAGAGAGGCTAGTAGGAAAGACTCACAAATGCACAACAATGTGCTTGCCTGTTAGTACAGTTCGTGCAAAACATGTACACAAGCTGAGTCTTTCCTCCAATATATTTCACAGTCAACTGATGATAGTGGCATGCCAATACAACAAGCACCTTGTTACCACTTTATTTTCACCCCTCCTGTCTTCAGCGCTGGCCAGCACCTCCACTTTTTGTCCCTATCTACAGTACAGACACAAGGACTCCACATACCTTCATGTTCTCACATTCACACACTGACTCAGTTCAACAGTACTTACACATAGCACAGTCACTGAATATGCACCCACAAACGTGACATTTAATGGTCACTCTAAAACTCACAAACCTACATACAACACTCTCCTACACAGGGAACCATGCTGTGTGTTAAGCGGCGGGACCCAGATGGCAGCCACCTGGTGTGTGTTGATGGGCTCCTGCGATGGCTCCGAACAGGATATGGACACTTACACAGATGGCGACCCACTGACGGCGGACAGGAGATGGACGTGCTGACTATTGATTTGCTCAGATCAATGACTCACAACCTGGTCATCTGACACTGGGGGTGTTGCACCCACTGAGCTGGCACATTAGCTTGGCACATCACTGCATCTACAGCATGCCTGGTAGGACTAATAAGTTTTAATTCAAACTGTCATTTCAGTAAATATTCTTTAAATCCTGGCAAATGGATTTGAATAGATATTAATTTATATTCAGTCACAGTTATGTAACTTTCTTTGAACAAAACAGTATATGAGGTATGCAAAACTCCTTTAAAGAAGAAAAAAAACACTGTCATTTTGGTTACAGGGCTCAAGCAGAAGCACATAATAAAAAATAGTCTAACTGCTATGAACATATATCACAGCACAATAGTTTAAATTCAGTATAACAGTACAGTCATGAGTGTTATGGTGTAGAGTCTAACTCTAGTGGGTATGGTGAAGTAACTGAAACTGTAACCTCTCCCAACCCAAGGGTTAGCGGTTCGATTCTCAGTCCCAGCAAGCTACATGTCGAGGTGTCCTTGGCAAGACACAAGACACCAAAACCCCGTAGTAGTGCTGACACAGGTCTAGCAGCTGTCCAAACAATTTCCCCAAGGGGATCAATAAAGTAAAAAAAAAAAAAAAGACCCATGGTCTGGCAGAGCTCTTTATTGTCTTTTAGTATCTTGATTTTAAGTTTTCCATATGCCTTGTGGTGTGTGGTTTATGCTCTGCAACAAGACAAAAGTATTATAATTAGTGATGGGAAAATGATACCGAAGCATCGAAGCTGTGTCAGTCAATCTAAAGCGTAGTGAGTCGAACCACTCTTTCGGAGCTTATATCAAAACGCTGCTGACACGTGACCAGTGACGTTTGAAGCTTCGAACGTCATCAGTGCTTCACAGAGCTTCATCAGTTTGACAGAATTTCATCGGTTTGACAGCTTTAGCGTTAAATTCACAGGAAGCCTGTATAAGATCTATCATCTTTTAAAAGTGAGGAGAGATTTTTTGACAGATGGCGAGTAAAAGCGGAAAAGGGCGTTAGCAGAATGAAACAAACAGACTTTACTGAGCTTTTACTGGTGACATGAGATTGAAACAGTGAGCGTTGCTTCACTTGCGCTCTTGAGACTTTGCCTTGACCTCAGTTAACCACCAGATGTCGCTGTTCATACTCGGACTGAGGCTTCAAAGCTTCGAATCTTTTTCGGCACAAATAGAAGGAAAGCCTCAAAGCTTCATGAGGCTTCATTTTCCCATCACTAATTATAATATGAACAAGCAAGTCAATAACAGAATCAAAACTACAAACAGAGATTTAAATTAGATCAAATACTAAATGAACCTCACTTACATGGACACACACAACACATGGCTGAGGTGAGAAAGACAGAACAAAGGGAGAAGCCAATATATATAATCTCAGGCTGAGTGATTGCACCTGTGAGGAGGTGGTTCCCTCCAGGGAGGAGCGTTTGATCTATCCCTCTCCTCTCCTGGAAGTGGTCAGGTGACATGTTGGTGGGGACTTTTGACAATGAGTTTGCAATGGTGTTGAGACATTTCGGTTCTTCTTTTACAGTATTGTTCAAGTAGGCAACCCAAGGCATTAAGCCCATTCATTTCCTTTAATTTTTCCTCACAGCTGATGCTATTTTAAGGTTATGGTTACATTAAAATGCCACAGCAGCATCATTTACCACATCACTGTTTTGTGTCTGAGGTATCTTTTATGCAAAGACAACAAACACAACATGCTTACATCCGTTTGTAGGCAAGAAAAAGGAAGCAACACCAACTTTGGATGGCCAAACATAAAACTGCACGTCATGTACCACTTTAATATACTTGTTAGAAAGGCTTTCTAGTGAACAGGAGTACAACAATGGACAGAATAGTATTTCGATATGCAGGATATATTTGGTTATTTAGATATTACGGATTTATTGCTGAGGCATCACTGTTTATCTGCCATGTCCGGTAAAGCCACCGAATGTCACTGATGTTTTCATAAGCCATTTATTCTGTCATCAGCTATTAGGTGGGAGATTGTACGGAAATGATTTAAACGGAACTTCTGTCAGTTTCATGCCAGTATTCATTATTTATATTTAACTACTCTTGGCTTATAGTGCTTATAGTAATCCCAGCTACCTTTGTTAAGATAAAACTGTCAGTTTCTGTTAGTAAACTACTGTCCATGTTATTTACTTATATTCTGTACTTGTTTGTCTTGTTAGTATAGAACCACACCTACATACTTATAAATCCATACCTACCTACTCATCTACATGTCCGTCTCCCATCTCTAACATCATCTCATCATCACCAATTAAGGATCTAATAAAGTAGATATAAGTATAAAGAAGTCTACAGTCTTGTGTCCTGACCGACACACAGTGGCGAGCGTCACCTATTCACCAGCTTACATCAACGTACATACATACTACATGTGCTGTAAACTTTTCAGGTTCATAGTCTCCCTAGTCCCCCTCTGAAGAAGACTCTTCTCAATGAGCAATGCTGGTGTGTTAAAGTCACAGAGGGAGAAAATGATGGGGCGGATATGTTAATTTGCCGAGGCAATTAATGCTGAACACCCCAGAAGCCATTTAAGTTTCTTGGCTTATTAATTATGCACTTTGTACATACTAAAATATCCTCCTTTGCTGGAAAAAAAACCAAGCTAATTAGCGCCCCCCAAAATTTGTAATTTTTCTTCTTAAGACCTTCAGATAGGACAAGCACTGCAAATAAAGTATGTGAAACTAAGCCAAGTTATCTTTTAACCCTGCTGTCATCCGTTGCTCATCCTTCATCCCTTCATCTTACCTTCATGTCGTGGCTGTATAACCTTCTCTAAAAGCATACACAGGCATTTTAGGAGTTTGTTATTAAGGTGCTGGCACAATGTGCTCTTCAGACTGTCAACGTTAATCAGCAGACTTCCGTCCGCCTGTTCAGAGGATGAAGAGAACACTCCGCACTTCCTTGTCAGGTGAATTACTTGAATTATTCTTGGTGCCTATTTGCCACCTCAAAGGTAGACCCGTTGTCACGGTTACCTTTGGAGCACCTCATTATTCATAAAGGTCATTCTGGGATGAAAAGCACAGCTGAAGGAAAGAGAGAGGAAACAGACCAATAATTTAACAAGACAAAAGTCCTGTCAGATTTCTGTGTCTTCTCTATTGAAGTCAGAACTAAATTTTGTTCTTCACTCCCACCAGTCAAAACTGAAAGTTTGTCTACAGCATCGATCTGTTAGGAGATCTCTGCTTTTTAAGGATGATGTGGTTATGTTGGTTTCATCAGATCATGACCATCAGTATGCACTGAGGTGGTTTGCAGCAGGGTGTGAGCTGCTGCCCCAAGTGATGAAGTATGTCAGGGTCTTGTTCATGAGTGGGGGTAACCCCGAATTGTTTTATTTTTTATTTTTTGCTTAAACATAACCACAGGTCGGACTCTGGAGTCAAACTCGGGTCTATGGTGTGACAGTCATGCTTTATACACCTCTCTGACATCTGTTGACAGATCCTCAGTCACACCTGGAAAATGGTACAGGTGGGAAGAAAGTCTGGATTTCATTGTGGAACTTGCTACCACTGCAACAAGACTGAGAAAAGAAACTGTTGGCAAATTAAAATTCTGGATCTATCTATACCTAAGTGGTCGACTGACTGACCAATAGACTGAAACTATAGCCACATTGTTAACGCACCTAATACTGCTTATAACAGTTGAAAATTGTTCTGTGGCTTCTGAGCAAAGTCAATATCTCAATGCAATACATGTTCATCCAGTACACAGTATATGCCAGAACGTTTGGTTGACTTTCATGTTATTCAGTTCTTTGTTGACACTGTGTCGTATCTCTGCCTAGCATGAGTGGGTGGTGTATTGATGGCTGCTTCATGCTCACAGGCAATACAATGATCTAGTGGAAAACTACATTTGTGTTTTCAGAATACAAAGAGCAAAACAAGGTACTACCCAATTCAAAGTACCCAGGAGATTTTCATAAATGCTATTTACAATTTGAGAGGTGGGTTTACCCTTAACACCCTTGAGTGGTAGTTAATGTGAGTAAAGCACTAGACTTGTGAAATTTTAGGTACAGGAAACGTACTCACTGTCCTATGTATGTCCTAACAATGATGAATGCCCAGGATCTGGGGCTTCCTCATAGATGACGATGACAAATACCCACACCTAGTTTCTTTCTTTCTTTTTTATTCCTGCATGATTCTAATCTGAGGCCTATTGTTCTAAACTGACCTTAGAAACTAATGTGTCTTTAGAAACTGGGTTATTTTTTATGGCTGATGGGCTTTCACCCTCTCGTCTGCTGCATTCACTGTGCCTTTATGTGTCTCCCCTCCAGGAGTAACACAGGTCTCAATGTTCTTGCTCGAATAATTTGGGATAAATTTGGAGTAAAGCCAAGTTAATTAGTTTTGAGCAACACATGACATAGGGGTAACGTCTTATACAGTGCAGCCTTCCATAAGTGACTAAGGTAGTCCATCATTGTTTAGCGTGTGCCTATAGATAGTTTGTCTACGGATAGTTTCTACTGACATTCCAGGTAAATCAAATTTGTGAACAGATCACAGATGTCCTTATTTAGTTCTAATGCACCAGTTTCCAAAGCTCTAATGTATTAATGTTTTTCTCTGCAGGTGATCATCACACTGATCATGTCTCACCCTGTTGTTTACAGCATGGGTTCATCAATCAATCAGCGGCACCAACTGCTCTAATAACTGTAATTGTCATTTGAGTCACATTTCAGGAAATTAAAGAATAAAAAGTAAGGGTACTGTATGAGTATGAGAGTGGAAGTGGCATCAGCAGATACCCAGTACTAGTAACTGACCATCTGTATGAGGTGTGTGCATGGACTTCTAGACTAACAGAAATGTAGATATTGTTTCTAATGCATGTATTAATTCTAGATCTGGAAAAAAAATACATTTATGGACCTGACTGTGGCACACCTCATCTGTAACTTCGCATCACTCAAAAAGAAGGCGATGACACTTAAAATCTGATTAAATGGGCTTTAGCACTAATCCAGTCAAAATTTCATCCCTCTTCATTGTGCCGTTACATTTAGACTAATCCTTTATCTGGTTTCCCTAAAACTCATCTGCGCCCTGTGAACATATCTGGATACCAAAGAAAATAAGTTTTATGTTTCACATTTATAATAAAATTCATTTCATACAACGACAGTTATCAACAAACAGTTCCAAATGCTGGGTAAGCATTTGTTTGAAAGTACAGTATTCATGTTAAATGATGTTGTGACCTATCACTGGGCTCTGCACTGAGCATCAGACTGTGCTTTCATTAATCTGCTGGCTCCCATGACACCATTCTCTAGTCCTAACATACAGTACGTTTACACTGACCTAACATACTTTTTAACTACCCTCACAGCAAAAAGAAAATGCTCTTTCCTCTGCTTTCTTTAAAGTTGCCAACCTAGATCTGAGGTCCTTTGGCGGCACATTAATGCCCCTTTTCTCACAATGTGTACCTAACCTTTCCTCATCTCCCATTGGCTTCTTAGTAGTTTTAGCTTACGCTAGCTCTCTGTCAGATGTAGTGCTGTAGTGATGAAATTTTTTTGTAGGCAGACCTGGAAGTTAACATCATCATGGTTCAGGGCTGTTGAGTCCAAGAGAGGTCCAAGTCTAGGCTAGGCAAGTCTGAATCCAAGTCAAAAAGGTCCAAGTTAGAGTCTGCAAATATAGCCTTTTTACTTTAAAGTCACATAAAACTTAAGTGTGACTTTACATTTCTGATATGTGCATAATATATCTGTAGAAATGCTCTATTTTAAAGGAGATAGGAAAAAAATTTCAGTTAATTTTCAGAAAAGAATTCTTTGGGCTCGGTTGAGTCGTTTTGAAGTATTTGGCAAGTCCAGTGGCCAAGTTCAAGACAACTGTAAGTACTGAAATGAATTCAAGCATGTTATTTCGCTCTGGTTCATACTTAGTAATTTATACTTTTAAGTAAATATAAATATGCGCAAATATTGTGATTGATAATGTGATTGTGATTTTTTGTGCATTTACTGTATCACATTTCAGTTACTATATACAGTTGTAACTATGCAGCCATGATATTTGTCTCATGATCCTCTTACTGTGACAAGAGTCAACAGATAAAGTTGTTAAAAGTGATCATATTGGACTTAAGTACAGCATAATCTTCTGTATCTTTCCTGATACTAGCTTGTGAGACTTTTACATAGCACTGGGAGAAAAACATATTTTTTTTGCCAGTAAGTGATAGTGGAAAGACTTCCAGATACAGATTTGTATTCTCAATCCCTGCTCCTGGTGGATATACCACATCTTGGTGTAATAAAAAAATAAAAGCTGCCTTGCCTTTCTGCTTTGGGAGTTTTTCTCTGCTGCCATCCCCATTGGTCCAGAAGGTCATTGGGTCCTGTTTACCTACGTGAGGATCCATAATGCATGGTTTGTATCGTTTACTTGAGGGACTCCCAGTGCCTCTCATCACTCCCTATGCTCTATGTGACACGGAGGCCAAAAGAGGAGAAGAGAAAACCAAGTGTCAGGTCAGTCCTTGGGATAGCTATATGCATACATATAAGAGCACACACACATTCCTGAGCCCACAGGAGGAAAACAGGAGACACCTTAGGGGTAGATATAAGAATCTCATGTGTGTTTGATTTCAAATTCAGATAGTGAATCGGCTTCCTCTTAACAATGAACTTTGATCTTGTGTGTGGAACACAGGCAGACTAATTGCTTTTCTTATCAGCTACTGAATAATTAATTAGCAATTGAAATACAAAAACATTTATTTTTTTTATATAAAATGAATGTAAAGTTTATACAGCAGCAGCAGCAAGTGCAAGGAACATAGGATCACAAATAGGTCATTATAGCTTTTGGCTTTTTTCGTCTGTAAACCTCCATATGCATTAAAATGATCAATGCAGTTTATCTAATCAACACACGACTTTTATGTAATACACACAGGAGCAAGGCAGAAAATAGTTCTGAGGTCAGGTGTATACAGCCAAATGATCATATGGAGAGTTCAAGGGTTGCCTCAGTGTGTAACCTAGACACGAGGTACCAGACCCTCACTTGGATGGGATTCTAATGTATGTGTGTGTTTATGTGCTTATGCTTGCATACTGTACGTGCCATTACAGTATGTGTTCATGCTGGCTGCATGTGACCATGTTTCAGGGGACCCTGGCACCTGCTGATGAAGAAATCAAGTCAGAGTCCTCCTGCGGTCACAAGCTGCCCTTCTACCCATGAGTCTTTCTCACCAGTCTGTCATATTGGCTGGAAGTCACTGCTCAATGCCCAGAGTCTGATTAGAAATATGCTTCTCTCTGTGTTTGTCTGTCTATGTGTCTCTGGTGAGGTCACTCACACTAACTCTGTCTCAGTCCCAGGCGTTCTCTTTCTGTTTCCCTTTCTATACATTCATTTTCCCCCATGGCGTGAGGGTGTTTGTGTGGGTTGGTTGGGTGGAAAGTGTCTCATAATGTGGCAGCCAAACAATTTTATTTTATTGCCCTCAGAACTCAATTGTATTCATTTGAGGAGTGATTTTTTGCACTCTATTCACAAATAAGTATTTTGCATTTAAAGCACACCACACTAAAACCAGCAGTCTCCAAAGTTAACTACAACAGAAGTTTCTTGTTCTCAACAAATCATAACAATCAGTCAAGTGGAAAGACATTTAATCAACCTCCATATTATGTAAAAATTAAAGCAATCAACAGAAAAGATGAAGATGATGATAAAGGGCAATTTTTATAGCATTATGACGTCACAGCTTTCTATTCAGGTATCCCAGTAAGCAATGACAGTGTAACAGTGAGACAGCATGAAGAATAGCAGGACCCTGAAACTTAAGTAGCCATATATATTTAAGCCATAAATAATTTTACTAGTTTACAACTCTGCTTTTTTGTGAATTGTGAATACTGTATAGCAGAAAAGCAAATATTAGTCCTGAACTCCTGCAGTTTTCTCTGCTGAAAGACAACTTGGGTTTGCCGTTTGGTTATTTAATTAAACTTATTAATTTAAGGACATGCACCATATTACACAGTATATGCTAAAAAAATGAAAGTCAAGAAACTAGATTTTCACACAAGGCTTCTCTTCAAGTTTTGTGATGGTAATTTTGATAATTGGTGAAACCCACCACCACAAAAATGCAACATAGTGGACCTTTGACCATTGAAGCAGTTGCCTGTTTTGAATACCTGGTTGCATCACTTTTCAAAGAAAACAGACAAAACCACACACAAACACAAAAGAGCTAAATTTGCACAATGTAACAATGCAGACTGGAGTTGCATACAGTTTTACCAGGAATTAGCTGAAATAAAAGTTAAACAAAAATGAGGAATGTGTCAATTGTTCACAGTCTATACACCCACACAGCCACTGGAAGAGCTCTTATTGGGGAAAATAACTGTAAACCCATGTGACCATCGATGTGTAGGTGCATTAATTAACCAGATCAGTTGTACACACTACACTACTTTAATTGCTGCTCTAGTTATCCCTACCCCCGACCAATTAATTTGCAAGTGACAATATAATTGATATAGAAAAAAAAAAATACAACAACAGATAAAAGGCAAACTATAAAATGCATAAACTCTTAACCACTTAATCAAAACTAAAAACAATTGTCTTTTTACTGGTTGGACCAGTACAGAGTACAATTAAATCAAAAAGCATTAGTTCCCTTTATGAAATCAAACAAAACCCTTAACTTTTCCATTGAAATGACAATAGCCAAGAGTGTTAATTGCATTCCAAAAGAACAAAGACAAAATCTCCACTGAGGTTGATTAAGATATTTTACTGAACTGAAACAAGAAAAAAAAATGACAAGGCCAAAATGATTAGCCTTCTGACAATTAATAGTCAACAGTATAACTTTTCTGACTAACAACCTCGTATGGTAGTTCCTAACTAGTTCTCTTGAGGGACCTTAGCTCATTCTTCCATGGCAAATCATTCCAGCTCACACAAATTGTGTAGTTTTCAAGCATGGACATTAACCTTCAGCTCCTGCCACAGATTCTTAATAATGACTGACATCTTTGGTGTCCTTCAAAAACTGCTGGACCAACTTGTATGTACTGTATACTTTGTATTATTGTCTTGGTGGAAGACGCAGTGGAAACCTAAAACTAGACTGGCAGCATTATACTACAAAATGTCAAAATAACCTTATTTCTTCATCATAAAGTAAAGCATTCCCCCTTAAGATGAGCATCCATGATCTTCTTTCTGAGTCCCAGACTGATTTCTTTCTTTTTCATGATAAAATTACTTCTTACCATGAATTTAAGAGGAGTTCCTCTCAATCAAATGTTCAAGTGCCACTAGCCCTGTTTACTGGAATCTATTAAATAAACTTCAATGCTCACTGGGTGCTGGTTTGAAAGCTGATTGATTGTTCCGGTATGTTGTTTTGATTCAGCGCATCAGTAAAATGTCTTAGTCAAACTTAGTGGAGATTTTGTCTTAACACTATAAACGCTTTTGCCTATTGTCATTTTTATTAAGGAAAATACATACAATACAAAAAATACATTTTCACTTTCCACTTTAAAAAAAGAAAGCTTCTAGAGTATTCTGAAATGTTGAGTTTCCAGCTTGCAACAGAGTACAAATGTTAGGTGGTTTTTTTTTTATTTGAGCACCTAAAGTTAAACTTGCATTAAAGCATTTGAAGTCAGCTTCATGTCTAGGAAACATGACCATATGTCCATGACAAAGAAAATGTGTAAAAAAACATGTAAGAAATGGGGACACTGGAAAATTAATTGTACCTTAACAGTGCTGGATCCTCCTCATGAGAACAAACGAGGCAAAGCTACAGTAGACGGCAGAGGAAAGAGCTAGCTGCAGATCAGAAAGCATTCCTTCCCAACCCTGTTTAATTGCATTGTGCAGCTCAATGTGAGAAGGTCTCACAAGAGCAGAGAAGCGAGACCTGTCCTAATGAATGGAAACAGATGGGTGAGACAGTGAGCAGAGCTACCGCCAAGAACTGGGGTGGCACAGAGGCAAAGAGGGTGCCAGGGTAGGAAAAGAGTGCCAGATAGTGATGAGGAAAATAGTAAGAATTGTTTGAGGGAATAGAAAGAATCAGAGATGAATCTAAAGTTTTAAATCTCAACATACAATATTTATAGATCTTTTTTTTTCAAAGGCAGGTTTACACAAACTGCGCCGCGGCAGATGATGCAAATTGGTCTACATTCAATCTACATTTATTGAGGTGTGGAATGACACATTCAGACCCTGGAGATAAACAATAATGAATGATCCATTCAAAATAGTGGGAGGATGGGAAATGGTGACAGGCAATAAATTCCATACAACACAGTCCTTTGTGTGATGTTGCTTCCTCCCCAACAGATATGACAGGAATTCCCCCGGTGGCTGAGATAATTATACTTGTTTCCACTGCAAATCAATACAAGCCAGGGGTTTCTTGATTGTAATCACCAGTTATCAAGGTACAAGTAAAATGATGATGTTCTTATAGTTTTTAAGCTTACTATGTTTCTGTTCATTCCTCATTTTCCATTTCCAACAGCCAGTGCTGGTTTCTTTTTATTGTAACCACTAATCACCAAATCTTTACAAAGTGTTTATTATTGTCGTTTCCCTAACCTTTGTGTGTTGATTTTAATCCTTTTCATGACCTTTCCCTACACGCAACCAACCTGATTTTGTGCCTATCCAAACATTGTTCATGTCATTGTCACATTATGAAACACATTTACTGTTAACGATGTTGTCCTGTCAGCAGGGGTGTCTGATTGAAAAAGGCTTCTGTCATTCAAGGCCATGCACAAACATCTATTAATTTGGAGAACTTATTGTCCCACCTGACTAATTTTATTTTATTTTTTATCTATTTCTTTATTGCTTTGCTGAAATCATAATTAGATCTTGTTAAATGAGGATCCAGTAATGCCACTGAAGGAGAGTGAAAGCGAGAGAGTGGGTAGTGGAGGGTGAGAGAAACCTCCCCTGAGCACCGTGAATTAGCTTTAGCTGAGTGAGTGCAGGGATTACGCTGCTGGCTGAAATAGAGTAGTTGTTTAGACAGGGATATAGTATTTAAACACAGGGATTTCTTTTCCAGACCTCCGTGTCTAACCTAGACACACAGTCAATCATATTTTTGCATACACACGGGCGCACACAAGGGGAACAGTATGGGGATAACAACATGGCTTATGGTACACAATCTGGCACACAGAAAATGCTCACCTTCCTTTTTTTAAATCTTCGAGAAGTCTTTGCCTGATGTCATAGGTGAATTAAATTGCACTTATTTAGTATGTGGCTAGCTCAATCGTAAAATTAAGAACACAGCTTTTGACAATGTCCATTTTGTTTAGTCACATATCCTGAATAGTTTTGCTGAATAAACCAATTTAGAGAAACATTTTTAAAACATTTTTCTGGTTGAGTCAGGCCACCACTCTGCATGTGAGCAACATCTCACCAAGCTTTGGTAGTTTAGATTCAGTAGGTAAATGTGACGGCCACCAAATAAAAGTCTTTAACATGACACAATCCCACGTCCTCTCATTGTGGGTAGCACCATTGAATGTTTCCTTAACCAGGATTTAACAAGCTAATTAAGTTACTCTCTTAATCGGATGCTTGTCAAGGTTCAGGCTACATTTTAATTAACAGTCAGGAAACACACACTTCCATCATCACACATGGATCACTGATCAAAGTGCGTTTTATTTGATTGACTGTTATCATTACCTATTTAAATGTCTCTATTTCACACACATGAAAATAAGAGTGCTACAGCAATTACAATGTTAGTGCTGTGAGTTCCTTTGATAGTTTGTCAATGCAGGTGGACATGTAATGACTGGATGTTACAAAAACACTGAGTGTAATGCAATGTGTGCGTTTTGTACAGTAAAGCTGGAGTATTTGTGTGTCTATGTGCGTGTGCATGAGGCTCTCTAAAGTTGTGTGTGTACAACATACTTCTCCCAAATCCCAAGTGTTAGAAGTGTTGGCTCAGCTGTAATAAGCTTTCTGTGAGGTGCTTTTCTCTGTGTATCAGCAAAGTGGGGAGGAAAGGCTCAATAGATTGCTTTGTATGGCTAATTTGCTCAGCTCATTAAATATTGAGGTGAAGGCAGATTTGTGTGATTGCCAATATACTAGCTCCAGTGGTCTTTGTTATGCCTCAGAGCCTGTGAAATTAAAGGGAATGCACTCACATTGGAAAAAAAGTAGTGATGCTTGTGTCATGGCAGCAATTTGTGTTCTTGGAAATGCAAATGCATGCATGAGCATACACGACACACTTGAAGGAGTAGTCCACAGTGCAATATAATAAACCTATATAACTATAAATATATCTTTACACTATCTAAAATATTCAAAAACTTTACCTAAAAAAATAAAATACAAGTATAATACAATGGGGGAGACACAACTGGGAGACAATAACGATACAGTATACAGTATTGTATACTGTGTACAATACTTATATACATACCTGGTATCTATACACTTATATATACACGCACTTGTATATAAAAGTAGCAGTAGCAGTGTTAGCATACTGATGTTAGTTTTATAGTGCCACTGTGTCATAGCCTCGCCAAGCCCCCAGCATGACTGTACACCGATCAGCCACAACTTGGTGGACACCTGGCGGATTTAACATTGTGGTGGACACAACAATGAAATTCAACTTCTCTTTGCTTGATACATATATATACTCATCTCATGTCATTGGGATTAAATGAACAGCACTTGGCTGGTTTATATCTTATCTATTAGATTGATTCCGGTTTGTTAATGTTAACAATGAGACTACACCCAGAAGTTAGTTATGGAGTTCCACAGGGTTCTGTGCTTGGACCAATTCTTTTCACTTTTTACATTTCTCCCTTAAGGAATATTTTAAGGACATTGAGATGACAGATGACCCAGCTATATTTATCTGTGAAACAAATCAATAAGTCAAACTTCAAGAATGTGTAGAAGACATAAAAACCTGGATGTCCTGCAATTTTCTACTCCTCAGTTCAGACAAGACAGAGGTTAATCTGTTTTGGCCTGTTGTTCTTTTGTTGCCTTATGTTCTTTTCTCTCTCCTCTTTCCACTCACGTCAAACGATCGAAGCAGATGGCCGCCCACCCTGAGCCTGGTTCTGCTGGAGGTTTCTTGTGTTAAAGGAAGTTTTTCCTCCCCACTGTTGCATGTGTTGCTCATGTGTTGGCTTTCTACACATTTCTATATAGTTATATTCAGTATAGCATTAAACCTTACACTGTAAAGTGCCCTGAGATGACTTATGTTGTGGTTTGGTGATATATAAATAAACTGAATTGAATTGAATTGAACTGAATTGAATTGGTCAGCATGGGTAAAATTACATTCTAGCTATAATTGACAGGTATCAAAACACAGTGCATCCAGCATGCTGTGTGTGGGCCTGCATAGTTATAGTGCTCTACTGATCACTGTTCACCACAACATTAAAACCACTAGGTTGTTTTAATGCGTCGCGTTTTTTTCCTAGCATTTTAATCCTTCCCACTGAAGATGGGAGAAGAATAAGAAATGTGTCTAGAGAAATGAGTCATTTCCCCCTGAACTATCATCTGAAGTGACTGCTTCTCATGATGACAGCTCAGCTGGATCAGTCAGCTTTGTTCTATTTAATAAAGATATCTCTCTACTATACCCTGGTTATTCAAACTCCAGTGTAAATGTTCTGTTTGTAAATTCATTATCCATTAATCCAGATTAAGATTAAATGTTTTATAGTGGTTTGTAATTGGGATGCACATTAACACTTTTTTGTGTGTGTGCGTTTCTACCATAAAAATTACAACAATCATAAAAGTACAATGACTTTGGAGACTGTTTTTATTTTCATGAGATTGTATTTACTTTCTGATTGTGATTAAATAAATACACAAGAGGAGGCTGTCGCTGACGTCCATAAGTTACCATAAAACTTTGTGTAAACAAACATGGCACAGCCTCCATTGGAATTAAAGGTAACTAGTAACTGCCTGCTCTGCTCTCTATCTGGAACTCCCAGAGGATCTTAGCCTTATCATTCTCAACCACCTTTGGAGGTGGCTCCCATCTTGACTTTGGGACTTCCAGCCCATACTCAGATGCAGATGTTCCTGTACACTATGCCAGCCACTTGGTTATGGCGCTCCATGTACGCCCTGATTTTTCGATGTCAGCCACTTCCTCTATCTGCTGGTGGTTCATGCCATGCAGGGGTTTCTTGTCTTGATGTCAGTGGCTTCCATCTGCTCCTTTGGCCAGCTTATTATGCCAGCAGGGTATCTGATGACTGGTAAGGCGTAGGTATTGTTTGCCGGGATCTTGTTCTTCCCATTCAGCTGACTTCTCAGGACTTGCCAGGAATCTTGGGGTTATTTTTGATGATGATTTGTTAATGCGATGCCTCTTTCTCCCATAAGCCACTGACATCAAGACAAGGAAGCTCCTCATAATGTATAGAGGGTTTCACCCCAAATCCAGCACACTGAAACTATAGACTAAGCAGAAAGAAGGAGGCCGAGGACTAGTGAGCGTCAAAGCCACTATCCAGGATGAAACATCGAAGATCCATGAATACATCAGGAAGATGGCCCCGACTGATGACGTGCTAAGTGAATACCCCAGGCAACAGAAACCAAAGAAGGAAGAGGAGCAAGAACAGGAACCATTCTGGAAAGACAAACCCCTGCACGGCATGTACCACCGGCAGATAGAGGAAGTGGCTGGACAAAGCTAGACTGAAAGACAGCACAGAGGCATTAATTGTGGCAGCACAGGAACAAGCTCTGAGTACAAGATCAATAAAGGCTGGGGTCTACCACACCAGGCAGGACCCCAGGTGCAGGCTCTGCAAAGATGCCCCTGAGACAATCCAGCATATAACAGCAGGGTGCAAGATGCTAGCAGGCAGGGTGTACATGGAACGCCAAAACCAAGTGGCTGGCATAGTTTACAGGACATCTGCGACCAGTATGGGCTGGAAGTCCCAAAGTCAAAATGGGAGCCACCTCCAAAGGTGGTTGAGAATGATAAGGCTAAGATCCTGTGGGACTTCCAGATACAGACTG
>JAUMHL010000018.1:3105434-3126142 GCA_032362345.1 Sandelia bainsii
TTAACCTTGCTATGTAAAGTGCCTTGAGATGATATTTGTTATGATTTGGCGCTATACAAATAAAGATGAATTGAATTAAAGATGAATTGGTTCTGAGTGCTACATCATGAAGAGTGCTACATCAGAAGGACATCATTAGGCCAAAAAACAACAACAAAACAACCACAATAGGAGGCATTAACTGGCAAACTCAGCAACAGCAAAAGACCCCAGATGATGATGGCTGCAGAATTCTGTTCAGGGTGAAGAAGAACCCTTTCACAAGACCTAGTCAAGTCAAGAACACTTTTGAGGAGGTAGACGTGTAATTGTAAATACAGATGCTTCACGACAAGGTGTAGAACACTGATAACGCTCAAGGAGAGAAAGGCCAGATTAGAATTTGCCAGAAAAAAACTAAAAAAGCCTGACCAGTTCTAAAATACGATATACCAAACGGGATGAATTCAAAGTGCACTCTCTGCTCAGATTCAGCCAAATGCTGCAAAACTAATAGTGGATAATGACCAAAAGTGAAAAGATACCCAAGACCTTCAAAAGGTATTTTTTACTGATCAGTTGCCTGATCCCAACTCAACAGGGCCTGCTTTTCACTTACTGAAGACAAGACTGAAAGTAGAAAGAAACACCAACAAGCAGCTGCTGAAGGCAGCTGCAGCAAAAACTGGCAAAGCATCTTGAGGGGAGAACACTCAGCATTTGGTCATGTCCATGGGTTTCAGACTTCAGGCAATCAGCATTAATTCGTATTAAAGGTAATCCTTGTGTTTGTAGTTGTTCGTTTTGAACATTTTCCCTCTGGGATTTATAAAGTTTTTTGAATATTGAATTTTTATTCCATTATTTATCAGCCCTCAAAATGTGTGTGTGTGTGTGTATGAAAATGGCTGTAATCCCTGATTGGTTAATGCCACAGTTTTGTCAGACCTCTTGAATTAAAGCTGAAAGTCTTGACTTCAATCACATTTGAGTGTTTTATTTTAAATTCAATGGGGTGCCAAAAACTCAAAAAAAAAAAAACAATCAATAAACAATCAGTTTATCAGAGTTTTTGAATGCATTCAAGCCACTTGGAATCATGCATATCTCAGCCCTCATTACTGTGTGAAGTTTTTACCATCAGGTTATAGAACAGTATGAATATTTCAGTCAGTTTTATTTCTGTTTTCATTTTAATGTGAGTATTAGACAAAGCTACACCGACTCCTCAAAATGATTACTACAGCTCTGGAGAAAATTAAGAGACCACTGCATGAAAGCTGTGATTACAAATCAGGGTTATTCCACCAAATATTGATTTCTGAATACTTCCTAAGTTCAAAGATTAGTAATGTGTTGTGTGAAAATGAATAAGAACTTGTTTTGGTTTGGTTTTTTTGCATTATTTGAGGTCTGAAAACACTGGACCTTTTCTGGTATATTGACCATTTTTCATTTTCTGCAAATAAATGCTCTAAATGACAATATTTGTATTTGGAATTTGGGAGTTATGTTGTCAGTAATTTATAGAATGAAACAAAAATGTAAATTTTTCTCAAACATATACCTTTAAATAGCAAAATCTGAGAAACTGATAATTTTGCAGTGGTCTCTTAATTTTTTCCAGAGCTGTATATTACAACATTTGATAATAAAAGACAACTTAACTGTAATCATGTTCCATTTGCAGAATTAGGGTAAATCTGTTTAATTAACGTAAAGGCAATAAAAGGTGATGCTGCAGGGACAGGGGGACTGAAGGAAGGACGGAGGCAGCTACTGTAAATTCAGAGAAGTCTTTGAAGAAAACCTGCTCCACAGTGCACATGGCTGGAAGCTAGGATGATTGTTCAACGTTCAGCACGACAATGACCTGAAGCATACAGCCAAGACATGGCTGGAGTAGCATTAGGACACGTCCAACTGTTGCTGAGTGGCCCAGCCAAAGCCCAAATTTCTTTAAGGGGCCTTTTCAATGCCATCCTATGTCTTGGCTACTTAATTGCACATCTATCACATGTGTGCATGTTTGAGAGCATTTACAAGCAGGATATGCAGTCTGAGAAAAGCTTAGCAGAGTTTCTTTGACTTGGTTGAGCCCCATTTGTCTCTGCCCGCTCTCTCAGAGCTGTGTCTAGTGTTTTAAGTGCCTGACAGCCACAAGTACACAACCTGTCTTTCCCCCTCTGCACCACTTCTTTGCTTTGTGATTTTAACCACTTTGCTTTTGGCAGTTTTCCCCACATGGTGCAATCGAGAAAAGGTCAGACGGAGGTAAATAGTACTTTATTATGTTTGAAATATCAATGCATTAAAGGATAAGTAAATTTTATAAATTTTGTGACTGTCATCAATCCCCATGAACAGACCAAACCAATGAATGCACAGACAACTCTTGTCTGTGCATTCAAAGCATGATTTAGCTTACTCATCTGTATCATGGAAACTTCATTAGGGTTGAAAAAAATCTGGCAGTTGAAAAATATGGGTACTGTAGACCAAAAAGACCCATAACTGTGGTCAGTTTCACAGTCTCTGGAGGTTCCTGTAAGGCAGAAGCCACCGAGCATGCTCAGCAACATTGTTTGTATTGTAAACAATGACTGTTTTTGCTTTGCATTTTCAACTTATGCAAAGTTACCTGTGTACCTGAACATTTATGCTAACAGAAACCAAATGTTGTCCAAATATCAAACAGCATCACAGTGACTTCGGTCAAAGTCTGCAGGCATCATAAATCTGTAGTAATATCCATATGCTCAAAAGGCACCCCAAATCCTCCAGGCGGTCTCTTAAGAGTACAGCCGACAACCACATCATGTAGGTTAAGTTGAGTATGAGGGTTTGTCGTACAAAGTGGCTTCAGCAGCATGCACATGCAGATATGCTAAGCCATGACGAGAAAACCTCTGTTGGCCATGCACTGACTAAAGCAGGCTAAACTTTGTCACACAGTACTCACTCAGTTTTTAACATTGTTTAAGGGTGTAATGCTTTCCCTCACATGCTGGCAGTTTATTTAGTAATATATGGTATTATAATCAGTAAGTACAAGAAACCAAGAACCTTCGGCAGTCTTATACTGACTTTATGTATCATTTTTTGGCTGTTTGACAAGTTTAGACCCAATGTGTACTAAACTTTCAAGAGTAAAATGAAATGTTTTCAGCTCATTTCTGTGTGTGTTTCACAAAAAAACACATAAAATAATGCTGTTATTGACATTTGTCAGCTTGATCAATGTGTAGTCCCAAATTATGAATGCATACCTCTGCACCATGGTACAACCTTCAAGAACTGTGACAAAGATAAAATTCTTGTTTAGCCTATATAAAGTATATTTGGCATTATCACAATATAATCAACATCCTGCACCTGAAAAAACTGAAATTCAACCCAACCTAAGCTTAGCCTGTGCATGGAGGCAGTCTCACATTCAGTCAGATTCCCTTGTTGGCTGTAGATCTAAGTTCCTCACAGACCCAGGTCCACTGATCCTGAAGAAAAGCATACAGAATTCCTGAACACATGAGATGCACTGTTAAAATGTAAATGGTCTCAATCAAAGACACATAATTACTGTAGAATGAGGTGTGGCTTAAATAAAGCTCACCAAGACTCTGAAGCTCACCAGGGAAAAACACTTGACCTTTCCAGAGACTGGGACTGGGCCTGGCAAAGATTCAGCACACTCAAACAAGAATTAAAGATGTATACAGGACAAAGATATTATCTGTTGTGGTGCTTCACTACAATTCCCAGCAAGAATCTGTTTTGAATCTGGTTCCAACTCTAATATACACAGATTTGTTGAGCTTGGTGACAAAACAAATGCCTTATCGGATCTTCAGATAACCTCTCTCCGACACAAAAGACATCAGCAAAGAAACAAAACTGATGGCTACACACAAATATGTTAGTTATCACATGCAAACAAACACGCCGGACCAGATTAAACACTTCACAGTCAACAAAACAACTGCAAACTGTGATATCTTATGGAGGAGAACAAGTCAAGTTGTTGAAATATTTATCTAACATCCAACATGTTAAACTTGATGTCGGCTTACCACCAGTGTTACACATAAAGTTCACCATCCACTGTCGTGGATGGTGTCGTGGTAATTTAATTACCATAGCTTCACACCTCCATCAGGGAGCAATACTATAGTAAGTCAGCCAGTCAGCAATAGAGTCTTTTTTTTTTTTTTATAAAATCATCAAGATTCTTTCATCTAGGAAGAAAAAAGGATAAAATTAGTGGCAATTCACTAGTACCATCATTACATCTAAAGCTTCAGATTTAAAATGTACTTATGCAATCCATACAGGAGTAAGAAGCACCATCAATCTTAAATAAAAGAGCTGAACTGAATAAATACAAAATTTTATTTAGTTCCCAGTACCCTAATATGTAAAATGAAAAATATCATAGAAATGTTGGTTACTGTCTGACAAAACACACAGGTGCAGAAATAACAGATTAAATTAACGACAATAACATAAATGTCAAAACACATGGGAAACAACTCCTAACTTCACATATATCTGAGAAAAATGTGTAAAAAATACAACAAAAACAAGATAAAATGTGTAAATTAAATAATTTAAGTAAGAGAAGAAAGACAAATAAGAAGATGTACAGGAATAGATAATTAATCATTTAGTTAGAGTTAGCTGTTTGGATTATTATATTGTTTGTTATAACTTTTATTCACCAAAGGATAAAAAGAAGTTTTCATTGATAGCTATCTCTGAAACTAATGCAAAGGAGAATTTGTAGTGGGCAGCTTTTCACCGACTTTGTACCCAGCACATGGTTTACTATGACAAAAGGGGTGTAAAATATTTTCCTGCAACAAGCTTTGTCATTGTCAGATCTTCATTTCTATAAGTTATAGGTGCATTTTCTGTGTTTCATGATATTTATAAATAAATGATAAATTCATTTTATGTTTATTAATACTAGGAGAGCATGTGTGCTAAATGGCACAGAATACAAACACTGTGTTGTGTTGCCAGTCTAATAAGACCTACAGTAAGAGGTCTTCAGCTGTAACTGGATGTCGGTGTTTTCCCACACAGGGATATAGCTGGTAGAATCATATTTTTTCCACATCAAAACAATGGGAAGATTTACATCTTAAGCCTATTTTCAGAAACAAATGTACTGCATCTGTCACGGGAAGAGACTATATAACTATACCTAAAAATTTAGAGGTTAGCATTTTTACCCTAAATGCTTTAAGTGGGTCCATTATCCAGGGATGATCCAGGGAATCTGACATATGAACCACACTAAACTTTTTTTTCCCCCCCATTTTTCTTCCACGGAAACAGCCAGAGAAGTGACAATTTACCAATGGCTCCCCAGTGTCTCAGGTCTCGCACTAGGCCAGCAATCCATTTTAAATGAACTGTTTGTGTTCCTCTGACACATTTGGTGTTATTTTAATGGCCGGGAAAGCACAGAGCAATATTGTAAAGGATTATTTTACCTTTAAATCACCTGTGAGAAACGATCTAAGTGCATAGGAATTCCATTTATCATCTTTGCCATGGTGCAGCTCAAATTAAGGTCTGAGTCTGGACTCAGGAGCGCAGCAAACAACCCACAGTGAAAAATACACTTTCTGCATGTGACTCTTCTCAAAGGGGAAGAAGTGATTTGAAATTAAATGATTCGGGGGAAAATGTTTATTATGTAACATACTTGGATCAACTTCACCTTGCAGCTAAATATAATGAGATGAATGTATGATGGTGTTTGTTGGTGCACTAAATAAAGCAACACAAAGTATTGCACATCAGATGTCATTTGCTTCCAAAAATGATGATATAGAGAGATATCATATGTAAATACCACTTCAAAATTAAAGGAGGGTGGATATGAGAAAGACAAGTAACCAGCCACAGTCAGCCAATCAATAAATCAGCCAACAGGAACTCCATGCCAACATCCCTTTAATTGCCTGTTCTTCACTGAATGATTCAGGTTTTGCCAGAGGCTTTAATGAGGTGTTGAATTTAACTGCTGGGATTGAAACCCATGCAATTAAAAAGGCAGACGTAGTCAGGTCTAGGAGAACTGATGGAGTGAGAACAGGAGACAGAGGGAGTGCGCACCAGATATTAACATCCTCTAAACTGATGGACAAAACTAGGGTCCTAAACACAATACAAGTGCTATAAACAACTGTTATTTATCTCAAATAAATTAGTGCTGCTGCCTACATAAATACATTTTAATCCATCTATTCCTTTCCTTTGTGTTTACAGCATTAACTATAGAAGACTTTCTCATATACCTGGGTTTAGTTTGAACTGCTATTGCACAGTTAACTTATGATCAATACACACTGATAACTGCATCTGCAGATATTAGAGTGTTACTTTGACTTGGCTTGCATGCAGGACACAAGGGAACAGGAAATACAAGGTGAAGCCAAACATTGTTAAAATTAGCTACTCCAAGCTTTCCTCTGGCTTGTCCCAGAGGGCAAAGTGAGGCAGAGAGCTGCATGGCCAAATAAACAGAATTGGAGGAGAAGAGTAGTTTTAACGTACCTCTCAGATTTGCATAGTGTGCATGTATTCTGGCATTTTTGCATTTATTAGATATTTGACAAAACAGGGCATGCAGGAGGAGACAGAAGGTTGCCTGAACATCTAATATCCTCTCTTTAGTCCTTGAGTGACACAGATATTATTATTATTATTAGCTTTTATTTTTTGCCTTTGTTTCAGTGATCCTGAACAACTTTCTTTCACGATTTTATGCTGATGATGATCACATAAATACTGACTTACAAAGTGCAGCCTTCGCTCTTATATTGATTAGGTCAAGAGGTGATGCATCATCTGCATTCACTTCTAAATGTCTAAAAGTACTATAGCTCACTTTTGCACTTACTGATACATTAGATAAGCAAACATAAGAGATTACATATTGATGTTTTTTGCAAGAAGCAAGAATCTGCTTTCATTAAGTAAGAACCTCTGGGCTGTACTTTATTTGCAAATCCATCCATTTTGTCCTCATAAGGGTCCTTCTAGCTGTGAGGCGACAGTGCTAACCACTACACCACCGTGCCGCCATAATTTGCAAATCATACAATAACAAAATATGGATACTGTGATGTAGTTACAATATACAGTATTATCAACCACCAACACAGGTTCTCCAAAGGAGTGGGACTAATAGTGATATGGCTCTATAAATTCTGTGGTTTTTAGATATTTTTAACATGACACTGGTGTAAATATGAGCTGGGTCTAGTCTGTGATGCAGCATAATGTTTTGTAGTTTTGCAGACTTGCAGAAGGCCAAAGGCCAAGGCAAAGGCTCTCTGTACTCACACAGAACCATAGTAAAAAAAAAAAAAACTATTTTAAAGTAAAATAATATCTTTCAAACACAATAATTCATACAAACTGATTCCGATGTTTTTTACAATAACCAGGTATAGCAGCACTGCTACACAGCGTACTAAAGTTCTGCATTGCAGTGCGGTGCAGAAAGTGTTCAGTAAGTGACGACACAGCTCTCCAGAAAGCCATAAAAACACTGGACATAATCGACCACCCGCTGACCTCACTGGAGGACATCATCAGATCACGCTGCCTACGCAGAGCCACTAGCATTCTGAAAGACACAACCCACCCAACCCAACATTTCTTCACCCTGTTGCCTTCTGGAAGATGCTACAGGGCCATTAAAACCCACACAGGCACACTCAAACTAACGAGACTCTCATCCATTCAAAAAACTTTTTTAATCCCAGAGGGAAATTGTTTAAAACTTAATTCCCTAAACTCGTTACTTAGCTACACCAAAAATAAAAAAATGGAAAAAGAGAAGTCTATTAAGTGAAAGATGGGCTACTACAGGCTGCTCAGCTCGCGCCTCCGCTTAATCCTACTACACCACATACACTGAACATCTACAGTAACTCTGTGCACAATCTTCAAGTTTCTTTTTCTTTTACTTTTTGTTTATTTTTTCTTGTAACACTCTCAGGGATGTAAAGCAAATTTAGTCGTACTTCAAGTGCAATGACCATAAAGGTGTAGTAGTTCTTCAGTACATTTGACTGCTACTGCAAGATGATAGCAGCACATGTGGAGCACAAAAGATGCTCTCCATTACTTCATCAGCTCAGCAAAACCCATTGTGATTTATGGTGAGCCACACTCCTGTTTACACTAATGGTGCTTGGTTAATGGAGCAGACTTAACAGTGTCTATTATCAAGTAATCAAGTAATTTGTTCCCCTTATACTTAACTGATCTGGGAGGTCTGGGTTTCTCTAACAAACAGGCAGTGGATTGTAATTAAGGCTATGAAGTGTCACATGGATGAGTGAACACCAAGGCTGTTATGACAGCGCTCCACTTACAGAGGTAGAAATCTGAACCCATCCTGCCAGAATCACAATAAATTTGAGCTAATCATCACACAGACACAATCTATTACTTTAAGTGCTGCATTGTCATGGTTAATTATTTATTTGAATAATACACGTTCACATAGCAACAGAGCTTTTAGAGTTTATGAGTTGTTGGGTTTTTTTTCTGGCCTGACTAATTATGCACAGAAGGAAGGGAACAAACAAACTAGCAAACTGGCAACAAGTTCCCTGACTGTGATAATGTCAGCACCACACCGACTTTATGAGCCGTTTTATTCTTTGTGGTTTATTCTCTTCAGTCTGCAGTTATAGTTAATTACAAGCTAACCTCCATTTAGATTGGCTGGAGGTGTGGTTTCTAAGTTCTCCCCGAGCCAATGGGTATATGACCTAATGAGTTAGGTCAATTCTCTTACTTTGCATTTTACTTTGAATAACACAGGGCTGATAGCATTCAGGCGCTGCGCCGTGTCTCCGGCGTACCGACGTGGCTGCGAAAAAATAAAAGTAAAAATCAGGTTTGCCCAGTGATCTGACACTAGATCTGAGAGGCGCAGCTCAGACCGCAGCTTTCACTCTCAACCACACCAACAATAGACCTGCTAGCCAATAAGCCAATCAGAAATAGGGTAGGGGCGGGCCTTGGGTCTTGGCCAAACAGATTGATACAGATCCAGCAGTCGCTCCACGTGCGAATGTGTTTTGTGTTTCCCATACTGGCAACGCAAACCGTAAGTCATGGACAGCACGTTTATGAAGCCAGGGGAAGACACCAAAGATGTTGATAAAGGCATAAGGAATAAATGGTGCTGGGCTTGGATAGAGGAGGTGGGTAGTGACGAAAAGCCCTTTGGAAGCTGGTGCCAAAAGCTCCAGCAACCAGGAGCATGCTTCTGCACTTTGTGTGCAAGGAAGCTGCTATATGGAACTAGCGGAGAAAAAGTGCTGTCACGGCACGAATTAGACCCTAGTCATAAAGCAGCAGTCCGAGCAATGCAACACACCTCACGTTTGCCGGGGGCAACAGCCACAGCAGATATTCCACCCTCAGTGACCGATTGCGTGGCTAATTAATTTGTGCTCTGCACAAAGATGCTACTGTAATATAGGCTTATACTGGGTTTGTTCATCTCATGTCTGAATGTTGTCCATTTATTTCCACAGAATCTATCATTTAAGGGGCTATTTTTAAAAATTTTCTCACAGGGGAGCAATAATGATGATCAGGGTTATACACAAGCTGTTTATATATCTGGGCCCAGGGGCCAACAAGTTATGTGTTAAATTATGTGTTAAAAGTGCGTTGCATACATAGCACCCCCACCCCTGCTTACCTCCCTGGCATGGAAAAAAGTTCAGGCTCAGGAATTTTTTTCCACTATCAGCCCTGATAACACTGGTCCTGGCCACCACCAGGAGTAGTATTATTAGCACCCGAAGTATAACTCATGCATTCTTGAGTGCTGTCATACTCAGTTTCTGTGCTTTCAAATTGAGCAACACATGTAACAAAATGTGTCAGGGCTACTGGCAGGGGCGTGACTGTTACATCTACCCACACCCCTCCCCTGCCTTTGTTTCACTTAACGAGCCTATTCAAGGCAGGTGTGAGGTGAAACCAACCTGGAGGATAAATTTATGGTCACTAGCCAACTTCCCTCAGATCGACAAAGTTCTGTGGATGCAGAGCGAAACGTCTCTACCTCACAAGAAAGAAGTCCAGTTACCATGACTCAACTTTCAAACGTACATCAATAAAGTGTTACCTTACCTTACAGAGGGTTGTACAAGTATTTGAACTGCAGGTGAGGCAGGGGGCTTTGCTCCCTCAAACAAGACTTTGGCTGTCTGAGAAACAACATCATTAACAACCATTAACATTTCAATGCAACAATGAAAAATGATAAAATAAATTAATTGAGTCTAATTAAAATGAAAATAAATAAGCTGGTTTAAATGTAAAATGCAAAAGTATTGTGCATAGATTTCCAAAGACCAGCTACTGGGGTGCATTCAGCTCAGCAGTCTCTCTCTTAACACCCCCTCCCACAGCCATCTTTCCATCCAATGACAAATGAATTATGAGACTAATTACTCATGAAACCAGAAACAAGCCAAAAAGCGATGTAGTGAGTTTTTTCTAACATCAAATATTTTGTATTAGAGACAGTGATTGTTTGATGAAGTCTTTCACTCCTCTGTTGAACTGGTCCATGGTTCTGACAGGACTTTGGGGTGTATTTATTGCATGTATGTCTTACCAACTATTTGTCCAGTTGTTGTTTTGTTATCCTTTTAATCCCATAAACCACAATGTATAACAAATCCTGCTTGTACAGTTCCATCAACAATAAAAAAAAAATAGGTCTAAATTCTAAGTTAATATGTTTGCACCAATGGTTCAACCAGGAGACTTTCATTTCCATCCAAGCTGTAGAAGTCCTCCGACTTTCGGTCGCATAACATTGTTGAAGAAGTGAATGGGATTTTTGCTTCAAGAAACAGGGGTGTCCAAAACAGCTCATCCACTGTTACAACTCTTATAATTTAGTCAATGCCAAACAAGATGATGCTGTCAACATGTTTTTCTTGACTGCCTTTTGCCTCATAACTAATTCATATATTTGGTTATCTGGTTTTATTAACTGATGCTCAGAAGCACTTGAGATATTTTAACACATGCAGATTTCCTCACAGATATAATTTTATGTCACGGACATTTTCAGTTCTAGTCTTCTGTGCAGGTCTCTTATGTAAGTTGCATTTTTCTGCTATGGAAAAAGGCCACTCTATACAAAACGGAGGATGCTAATGCTGAATTGGAAACACAGACCTTCTACATTCTTTAATGAATCTTTAATTTACTTTGATGTCTTTAAACAATTTTCCTTCCTCCGTTCTTGCCATCTTGCTCTGCTTCCCTCTCTTCTCATCCTCTTTTCTGCTGGGGTTTTCATGTGAAACAAGTTGCTCAACAGCTGTTCTTGTGTGCACTTGTGTGCTGCCTCACTTAGTTCATCCCTTGATCTGTCATGTTATCCTCATCCCAACCTCCCCCATATTGCCACTTTATCACACTGTTACACAAGCCTCACTTCACTTTCATCCTCTTTTCTCTTCACTTTTCCTTACATTTATCCTCTTTTTCCCCTCTTTTTTCCAACTCTTGCCTCTTTCGTCCTCTCTTCTCATCTCCTTTCCTCCCCTTGCATTCTATCTCAATCCTCATCTCTATCTTCTCTGCCCAAACCCATGCCTTCATTTAAAGTCATCCCTTCCAGACCTCACCATCTAATGGCTCAGTAATGTTAGAGTTGGTCCGCAGAGCCCCAAGCTATCAGCTTTTATGGCTCTAATTGTTTCTTCTGTGTCGTTACTTGTAAGACTGCTGTCAAGTGAATACAAATTGGCCACAGAAGGGAGCAATATTGAACACCAGTCCAAGACTAATCTCAGATGTTCTCAGTGGACGCAGAGTCAAAAGAGGAAGCTACTAACATCATACTTGTGATATGATGGTGAGCAAGGCGGAAAAATGAACTATGTAGTTCAATCATCAGAGGTTATTACTACCTCAGAATTCAGTCATATACTGAGAAGCACTTCATCCCATTCTCCTCTAGCTTATATCCTCCCCTTCTCCCTACCCCTCCTTCTCTTATTGCCACCATTTCTAATAGTGAGGGATTAACATTTAATATACTCTCCTGTCGAGGATTATGGGACAGGTGACACATTTTCATTTTGAGCTCACTCCATGAAAACAGGATGCATACAAACACAACATGCAGCAGTAGTTGATCTAGGATTACTGTAAAAAGAAAAATTACAAATGATACAAACAATTATGTTTGTTGTAAGCTGCTTTTCATTTTTGTGCCACAAATGGATTATACTGATAAACCATTTTTCCACTGATTAATCTGAACATGTTTAACTCTCAAAATGTAGCCGCTCTCTCTCTTTAAAAATGCAGTCTTTCTCCGTTCAGTGGATGTCAAAAAATATGTCAACTCACTGCTTAAAAAATTTCCAGGCAGTAATTTAACAAATCTATACTCTGTATACCATAAATCTGACTGACAGAAGGACTCAGTGAATGACAAAGCATATTATCATCCTGTTTGCTCTGCATTTGTGGTCATAGCTCTCCAGCAGTCATAGCTCATCAGCGGTGTCAGGTCGTATAAAAGAGCCAAACAGCCTCTTGACATCATAAGTGGGGGTTTCACTGCTAGCTATCATAGATAACTACACCACAACAAAACCAGCCCAAGCATCGCTTTCTGCAGGCCAAAGGCTAATTGGTTGGCCTTCAGCCTGTGTCAGTGAATGGCAGGGCGCATGGATAATCATAAGCTATCAAAGAGCTTCCAGCTACAGAAACTGAGCCAGTGCAGTCAGGCTGGATTACAAATTTCTTCCCCTCCCTCTTTTTTTGTTTGTTCTTCTATGTTCTTCTCTTTTTATACACAGTTTTCATCACCCAACATCACTTTCCATAGTTGTCGAACTGCACAAAGCTCACACTTGTAACACCAAACACCTGATCTACCAAGGGTGTATTTTCAATGGGGGATGGTGGGAGACATGTTCCGCTAGACTTTTAAAATTCTACTTTGGCTTCCCTGTTATATAGTTTTGTCGTTTGCTGCTTGTTGTTGCTCTCTTGTTGCCTGATGTTCTTTTCTCTCCGCTTTCCTCGTACCCCAACCGGTCGAGGCAGATGGCCGCCCACCCTGAGCCTGGTTCTGCCGGAGGTTTTTTCCATTAAGGGAGTTCTTCCACTATCGCCTAAATGCCGGTGCGGCATGTAGCTTAGTGGGTAGAGCAGTTATTTACGAACTCCAGGGTGAGTGGTTCGATTCCCAGTACCTCCAGACTACATGTCAAGGTGTCCTTGGACAAGACTCCAAAACGCTGTAGTAGCGCCAACATGTACTGTCTGGCAGCTACCCAAAAACAATTTCCCCAAGGGGATCAATAAAGTATGTCATTAAAGGTTGCTCAAGTGGGATTGTTTGGCGCTAAATAAATAAATTGAAGTGAATTTAATTATTAATGTTTCTCTGAACAGTTCTCTTACTACCTGCCACCATAGCTCAGATGAAAGAAGGTATAAGCTGACAGAAATGCTGATATTCCTTTGATTCACTTTATTAACTATTAATTATTAATTATTACCATTATTTATGCGTTAGGAGTACTCAATCTTCTAGAAATTACATACATACTGAAAGCTGTTTTCTCGATTACAAGTGCTACAATTATTTACAGTAGTGGAGATGGCTGGAGGTGAATAGAGTGGTGGAAGGTGTTTTATGTGCCAGACTAAGGTGGGGAAAGATTGTGATTTTGGAAGATTGATATGTTGGAAATCATGGTAAACTTGTTCAATATTAAACCTGACCATAGTCTTTCCCTAACCCTAACCAAGTGCTGTGAGAGTCTAAACCATAAACCATAAAAGGTTTAGTGACACTGTGGGTGTTGTACTGAAATGTATTTGAGCAGAAAAAAATGCTTTGTCTGAAAACACTTTACTGGTACTTTTGGTATGAACGAATTGAAACTTGCCAAATATGTAAATAACATTTCCTCACTATGTCAATAAAACGTGTAACCTGGTCGCAATTATGTTTTTACAAAGCATTTCTACTGTTACTAATTAGTTGTAGATAAACATAATTTCTAGGTAACAGACTTTGCTCAAAGCAATGAGCTAACAGCCAATGTTGCAATTGAATGCTTTCAGGCTGTATTTTTGCCTCAGGTTTCCCCTTGTTAGGCTACAAATAAACCAAGCTACCTTATTTGTTCATGTTGTTAGGACTGTATGCAGCTTGAAATGAGTACCTGCAGACGCTACTCAGGGGTAAGTAAGCACAGTCAACTACAGTTTTTCAGATAATAAATAAATATTGTTAAAACATTAGATTGTAAAGAACAATCATAGTTCATATGCAAAAACAACATTATCCATCTGAAAAAAAAAAAGTTCAGTAGTCTAGTGCATAAAAATGATCTTTTTCAAATGTAACAGCCAGAAGAGATACTCTTCTACAGGCAGGCCAATGTGGTATTGTCTACCACTTTATCATTTTTGTGACCATGTTATTATGATGCTATAGCTAAACTAAACCAGATGTAATTTTTTATACCACATTTTTGATACCACTTAGAAATGATGGTCTGTGCCTATAGTTATACTTTTTTCCATTCATCAGGCGACGAGTAACGCAAAAAAGTAGGGATCACATAAAGCCTTCCTCATATCTCTTTTGACTAGATCTGAATGAGAGACACTAATATGAAATGGGATAAAGGAGAAATAATGTGCCAGCATTTCTTTAAAAGATAAAGGGCTAATGTGTCTCTCTAAGAGATGAGAGTGTTGGAACAAAAGCCTACAAAAGCTGTATTCCTCTAGTCAAAGAGCCCCTCTTTTCAATGAAAAAGCAATATAGAAGATGAGGGGAGGCAGCAGCTGAAATGCATTTCCATTAGGAGGCTACCTCCTTGGCCTCAAAATACGTATTTCACTGTGCTTTTAGGCTTTTGCGAGAGAGAGACAAAGACAGTGAGAGTCTTTCTATATGTGCAAAAGGACACACGGCGCTTGTGTCACCTCTTCAATGCAGTGTTGGTGTGTTTAATCCTAAAATTCAGACTTGGGTTCATTTGTTGAACCCATGCACCACCTGTAACAAAGGCTGCAACTCCCTCCACCACCAGCACCCCCTTGGATAACAGGATTTGCCTCCATCAGAGCTGTTTTATCATGACTCAACCTGTATTAGTGTGAGATTAGAAAGAGGCGTCAGGATGGAGCCATGAACCTTCCAGCTTTGGGTCAACCTTTTCCAACACAACAGAAGTGGGCGTCTGTTAAGATTTATCTCTGTCAGGGATGTTTTTCTTGTTCCAAGAGTGAGAGAGAGGGAGGAAAAATAAAAGTGCTATGGTGCCAGTCAACTGTGTTGTCAAAAAGTGCTGAATTGACCTCATTATCATTATCAGGGTTTGCACAAAGTCCATACGCTGCTTTAAGTACATCATACATTTTGTATGAAGAAAGATTTGGCTCCAAAAATTACATCTTTACCTATTTAGCCTCTTTAAACAATAAGGTTGTTGTTGACAATAAATCCTCATTGTACTAGCAAAAAATGTAGAGAAAAAACTGAGCTCTGCATCTGTCATTGTTAAGATTTTACTTATAGTCCCAATCAATATTCATCTAAGCACTGTGAAGTATATTCAAATATCATCAATTAATTACATTTTGTCAATTATGTTTTTGTTTAGTTAACCCAAGTAAAACTTATTTATTCAGCATATAAGTTAAACATTATGGAAATTCAAAAGCAACTGCAAAGTTGAGTCTTAGCCAGGATTTAAAAGTGACAGCAGATGGGAAGGATCTGACATTGAGGGGTACTGTTCCACAGTCTGGGGTTTAGATGGCTTTTTCTGGTCTTTGCTGTTACTACAGGTTACATTATTTCAGTAAACTTACTTTGGAAAAAAAGGATAGTGAAAGCCACAAGCGTCTGCTTCATGAAGTTAATTTTACTTTCCTAAATCTCTACTGAACCATCATGTTTGGATTCTGAGTGGCATGCCAACAAAGAACTGAACAGGAACTGAGCCGTGTGCCTACATGTGGCTGACGGGGAGCCACCCACGCCACGTGTCTCTCCCTTTGCTTTGTGAAAACAACACTGACAAACTGTATCACCTTCTTAGCTGATGTTAGCAAATGGCTGCTTACAGTTTTTACACATTCAGCAGTTACAAAGCAGCATTATTCATTTGGAGTCATATTTTTGCCCACTGGCTAATGTAAGTCCAAAAGAGTTACCCTCTGTTCACACTATGAGTGACAAATTGTTGGGCTCTGGCAAAGCTGTAGTTCTGGGGGGTGTTGAATACATTTATTTATATACTATACTATATGCATATTATACAGTGACCAGATGGTTGTTTCCATTATCACCAGACACACCAAGCTGACTTTCCTCTGTTTTGTTTAAAATTCATTCATGTCGAGTAGCAAAGTCACTGTCGGCTTCGGTTTCGCTGCGGAATCTAGGTTGTCACCTGGTTGTCTCTGAACACCATCACATTGTGATCACTGGAACAGTGGTATTCCACTGACAATGAATTCCCCTGTGTGGTTTTTGGAGATTTTTCTCTTTAACGGCTGCCTTATGTGACTGAAAATTACTGTTGAGTGAACCAAAATGATACACTTAAAAAAACGACTTTATTGATCCCCATAGATAAATTGTGGTTGGACAACTGCACATAGATGATGGCCACCAATCATGGGGTTAACAGACGACTGCCCTACCAACTGAGCTACAGCCTCCCTAATACAATACTTGACACAGTGATAGAGACAGCTAAACAGTGAGCTCCAAAGCCGTGGGGAATTGTGGATTCAGGTTATAATTCTGTGTGTGTTCACTGCTACAACCAGTCATTGTAGTAGTTGTGTCATCTGATATGTTATTATTACAATATCAATTATAGGCACTGTAAATTATACAAAAGTTAGTGAGCAGTCTGGTACAGCTTGATTATATTATTGTGATGTGAAGTCCATTTGAGTAAAGAAGTCATTTGATAGATTAATTGGAAAGCCAAACAGTGTCTCCTTGTTGTTGTACTTCCCTTTGGCATTGACTTTGAATATGATTTACAGCAGCTTTATTCAGAGTGGAATCACTTTACCAACCAGCCAACACTTATAACAATTTCTGCTCCATTGCACTCGCTGCTGTCAGTTTATTGATACAGCCTTTCATTATTCGTACATTTCTACACCTATGGGCCAACCTCGGCATTAAGTGTCAGGCATACAGATAAATGGCTGGCAGCAATTTTGAGCCTATCAGGTTTATTATTTCAACCTCACTGACTTCTATGAGATGAAAATAAAACGTTGCATTACTTTGTTTCCTTCATGATACTGTTACAAAAATGAATAATGGGCCGTCTATTGTGTCTAAGCTGATAATCGTTTTCTTTAATGCAATTATTAAGATAGTTATTCCTGTATTTAAACTACTGAGCTAGCCTGAAAATTGTGTAAATGTCACTTACAAGACAGCTTTTGAATCCAGATTGCTAGACTGTGTCTCTAAGGGTTTTAATATCTGTGCCTTTTATGAAAATTAAGCAGTGATAAAAATAATTTGTCACATTTGTTGGACAGATATCAGCACAACAAAATAGCAGTGGTGGTTAAATTCCTCGGCACTGCTTTTCAAAAATGTTTGTTGTATACCTTAATAACGCTATAGTGTAAAGCCCACTACATACCTTTAAATATCAGCCCATGGACCAGATTTGAGGCGAGTTTTGGTTTACTTGTCTAAAATCAGCTTCTTGATGCGCCTGTTTGTTTTGTCAAATATGCAGCAGAGCGTTTATTTTCAACATAATTGCCATAAATTCAAAAGTGGGGAATCTATATCGTCAACAAAAGAACATCAGTTTCCTCTGGTAGGAAGTTTTCTGGTTAATTTACACTGAATTATTCTCTGTTATGTACTTGCACTATGGCATAGACACAACAGAAGGAAAATATGATTTTGAGTAATACAAGCCATCTCCATCATGAAACTTTCATATCCATACTACATCATGGGTCTTAGCCCTGAATTTATCAAAAGTCTGTCATTGTGCATGCACCCCATCATGTGCCAGTGATTCACAAAAAAATAGCCTTATATGTGAAAACCTCATATTCCATTTTTCAAGGTGACACTCTAAATGCCATTCATGAAAGGGTGACCTTATCTTTGATGGCATTCCACAGAAATCAATGAATACATTTTTGTGATTAGAGGGAAACTGAGGTAAAACAGAAAAAAACAGACTTGGGTTATTAACTGCCATCATAGTCTTCTGACATTACCTTTAGTCTGCATATGTGGAAAATGCGAAGCAGCTTTATACAGTATATCACCTAAAATGTGATTATGATGCAAGTCCTAAAACTAGATAAAGGGAAATTAACTGAACAGAAAATGCATTTACTAAGAAAAATAAGCCAACCTTAAATATCTGTGAGCAGGAAAGGCATGTGAACCTGTACCTTCAATAACCGGTGTCATCCTGCTTTGTGGCAATAACTAATAATGTTTTCCAGTCAAATTGTACCAGCTTGACCTGACTCGGTTCTACTCGCCATTTTGGTTTTTCAGTAGGACACAGTAACAGTTGTGGATAGTACCTGGTACATTTTTTTTATATCACCTTAGTCGAGGTTCCAAGCAACCAATAAAACAATTGATGTGAAAACATTGCAGACTACTGGACTACTGCCTTCAGCCTCTTCAAAATTTGTCTCCTTGCTGTGACAAAAATCCACATACTTAGAAACAAGAATGCATTTCTTCAATATTCCGTGCATCTGCAGTTTCACGTCAGTTTCATGCAGCATTGCTATGGTGACCAGGCGTCCTGGTAGCTCAATGGGATAAGCATCAGACTAGGATGCAGAAGGTGGCATCGAATCCCAGACCCCAGCCCATCCCTCATACCAGGTGTGTCCTTGAGCAAGACACTCAGCGCTAGCTCACCGTCGTAGCCTGTGGCTGCCCACTGCTCCCCCCCCGAGTTGGGGATGGGTTAAATGCAGAAGTCAAATTTCATTGTAACATGTAAATGACAATAAAGCTGATTATCCTGATCCTTATCCTTATCCTACAGGATGGGGTACTACATTTGCAGTGGAAAGTGGAAAACGAAAGAGGCTAGTAGAAGAGAGGCGAGTAGAATCACATTGAGTCGAGTTGGATCAATACAATGCAGTATAAAAATGCTATAAATGTATAAGGTAACTGTTTATCAGCCCTGCACATTGGCTTGCAGGGATCTCCATTCATCCTTATAGAACAGCTTCAACAGCTCCACTGCATTTCCAGAGGAATCAGCCATCTCTAGCTTTAGCTAACATTAAGACATTGTTGGGTCATTTGCATGAATGTCAGTGTAACCAGTGGACTGACATCAGTGACAAGTGACCATCATTGTTTTTGGACACTAATTGAGCATCACATTGGGGGTCCTCCACTGATTGAACAGTATTTTTGTCGACTGTTTTCTGAAAAAGCAAAAAATCCCAGTATCTGAGGTTACATATACTGTTTGTTGGAGAATGGACTGGCTGGGGCATGTTCTCCTCCTTTGTCTTCTCTGTGTTTGCTTGTTCAAAAGCTGTTTAAAAAGCAAGTTTTAGACCTTGCACTGCTTTTGCAAAGTTAATGTAGTTACAAAACCAGACTTCTTTCGTGTCCTTTTATTCTGCCTTCTGGTTTATACAGTTATAACTTACTGCCATTTGTGTTGAATATTTAAATTAAATTAAATTAAATTACATTTATTTATATGGCACCAAAAAGACCTTACAGTATATCTTACACCTTACATAACTATATATAGAGTTATGGGTTTTATTTTTGCAGCCATACCATTTACATGTTACAATCCTCTGGTTGTGGATCATTCCCCTTTGCCATAAATCGTCTACACAACCACACTCTTTAAAGTGTTTTTC
Source organism: Sandelia bainsii (assembly GCA_032362345.1). Lineage (NCBI taxonomy): Eukaryota > Metazoa > Chordata > Actinopteri > Anabantiformes > Anabantidae > Sandelia > Sandelia bainsii. The sequence goes on from JAUMHL010000018.1 coordinate 3,125,397, forward strand.
CCATTTTAGTTTTCCTCTGTGCTCTTGAGCTGATGTTGTAGGTACTGTGTTGACTCTTATGAAGAACATGAAGAACTAGTAAAAGAGGTTTGCAGGTGTATTGGTTGTGAGTATTACAAGTAAGTTTGAGTCACTATATATTGTATTCTTATATTGTGACCTTTGGTATTGAGGATTAGAGTAATAATTTCTTTAAAAGTGAAGTTTTTAATTCTTTATAAACATGCTAAACAGTTTAATACGTTTTCAGATTGCCCTGTGGAATCTTTACTTTAAGGACGTCTGTGGGACAGGTGTTTAGACTGTCCTGTGTGGGTGTTTTTTGTTTATTTTTTAGGAGTGCAGCACAAATTGCAAAATTTGTATTGGCTCCTCCCCCAGCAATATCATCTGGGCACAGTATCAGCTTTTTTTTCAGTTTCTTCTCTTCTCCTGGACATACTTTGTTGTTTGTGGTCTGTGTTATTTGCTTTTTGTTTGTTTTACTGTTCATTCCACTTTTCACATGTTGAAAACACTTTTGATTTTCTTTATATCATTTGTGTAAAGTTAAATAAATATGGCTTTAAAGTCATGTGGTCCTCTTATATTTGCCCTTCCTTTGAGCCAGGTTGTGAAACTGTATTTTTGTGTACTTTAATGAGGAATAAAAAAGAACTAACTCACTTCTTACATAAAAGAAATCTCCAGAACTTCCTTCTTCCACCTCAGGAATATCTCTAAAATTAGGAGCATCCTGTCTCAAA
>JAUMHL010000018.1:3152361-3170765 GCA_032362345.1 Sandelia bainsii
TTATTGGGACATCCTATCAGTAATGAATTACAGTAGTCCAGTCTAGAAGTAACAAATGCATGAACTAGTTTCTCAGCATCACTTTGAGATAGGATGCTCCTAATCTTAGAAATATTCATCAGGTGGAAGAAGGAAGTTCTAGATATGTCTTTTATGTAGGAAGTAAATGAAGTATCTTGGTCAAAGATGACTCCTAGATTCCTCACAGTAGTACCTGACTAGATACCATGTCTCTGAGATTTTTGGGCCCGAATATAATAACCTCAGTTTTGTCTGAATTAAGGCAGGAATTAAGGTATCATCAGCGTAGCAATGGAAATTAAAATTGAGTGTTTCCTTATAATATCGCCAGGGAGTCATGTATAACGAAAAGAGAATCGGTCCAGGCACAGAACCCTGTGGAACTCCGTATCTAACTTGTGTGTGCATGGAAGATTCATTATTAACATGAACAAATTGGGATCTATCTGATAGATAAGATTTAAACAAGCTTAGTGCTGTTCCTTTAATCCCAATGACATGTTCCAGCCTGTGCAATAAAATGTTATGATCTATAGTGTCGAAAGCCGCACTAAGATCTAACAAGACGAGTGTAGAGAGAAGTCCGCTGTCGGAAGCTAAGAGAAGATCATTGTTAACTTCTTCTTGGTTGGTTCTGCTTCAAGTATCTGGTAAGGAGAGCGGAAAGAGAAAGGCAAGAGGATGCCTAATGGACGTATCACCTGTCCAGCCAGTCGAAGTCAAACAAGGAGGACAACCTGACTCAGGACACAAGTGAGGTTGTTACTATGTCATCTGGCTTAGGAACGCTTCAGGTAATCCCAAAGAAGGAGCTGAAAAACATGCCTGAAAAGATGGACATCCAAGATCTGGATCCAAAACATGCATTTTCCTTATAGATTATTTAAATCAGCGGAGCATAATCCACCAAACTCTTGCATGTGATTGAAGCACCAAACCATCAGGTACTGTGCTGTCTGTGGGCATGATGTGTGTGTGTCTTTAATTAATCCTACTACTGAGAATGATATAAAAGCGTTTTTTGTTTGATGTATTAACACATGTCCATCTACATCTGTCATATGTGTTCACACAAAACTTTCTACTGGGACTTTAATGTGGTAAGTCCTGGTCTCGGTAGACAAGTTAGCAAAAACTCATATAACAGCTTTGAAAAGTGTTTTCTGCAGCAGGAGCAATTGGGAGGAGAGACGACAACAGAGGAGGAAAGAGATCCTTCTAATGACGACGGTTACTGTTTTATCACTTAGTAATTACACCACAATTCTCCCCTGATATCCTCGTGCTTTCAACTCAACTTCAGTAGGGAGGCAAGGAGAAAGGATGGCACAGAGCATTAATGACTGCAGCTGAACGAGTTTATTAAAATTCCCCTTGATGGTACGTTGTACCTGTTTTTAGTGTATTTTCTGCCAAATTTAGTTTTTTCATTGGCTTTCAAGATTTTAGCATTGGGAATTAAGTGAGCTTTGCTGTTTGGGCTTCACTTGGTCTTTTGGCTGGTAACTAGAGTTGCCTTTGTGTAGACAGACTGAGGTAAACATGACAAGTAAGAAAAATGTGAACTGTGGTACCTTTCTGGTCATGTAATTGTACTCCCACCAGCAAAGGTCATAACAGGTAGCAGAAAAATAACTGTAAATGAAAACAGCCATCAATTCATTATCCGTACTAGTTAGTCATGGAGAGGTTGGATTCAGTCCCACCTGACATAGGGCATCCATCTACATCAGTTTTTGAATGTTCAATCAATTTATGATTTAGCCTACAGTGCTGTGAAAAAGTATTTGCCTCCTTCCTGATTTTTTATTTTTCTAGTCACTCAAATGATTCAGATCATCAAACTATTTTTAATATTACACAAAAAAACTCCAAGTAAATACAAATTGCAGTTTTTAAATGATGATTTCATTTATTAAGAGAAAACAACTGTCCAAACCATCCACACTTTTGTTGCAGTGACAGCATCTTTACTGTAGGAAAATAAGTCAGATATAACTCATTCACATGCTGAAAAGAAACCAGCCAGTCAACCAACCAGTTAGTCAGTAAATCAGTCCATCAGGCAGCCAGTCAGGCGAGCAGCCAGTGTACGACAAAGTGAATGTTCCTCTCAGCTTATTATCCATTCAACTCGTCTAAGAACAATCAAGCTCTTTTACTCGAGGACACCCACCCTCTCTCTCTCTCACTGATGTGATTCCTTGTGTCATCCAGATAACTTATACAGCAACTTAACAATTTGCAACTGCAGTTACATTTACAGTGTCTGCGCACAAGTAGCGTTTTAGCTAAATGAGGCAGCAGTGAACAATAAGGTAATGTGAGAGCAGTGAAAGGAAAACTCTCTCACTCTCCCTTTTTGCTTTTCTTTCGATTCAGTGATATCCTCAGTTCTTCTGATCTGTTATGTGTGCTGACTTTGCAAGACTGTGAAGACTGAGGTGAGCAGAGAATTCCCTCAGCATTATATGATCTACGATGGTATAATGTGCAGAGGAGCTAGGTCTCACCTCACATGGCCTTAACTTGCTGACATTCTGTAGTCTCCAAAAACATAGACATGAGCAGACAACTGCGTGCACTTGCTGTTTTTTCCTTTTACTCTTAGGGTTAACACAGTTGAATACTGATAGATTTGTTTAAAATGACAAACATCACGTGCATTACCTGCATCGAGCCAATCGAAGCCGTGGCCAGTCAACCAACCAGTTATCCTGCTGCATTGTTTCAAAATTTAAGGATTTTGGAATAAGCACTACGAGTCCTCTGCCATCATGGCAGGGAATCTGGGATCCATTAAAGGTAGAGGTTACCACAAAATCCAAAATCAGAGTAAAAAGTTGGAGAAGTAAATATGCTACAGAGGATGCCATTTTCTGTAGACTTAAGAGTAGGACATATAGTGCTTGATTATTAATGATGGGAAAGACAGACTCAGAAAAATGTACAAAATGTAAAGATAAAAAAACAGTAGAACATGTTAATGGTAGGAAATTTTAGAAATGAAAGAGAGAGACTGAAGAGCAGGGTGAAATGTTTAAGAAGGGAATTAGGCATTAAGGGTCTGTTGGGGACAGCGGACAAACAGCGCTGAGTGCAGAGAAAGATATATAATTATTCAATATGTAAAGGATATATATGGGTTTAATAACCAGAATATAGACCAACATATCATGGAAAAATGATGTTGGACACTATGGATTGTCTTGTCTGTCTACTCTGCGGAGGACTCTCCAGCCTGATTTTGACCTGATTGATATCCGGGTGATGTTGTGATCCCACCTGCCCGCCTGTTTGACCCAATCTATCTCTGTTTGTCGGCACTGTAAGTCTGATTCTGATTCTCTGACTCTGATTTGCCTCTGTTTTCTGGCTCTGCTGCCTGGCTTCTGGAAACTCGGTTCTGGCTCTGACATCGGCTCTGGCTTTTCTGACTGGTTTCTGGATTTGGAAAAGGACTGTGCCTCTCTCCTCTCTCTTCTCATTTGTATGCAAAAAAATACAATACAGTATCAAACAGATGCTACAATATCTTTGTAAAGTGAAGATAATACACACCAACTATGTCAACTGCTATATTCCTAAAATATTTGCAATAACATTTCAAACAATAATACATAAATTTATAGAGTTTTATAAACCAAATATCCAAAGACATCAGTTATATTTGTTTCAGTGTGAATGATATCCTTTACCTGCCCTCTTGTAAATTTTTAACAGTCGTCTACTGCTGTATTATTTAATGCATCCAGTTGAGGCTATTTTTGAAAATTTCTTAGAGTAAAACCTAAGGTACAACTTATACTCAACTTAGACTCTATATAAATTAGGATTTTACCATTCTTACCTACTAAATTGCTTCAGTTTGACTAGTCATGTTACATTTTTGTCTAAACTAATACTAAATGAGGTTTCAAAATGACCACTACTCATATTTAGGAAAATGTTGGACAGTAGGCCTCAGGTGAATATCAGTTATTAAAGCTGGTTTTAATTCAGCACCGCTGTGTGTAGCCAAAGACTGTCTACATGAGGTAAGAGGTATCACCCTGTAATACCTCTGAACAAGCAGAGAGGATTTAAATAATCCAATTCACTGTAGTGTGTCGCAGTACACACCAGGTTGCCTCTCCTCCAACCCTCTGTCGGCCACCACAAGTAGAATCTAAGTCTGTGGGAGACACTGATATATTTACCTTTTATGATTTGTGAAAAGCTATGTTTTTGAAGAAGCTGTGATTGATGAACATCAGCATTGCTTCACTTAACCCTTCACACCAGAGACTCAAACTGCTGCTTGCAGCACTTTCAGAATGAAGATGAGATTGCTCAGAGGTTTCATACCATGCTTTTCTTCTCATTAGCTGGACACACTGAAAAATGGTGGCAGGAGCACCAGCAGTGGTCCACCAGAGCAGCCACATATTATAGACCCTGGCTCCCTTGGTGGCTCTAGATGAAAGATGGTATCACCCGGCCTGTTGTCATCTGGTGTCATCGTTTGAACTGAAGCAGTGACAGATTAGCCCTAGGGGGAGCAGCAACGACAGGTTTTGTCTGTTTCTCATTTTAGCTTCCTGCTTTCTTGGCATGATGCAATTGACATAGAGTATATTGACTGAGGAGTTACTGCAGCACTTGAAACAGCTGGGGTCAGAAGGTCGGAGTAGGATGTGCACATGTGATGTTGTAGTGGTGGGAAAATTGTTCTGTATTGATGAAGCACAATTATTCCTTTTACACAGGGCCTTGCTCAGATGGGGAACACACGCCCTCCCCAGGATAACAGTATAATATCAGCTAACTAAAGGGTTTACTGGGAACATGATGAAATTGATCCCTGTTTCTTCTCAGCTCAGCTCCTTGTTCATTAGTGTGGGCAGCAGCGGTAGGCAGTTTATTGGTACATCTGAGTATTGATTTCAACTGGTGTATGTAAGGCCTTGCTTAGTAGAGGACAATGTAAATGAAAAAAAGAAAACCAAAGCTTTCTGTTAAGAGAGGAATCTGCTAAAGGCTTAAGTGCTTTGTGTTCAGAGAAAATTGTTAGGTGTCACCGAGCTCAATAGTCTGCCAAGCTGTTCAGAAGTCAGGGGGTTGTACAGATATCAGGACACCGCCAACATCGAGCTACCCGTGTATAACCAGTCGGCAACAAATATGTCCAAAAACAGAAGGAGGTGAAAGAAACATGAGAACAACAAAAAAAAAGAAATTAAATTATGATGACATTTACATGATTACATTTTTTAAGTGCATGCACCTTGATTCATCATCATTTCAGACACTGAGAACATAAGACTATGTTGCAGGTGCAGGTTTGCAAATGTGACCCATAAAGGCCCATAAGAAATTGGCCTGGTCGTTTGATTATGACGCAAGGCAAGTTTTTTACTTGCACTGTGCAAAAAATTGTGTAAATGGTTTCCTAAATGAGTGTTCTTAGTGTGTCAGAGTAAGGGGGCAGCAGACACACACTCAGACAACCGTCACACAGCTGCCTTATTCACCATCAGCTCTCCAGAGGCCTTTAGTGAAGGGACTGTTAGCAGCGTATAAAAGCAATCCTAACCTGATGCTCTAATTGCCTGTTGTGCTTCAGCAACACTTGTGCTGAATGAGTGGCATTTGAAGAGAGGATTATGGCTTTTAGAAACCAAATCAATAAGAGAGGAGGAAGCAATGTCCTCTCATGTACAGTGAAACATGATAATATTGACGAAAAACTGTCAGTGCAAAGGATCTCTACATGCATCTCTGGGAGTATGGCATAACAAGGTCATCTTAAATTCCAGCGCTATTTATATATGGATTTGTTTGGTCAGAATTCATAGCAGCAGAGCAAAATCACATGTTTTGGCAACAGGACGCCAATCATGTGAACCAAAACAAATCATTAATTTTGTTGCAGGGGAAGAAGAGGGACACATATAATGAGTAAATAATGAGCAGCAGGAATAATGAGTGGGCCACCGCTACCACACCATCTGTACCACAGTAGTGTTGGCTGAGACAGAGGTGTTTTACTGACATCTACTACTCAAACATGAATGATTCAACTTGTTTTATAGAGCTTGTCAAAAACAGGTGGACTAAAGGATGCTCGCTGTGAATGGCTATGGTTGTTTGGTACAATACTTCTGACTCTAATTAATATTGCACAAACCACTGACTTGGAAAGAGAAACATGGCAAGGATTAGACAGGCAGATTGAACGATAACGATGTAACACACACACATATATATACTGTATGTGTATAAATGTGCATAAAAAGGGGCAACTACTGTTCACACCTAAAAGAAAAAAGGGGGGAAAGATAGGTAGATGAACATATAATCATGCATGCGCACACATACACGCAGTTACACTTTGGGGGCCATGCTCCAGACACCCTCCAGAGTACGATGGGGGCAGGGGGAGACAGTGATGGATTATAGGCACATCTGGGCTGTAATAAGTAGGTCCCACATCCCACCTGCATTCAGCAGGAGGCAGAAATCCTGCATAATGGCTTCACATAGAAGGCCAGGCACCCCGGGCTGTTTAATGCCTTGTCAGTGTGCGTGCATGTGTCTTGTGATTAGTAGATTCACTACTCAGAGCAGAATAAAGCAGTCCCCATGTGTTGTTTTGGCTTCTTTGCTCAAAAACTTCCAATACAGCAATATTACCTGAAAAAAGTTAGCAACAGTTTGAGATTGTGTACAGAAAGATTTGTAGCTCCAGTGATTACAGGAAAGATAATCTATAACCTGAAATTACATTTCTATTAGTACTGTATTTATTTGACAGCTGAAATGTGAATTGTGGAACTTCTAAGTTTAACTGAACAATCAACAATCTTAAAAACCTAAGAAATATTTAATAATATTTTTCTACAGAAAACAGAAAGTGTCTTTTTTGAAAATGAAACAAAATCACGTCATCTGAACAACAAGACAATTTAACACTGAAAAGACACTATTTTTTTTAAACACTTACTAAATGGCCTGATAGAGCTCTCTCTTAGGTGCTGGAATGAGACAAGAATCGATAAGGCCACAAAAAGCAAGACACAGAAAAGTACCACCTGCAATAATCCCCTCAGCAGGGTAGTCTATCCTCATCGTGGTGCATCTACTGAAGGCTGTAGCCTCAAAAGCCCTTTAAACCAAACACACCTTGGTAAAATATTTCATGTTAATCTATTTGCTCTTTCTCATGTTTTCTGTGCAAAGGTACTAGACAAGAAGTTAAAAAGAATAGGTGCAGTTCTATAATGTCTGCTGTTGTGTCCTGTTATGCCTCCAAGCATCTATATAATATAAAGCATTAGATGTAACTTTATATTATGTATATTTATACACTATGTTTAATAAAACACACACTACAACAAGCATGACATATTTAATTAAGCATGAACTTGAACTTTTCACCACATTTGAATCCCGAAATCAATTCATTATAAGCATTTAATTGATTGCCCTCTGGCACACTGAGCATGAGCCAAGATGCAGCATGTGATCCTGATGGATATGGATGATCTGTGACTGATCATTGAAGGTTGCACCCACTAAGCCTGTAGAAATGAGAGCACTAATCTATTCAATTGCTTTGACCACACAGGGTTCAGTGGCAAATTGACCCTGAGAACCATATTGTTTATTGTGGTAAATATGAGTCAGTGCCCTGGAAATTTACAATGAAAAAATAGGTTTAGACATAAACAATTTAGCATATTTTTAACGGTTTAAATGACATGATTGTGTCTTTAAATTGACACATCATGAATTAAATGAACCCAAAAGTGTTATTTTCTCTATATGTAGTGGAGTGTGTTTAAGAATGTGTGTACAAACTCTCTCATGACAGACACCTCTGTCATTGCTCGAAATTGCTTTCACCGTGGTCTGTTCACGCTTCGGCAACCTAGCCTGTTTGAGAAGCACTGACCCTTTTCTGCAGCTACTGGCCGATGCTGATGAAGTGCTCGACGGCTTGTTGTAAGGCAGGTTGGATTAATTAGCTCGTGGGCCAGCTGGTGCTGCGCCACGCTCCAGGAAGTATTACTGTGGGCGTGTAAAGCAATGAGTCAGGCCGTGACCTTTTTATGCCGGGATAAAGAAAAACACTAGTTATCACAGAGCAATCCTTGGAGAATGAAAGCATGTTGCTTGTTCCGACTGCTGAGATGGACTATATTTTTAAATGGTTCTCTGTATGTCTCTTGGGAAACTGTGTTTTTTATGTAATATAATGCCGTGATGTGTCATATGATAGTTTCTGTGCCATGTCTTGTGTGTTGTGTTATGACAGAACATGACCAACAGCCACATAAAAAGCCCCATAAAACACATGTTGGTTTAGTTTGTCCGAATCAGAGACACACAGTAGTTAAATGGAAATTATTCTTTAATTCAGTTTACTTTACTAAGTAAATTATTCAATAAAACCACAAACTGTCCTTTGCACACTTCAGCTGTTGTACAGATGGTCAGTAGATTTTATTATCTGCAGACAGACATAGACTAGTCAGAGATTCATATTTACTGCACTCATCCTATTTGAAACTCCGAGAGATAGCAAACGGCATGCTTCAAAAATATGTCTGATTATTTCTTAAATCTGCAGATCTGCTGAATACAACCAGGAGTCGAGGTACTACGCTGTGAATGATATTTAATGCACAATGAAGAAGAAACATTGCCATCGTATAGGTACTGCTAAAGAAGAGTGGGTGTGAATTCATTATGTTTATAAAAGCACATAACGGCAGTTCAGAGAATTCAGTGATCAACCTGATCTTAATTAGTCCATTTTGAGTGCATTCTTTTCCAGAGCTCCAGATTTAATTAAACTACTGAAACCACCTTTTTTAGCTTCATAGGGAGGGCCTTGAACATGCTCACGGGGAAAAATTGTAGTTTATTAGTGATGACTAAAGTCCCCTGACCTCCATGAGGTTTTGAATGAGACCTGAAAGAATTCACCATGTTTACCCTTCTACAATAACAAAAAGGTGTCATTTTACTCCCGAGTCACATTTCTCTCTGTACCAGTTTATGTCCTGTTTTAAATTTACTGCCTCCTCAGGACCAGGTCTGGCCAGTTGTGAAAATCATCCAGAAAGTCAGGACAGATGAAGTGTGACCTCTTATCTCACTGTGCCAACACAAAGTAGCTATTTTGCTGTGCTGCATCCTCCCAGGTATTGCTGAGTGTTTGATTGTAATCTCTGCTCTGCAGGATATAAAGGGGATGGGGATTGGCAGAACACAGTTCTGTAGAGGTTTTAAATGCGAAGAGTAGGATTTTCAAGGCCCACTTTAAGGGTGCAGTTTGATTATGCACAGTATTTCATGCTACCCTTTCTTGTTTCTTCTGTCCATATGACTTTAGTGTTTGATTACAGGTGATAAGTACTGTAAGGTGCCATAATTCACACTTCTTGTCATTTGTGATATTGTGATAATTATGACATGGAAGAAGCTGAGAACCATCAGGACTCTTCCTAGACTTGGCCATCAATATTACAATATGACATATCCAACCTAAGAACATAACGTCATGAACTCAAAAGTATTGTGACCTTAACTCAATGTAGAGGAACAAATCATAGCTTAATTTTAGCAATGTATGTGACAACATGTTTTTCCCCAGATGGAACCTCATACAAACTGAAATGCACTGTCCTGTGACTGTGGAGTGTAGTGCTGGTGCATTCTGTGCAAGTTACAACATAACTGCTTGGTTCTTGGGTTAAAACCTTAATGAAATCTTGACTCTGTGCATTAAGAAATAAGACTGTCCTTGCCTTATCTTAACTCTCCATCTGGCCAAATTTCATCATTAACCAATGTAGCAAAAGGGAAACACAGGCAGTCACATCGCAAATGGTGGTATGCCTGTCATTCTTTTTTTTTTTTTCTTGTTCTTCTTATGATTCTGACTCAACTCATATCTGCACCCCTCTCCATCTGGCCTTCTGGCTCCAGATGCAACTGCCAGACTTTTTTCTGATTGGGCCATCTGGGCAGCTCTCTGCTGGAGCTCAATTGAAAGAAAATATAGTGTCAATTCTTGTTGGGATTGCTCTTTTTTTCATGTGCAGACTCCCAAACCTTGAACGCACATTCAAAGGGATGGCATGGATAAATGGAAAACAGACTATTGGGCAGAGTGCTTGCACGTTGTCCTGAAAAACACATAAAGAGTTTGATTTTGTATTGCTAAAAGCTATATTTAGAATTAGGTCATTTATTACAATTGGTTTAACACATTCTGCCCTGTACTGGTCCACTGTTAGAATATATTGAGCCTGTTGCAAAGAATCCTGGCGTTTGGTTTGATGGTAATTTAGGTTTAGTGCAGCATGACTACTGTAGCAGTCAGTCTGCCTTAGTCAAAAATCCATTGACTGGCTCCAGATTGTACAGAACTCAGCAGCAAGACTCTTAACTAGAACAAGGAGAAGTGATTATATTACAACTGTGTTAACCTCTTTACACTGGCTCATAATGCTGACTTTTAAATCCCTTCATGGCATCTCCCTATGCTATATGACTGACTTGTTAGTACCATATGAGCCAAGATCCTCTCATAGAGGTCTTCTGTGTGTTTCTGAGGTGCAGCTAAAAACTAGAGGTAGAGGTAGAGCTTTTGCAGTTAAGAGACCGTAAACTTTGGAACGACCTAGCTGAGGATATTAGATCTGCAGAGTCAGTAACCTCTTTTAAATCTCTTCTTAAAACATACTTTTATCAGGAAGCCCGATTTTATTTAATTTTATCCGCTAGTTGGCAATTTTGTTATGATCTTTTATTGCTTTGTGCTGCATTTTATTTATTTGACTTTTACAGTTTTCATTTATTATTGCTTTTATTGTTGTGTTTTCTTGCTCATGTGAAGCATGTTGTAATTAAAGTTTTAAAAAGTGCTCTATAAATAAAGATTATCATGATTGAGATTATAATAGTAATAGTAATAATAATAAATTACTCTACATGGATAATGCTTTTTCTGGGCAGGGGTACTACTCATAATATTCCCCTGTTATTATATCACATGAGACTGTTCACACTCCACATGCTCAGCTGTAGTGCCCTCATGTTTCATGCCTTTCCTGCCTCTCCACCCACACACACCTGTCCTGCATCAGCCTAATTACAGTCTGCATAAAAGCCTCCAGCAAGCGTCTCTGGCAGATCGTTCATTGTGACTTACCTTTTGACATTGTGAGTATTCAGTGTATCAGTTACCTGTTCTCTGTTCTGTTCTTTTCTTGCCAGCTAGTTTTGATTTTGGGACATGTTTTGTTGCCTGCCCCACATAGAAAAGTTTGCAGTCTGCATATGGACTCATCTTTGTTCCTCAGATTTCACTTCCATTGTGATCACATCACCTGGCTGACTGCACATAATCTGAGCATTAAGAGACTTGTTTGCTTCTTTCTACCTGTTTGACTGTTTTTTTTACCTTTTACACATAAACGAAATACTCAAGTTCCTCAAAATTGTGAATGTGGTTATATGCTGCCTACTAGTGAGACCACATCGTCTATGACCATTAACCATCTTTTTGTTATTTTTTAGTTAGAAGTTTTCACTTGCACCTTCTATTTTATTTGCAAAGCAGCCAATAAACACAAACACCCAGTGAATTCTCATTTCCTGCTAAATAAATTCCATCCATCATCTCATTTTTTTTTTTCTTCCATAGCAGTGCTATTAACTCTGTCAGCAGATAGAAAAATATGTGTCAAAGTATCTAATAAAGAATTCTTATTCTGTCTCTCAGTCATAAAGAACATACAGTCACAGCATGCAAACACAAGGGAGGCTGCTAGAAATGATAGACCTCCTATGTGTTGAAATAAATAAATATTTTCAGCAACTAAATATATACAGTCTGAAGAGCTGCAGAAAACATTCAATTTAACATTAAATTTAGATACTTTGCTAAAACATTTATCTATTTGCATGATATTAACACACACACAGTTACAGAAATTAGTTAGATCTCTACATAGTATCCACCTCACAGTTAGGAAAAAACATTTTTTTTATTGAAATTATATTTTAGGTCTGGAGTTTTGACTATTTGTATATTTAAAGGGAGATTTACACATTTCTTCTGCACACCTATCTGCTGGCGAGAAAATTTTGGAAACACTAAGACAGTATTAGATTTTTACTCTGAAATGTAAAAAAGAATTGTGCAAAAACACAGAAAAAGAAAATGTTCCTCATTGATCTGTAACAATTTAATCAGCAGTTGAACCATCTAAAACTTCAAAGATTACTTTTTAAGTTTTCATATCTATGCTGCAACTGGAGCCAATCAGGACAGACGATGTAGTGGAAGGCCCAAGTGCACATCTGGTTAAGAAGACAAGTATTTATGAGTAACCTCCTTGAGAAACAGATGCCTCACTGCTCCTGAATTGGCTGCATCGCTGAATAAAACAAGTTAGTGTGCACAGGTACTGTGTGTAGGAGGCTCCGATTAGCTCATGGGCAGAGAAGAAAAAACCCACTAAATTTGGCAAATTAGAGGAAAAGCTTTCACTGGGCCAAGATGGCTTAAGTGAGATTGAATAAAACACTAAATCCTTTTGTTTTTACAGAATTTTGTAATTAAACAGCATTTCCACCCACAAAAGGACTTAAGCTTGTAACATTAAATTAGGTAAGCATGAAAGGTGCAGTGGCCTGGCTGTTTTTTCCAGGGGACAATCCACATTGTGTAGTTGACATTTGGGGTGATGTTTTCACTCCTGTTAAATGTCCAATGAAAGACAAAACAGTCAGCCAGCTGGCAAGAGTCATCAACGAGCCATCGTTAGCTGGTACCCTGTGGGAACACACTTTGTTTGGCAGCATAAAAAAAAGATCCAATATAGACTAATCAGATCAAAACAAGGTTTTAATGTTATGGTGGACAAACCAAAGTTTGGAAGTTCTGGAAACTGTGTCAGCACTGTAACCACTTAACAAGCTGATTAAGTTAAATTATAGTATTGCAACTTTCATTATTTTATTTGTTATCTACAGATGTCTCTAACTTGAACCTGTTTGTCAGTGACCCTTCACTGAGAAATGGCAGGTCTTTGGTTGGTCTGGGACTGATAGATCTTTTTATAGCAGTGCCTCTATAGCGCTGACAGCTCCTTACCGCAGAGTAGAGTCATCATGTCTGAGCCTGGCTGGCAGGTCCAGCACAAGAGAACACATCAACATGAGATGAGACACAGCGTAGGCCTTAATCATCAGTCCTCATCAGGCTGTCAGGCACGTCAGACTCTTGATAATAACCCCCTTCACCTTAACCCTGCACCTCTAAAGCTATTCATACTTCTGCAAACAGATACAGTAGAATACCAGAAGTGGTAAGTGACTGTAGATTAATTTCGTTTTTGCCATCTAGTATTACAATAACAGAAAATTAGTCTTCTCCGATAATTAAAATTGATACTCATTTCAGTTCAATAATGATGTATCTGTGAGAACACTGGATTTGGGAATAGACACAAATGCCTCACAACAACAACAACACAGTTACTACTTATTACTACTTGTACTTATTTTTATTTTCTTATTGTTATTGCTCCTATATACCAGGCTGTGCCACATCAATTTGAAGTGATGATAGATTCATTAAAAATAAAATGAACAGAATGTCACGGATAACAAATTAAGCACTTATCTCCAGTTTGCTCCCCTAATAGAAGAAATGGTATACCTGAGGCACAAATCCCTCAAATAATCTCTCAGCAAAATATTGGACACCTGCAGAGTAAGCTCAAGGTGTACTGTAAACACACTTGACCAGATAAGACCAGAATCTGGTATTAAGCCAGTGTGCGTGCATGCGTGCGTGTGTGTGTGGGTGTATGTGTGTGTGTGTGTTCATGTGAATGCGCATTTGTGTGCCATAGACTGATGACAACAATACAGCTTTTCAAAAAAGGAGATTTGGGGAGGCAGCAGCGGGCGAGTGCACTATACAGACTGTGTAAGAGGGAGAATCAGGACCCGAGAAAAAGATGTGATCAGAGGAGAGTGCCCAAGCCAATCCACTGTGGGAAGATGAGCAGAGCAAAGTAGAGACAGATGGAAAAGATATGAGAATCCTCAACGGGATAAGTCATTATTCAGAATAATTTCTTTGTAAATTATTTTCACGGCCTTTATGCTTTATCAGACAGAATAAATTGGACTGAAGCATTATTATGTATGAAACAGTTAATATGACCAATTCAAATGTATAAATGAACGTAGAAAGAAAGCCACTGGCATTGTCTCCCATCACACATTCTTACAACATTATTATGCCTTACTTTTTCCTTCTTCCTTTGATGATATACACTATTATAGTAGAATGTTTTATGCTTCATCTAACTAGACTTGGCACATTTCTTACACCTTCACTTTCTGAAAATAGCTCAATTTCACAGGTTCTTCCAAAGCAGGGAGCCAGGCTGTAATATTATTTGAGTCGTGCACCAAATGTGGGACTTATTTGGCTGATGAGATACATGAAAGTGCCCTTCACCTCGACACTGAGTGAATTAGAGAATAAACAGAGAGGACAGATAGACAGAAGAGGGTCCATCCAAAGGGCGGTGTGATTAGGCTTGGTTCCAGGCTTCTGAGTTGCCACTCACATCTCAGGTTTCAGCAGTGATTCAAAACAGGTCTGGTCGTGCTGCTCTGGATTGTTGTTTCCTCATTTGGAAAAACAGAGCAGCCTGTTAGGGCAAACTGCAGATAACCATGAACTAAATACAAATTGAACAAGTCCATCTTTTGTCATTCATCATTCTGTTCTATCTCTATTTTCTACAGTGCAGTTCTAGCAGAATAATGAAGACATCCTGGCAACTTGCCATTTTTTTAAATGTTGTCAATCATTGTACAGCGGTGTAATTCTATTATTGCCTTATTTTTCTCCCGTGTCCTAATTGTAGCACAGCAAGGATGTTGTTTAGTATCACACCAAATGTATGATACCATTTGGTGTTGCTATTCACTAATGCAAATTCAGAATTCAGATTCGGACATAAAACACACAAAATCCATACTTTTTTATTGACGGTGCTAACCTCTACACTATCATTACAAATGATTCATATTTTAAATACTTAAGTTAATAACAACAACAACTTTTGTCACTTTTGTACAGATATCACCAGAACTTGCCTGAGAATCAATGTGTTTTTAAGTTTCCTTCAGTATCAGAGTAATCTAGTGCTTGTTCTCTGTGCTGTATATCCATCAGTACAAACAGAAACTGCTAATGGATCATTCAGCTTAATTTTAGTGGCAATACGTAACGTATACATTTTAATCGCGATTAATCGCAGGATTTTTCTGCGATTAATCGCAATGACTAATAATTGATATAATGAATTCAAAAGTAGTTTATTGTGCACTTTTATTTTAAAAGTACTGTTATACAACAGAACAAAACTGCAATAATATTTAGTCTGCAAACACTTTAAACAAATAAGATGTTTTTTAACAGCAGTATTCCCTTTACACAGTAGCAATTAAATATTTCTTGTAAATCTCAACTTAAACATTAATGTAATCAAATCAAATAGAAAACCAAAGCTATTTGCCACGATATTAACATTTATCTAGTTTATTATAGAAAATCTAGTTGTTCTCAGAGTCCAGAACCACCTGGGTGTAACCACAGACCTGTACCTTGTTCTGTTATTAAACTACAGCCTCATGTTATTTATCTTATGTCATTTCTGCCTCTACATGGTCGCATTTACTATTCTCCTCTGATCTCTGTTAGCGCACACACACACTCCCACCAGCGGCCAGAGAGTGCATGTCATGAGACGCCAATCCAAAGCTAGTACTGATCAACATCCCACCCCTCCTGTGATCCATGGTTTGTCTGTATGTGTATTCAGACACAGTGAGCAACGGACTTTCATCATCATAATAATAAAACTGCGTTAACGTGCGATAAATAATAATAATAATAAAATAATTGACAGCGTTAATTAATTAATAATTAATAAATGTATGAAGTTCAGTGCATATACAGCGTGTCTAAATAATTTTAGAGCATCGGTGCCACCTGGAGCTAATTTTGATCCAATCCAATATAAACCAAATCCCTCATTGATACACCAATGGTGCATAGACCTCTTAACAAATTTAACAAACAGCAGCCAGTAATTACACATTTCTATAAAAGGAGAATGTTTTTTAACATGTGTTTTATTCCTTTTATCTGAGCTTTTATTCAGGGAACGTGAACAGATCTCCTCCAGAGTTTAAAACAAGCCATCTTGATGTTAACAAGCAAAACCTGGTGTTGTTTTGGCATCAGTGCAGGATGCTGACAACAGTGCTAATCTGTCTATTTAATATGTTTATACCAGCACTGTGCTGTTTCTTAACACATTAGATCAGTCAAACCTGTTGATGTGTAAACCCATAAGTTGTCTTCTGTAATAGAGCAGAGTTTTTAATTTAATTCATTTTGCACATTCAAATAACATCATGGAAATTCATTATCTGCTTATATATATTTATATATGTTCTACATAAATACTCTTATAGGAAAGGAACACTTGCTTGTATGCTATGTACATGTGCATACATCATTCAGGAATTCTCTGAACATGCACACACATGTAAATCACTGTCTACATGCATACAAACACACATATATATTAAATTATTCCTTGGAGTTGGTGTGAACATGTCTGTGTGTGTTTTTGTGACTACAGGAGCTGCTTATTAAACAAGAAGAAAAACTGTTGCTTGTTTGATTAACATCAATACAAATTCTTCCTCTCATATAACTAACTAAAGCTATGACCACACAGTGTTTTCTTGTCTCCCTCAATTTGAATCTCAATGCTCACTTCTTTCCACTCTGCGGCATCTTTAATAAAGGCTGCTGCTTGTCGGCGAGGGTGTCCTGTCTCTAGTGAGATGGTTAATAAAGCAGAGATGTTCTGCCCACATCCAGAGGCTTTGAAAAGGGAGGGAAGGAGGGTGAAGACTATTATTCAGTCAAGAAAAACAAGGGGCTTTACATACAGGCACCACTGTGGGGAAGCAGCAGTGAACTTTCTTCCTGTTCTTTTTTAATGTGTTTTTCTCTTCCAGAGTCTAATAGCTTCCCTGGACCCAGACAGCTTCACATTAATTGGCCAAGGAGGCGATGCCAAGGCTGTTCTGCTCAGGTCCTCTGGCGCTGCCACCGCCAACTCAATATAGACCCTGACGTGCGCTCTTATCCTCTCTGCCTGCCTGTTTCTCTCTCTCTCGCCTTCATATTATCTCCTTTATTCCTCTCCTTTGCCTCTGCATACCACCCCAGTCTTTGCATGCATGATGGTTTGTTTGTTTCTCTGTCTTTCACAAACACATACAGCCTTAGATTCTTCAAGCTCCTTCTCACTCCTTCATTCACTGATCCCTCCATTAACCTTTCTTTCTCTTCATCTTCCCAAATCTCACGATGTTTCCTCTCCCTTCTCAGTTTCCTGGCTATTGCTTCCTCTGTGCGTCTCTTCTTCACTCTCTCTGTCAGGAGCATATTAAGTAGGGACTTCACAGCATGCCACAGCTAATTTAGACCAGTGCCCAACGGGACACACACCGAGGCCAGCTCAGCAGGGCACAAGCATGAGAGGAAGCCTGAATACCTCTTCTCTCAGAAGGAGAAAATTTCTTTGGCCTTACTTCGCAGAGGTTTTTAGACACCATACATATTGGATAACATACCCTTTGGTGTAATATATCCCCCTAATACCTTTTTAAATTTGTGTTGGGGGGGGGGGGTAACCACTTCTTTATCATTTTTATCCTGCTTGGCCTGGTTTATGCCTGAACCAGTGAGTCATCAAAAACTGTACTTGGGAGATTTTTGTCTTCCATTTTTTTATGTCTGATCTCTGGTGTTCCCCAGGGCCCCATCCTTGGCCCTGCATTTTTCTCAATTTTTACTATGACACACTATTCCATCATAATATTAGTTATTGTTATGCAGATGGCACCTTAATCTGTGTATCAGCAGTTAATACCATTCATAAATTAAGCGCTGGATGTCCTAAAACTTCAGAAATAATCAGTAAGAAATCATTCTTGACTATACAAACTTCAGATGCTTCCTGTCTACAAATCCCAAACTAGCAGACAGAAACACAAGTGTATTAGTGGACATTGCTGGAGGAATGATGCGTCCTCCAGCTGAGGAGCATTCCAGAAAGCTGAGCTTGAGAAGGTCATACAGTACATATATTTATATCGTCAAACTCCGGTCCTTGAGGGCCACAATCCTGCTTATTTTCCAACCATCCTTGCACTTACAGCTGCTGATTGACTGAACACACCTGTACCAGGTAATCAGCAATAGGTAGGGA
>JAUMHL010000018.1:3170865-3195352 GCA_032362345.1 Sandelia bainsii
TAAAGTGCCTTGAGATGATCTTTGTTATGATTTGGCGCTATACAAATAAAGATGAATTGAATTGAATTGAATTATATAGAAAACCCAACAGTCCAACTTGAGCAAGCACTAGGCGACAGTGCAGGCAACCTTTTATGACCAGAGGAACATGTTAATGTTAGATGGCCTCTAGCTGCTGCAGTATGGGACAGGACATTCTCAGGGAGAGTGATATTCAAGTCCAGCATTGTGACTGCACATTTATAGAACCATGATGTTGAAGTCTGTAACAATATGGAACTACTTATTTTAAACCAAATCATGTTTTAAGCTTAATCAAGTTGTTTTTGTGCCACACGCTAATGATTGGCGCTATTTGAAGAGACACTCCAATGGGTCACATCAGAGGATATGGATGAGCAAACTGGGCCATCTGTAATTTACTGCATTCAAAGTATAGCCAAAAAAACTATGTTACATCTGCAGTTAGTACAAAACATGACTGCTAGATGCTTGTGGAACTCAAAAAGAAATGGGCACATTAGTCTTGTTTTAACACTTTATTGCTCTATACATCTTGGCTCCAGCTACAAAATAATAATTATAATGTTGCTGAACTGCTACAATCCCCTGAGCACAGCCCAGCTCTATAAGTCCTTGTCTAATTATTATTAAAACTTAGCTTTTTTTAAAAGCCTTTTACTAATGTCATTGTTTGTTTTAGTTTACATTAAGTTTTATCTTTTACTACTTAATTATTTAGCTATTATTTTATTGATTTTATTCATTACTTGTGCTAAATTTTTGTAACAGTGTCCTCCCTTCTATAGCACGTAAATGTGCTTTTTCTATAAAGTCTATTATCATTATACTATTCATTATGTCAGTTTTTTTTTACCTCTAGCTTGAAGACTTTAAATTGCTAACTCAGAACTCCAAACACGTGCTGTAGTATTAGATTAGGTGTGAAAAATTGAAGTACGACTTAGAATTCAAGGGCCAAGAATGAGTATATTCAAAGCCTGACCGACAGCATGGTTGACTGGATTAAATGTTCTGTCTACTTTTGTTCCCTCTTCTAACAACACATGCATACCATGGCCTTGATGGGCTTTATTATATATCATTACACTAGAAATGTTATTATACACAATGCACCATCTAGGAGCAGCTAGTGGAGTTGTCGCTCTATCTATCTATATCCTCTTTTCATGTTTTGATAGGTACATTGTGGCATTTAAATAAATACTTTATTTGACTTACACACATGTGTTCTGTGTTTTTGTCCATCTAATTTCATCAGAATCCATAATAATACAGTATATTTATTTCTATAAATGCAGATACAAATGTAATATTCCTAATATTATTATGATACAGTTGAGCCTACAGTATACACAGATATTGAGTTTTAACACTATGGTTTTAACACAAAATCTAAAATAGAAGATATGAAGTACTCTGAAACTAAATGCAAGGAAAATAATGAATTATTTAATTATTTTTTCTGAGCTGGAAATGCAGTTGCCTGTGTAGACCTGCCCCAGTGAGAGATGTCATGAAGAAATAAAAGAAAAAAAAACCAAGACATCTCTCTTCCTGCCCTTTGGCCAGACTTTGAATGATGCCTCAGAGGAAGTCTGGGTCACTCATTTTGTGAATGACCTTGAGGTTGCCAGAACTTTGTGGAGAGGCAAACAATAGGATATATCCTCACTACTTCATGCTGCAGTTTATTCTGACTTCTATGTCGTTAGACCAGATACCTCAATTGCAATTGCATCAACAATTCAGCAGTTACATTAACCCGACAGCTTATTTTCTTATATCTTTAAATTGCTAGAAGCTTGTCTCATATAGTGTAATTACATACACTGTGTTGGCTTTAGAATAATGGACAGCCCATATACTGATGGCCCATATCTATGGCAGTGATAACAGATAAGAGTTACTGAATGGTGTGATAACATCCGAAGCAGATGGTCTGTCTCCTAATAGGAGCCCAAAATTCCTTTATCTCTTGTCTGCTGTGAGACTTAAATCTCATTGACAGTACTTTAACTTAATCTCTTACAACAATTAAATGTGTCACTGTCCTAACACTTTGTGAATCCACTGTATGTCTCCCCTGCTTTATGTGCTTCTTGACTTTTATAACATATTGTAAGAAATCCAAAAGGGAGCTGACAGCTCATTCTCCTTAAAAAAAATAAAAATATATATATATATATATATATATATAAACAAGTCAGATGGTGTCAGTCGTTGCTCAAAGTCTACCATCCCTGTGGAGCGCAGAGTAATTCAGTCCATCTATTTTGAAGCACGTTGACACTTAGCTTAGTCACAAGCCCAAGCAAAGGCAGACGCAGCACAGAACGGCAGCTATCGATCAGAGGGAGGCTGTCAGATGTTTGAGAAAGAGGTTCCCTGGAAAGCACCGCTAACGAGCTCTGCTTACCTCCCACTGCAGCTTTTGATTCATTGGCACCGGGGAAGACGAGGACGACGCATGTGCTATGGTAAATGTGCGGTTTAGTGTCACAATCAATGAAAACACAAGCAGTACTCTTTTCTTAGTGTCTAACCCCAACACACACACAGACATACACACACACACCTCTTCCTCAAGTGAAATCGTTTTTGGAGTAGAGGCAATAGAGAGGCAAGTGTATTGAGATCTAATCAAATATCCTAACAGGGTCTGTTTATTGATTCCAAGGCAGAATTAGCCTGTGTTCCTCCCTTGTTAGTTCAATGCCTTTGAAGAACATAGATCTTTCAAGTGAAGATGGGTGAAGAGAGAATGAAAGGGAAATGAACAGAGAAGAAAGAATTCACAGTTCATGAGAGAAAGTAAGCTGTTTTCTTTCTAAGGATCACAAACACATCCCTCACACATCCAAATTAGAGCCAGTGAGAAAAAGCACTAAAAGCACTTTGACTGGTCTATGGCTATGCAGCCTCATACGCAGCAAGCTGCAAAGCACTATGTGTTCTGACACCTGCTCATCTTTCCCTTGACCCCTGTCCACCACAACATTAAAACCACTAGGTGTTGTAAATGTAATGCTTTTTCTCCTTCTGCTTCTGTTTAGGTCTCCACCAAACATCTTTCTGGATGCTGGTCAGTTGTTTGCAAACTTTGTCTGCCCTTTGGTAGTGTACAGTGATATATTGATAAGAGCTGCTTGCTGTGGCTGGACACAAGTTTGATGAAAGACACTAAGACCCCAAACATCCTTTACTCGAGCACTCAAATGCAAATGACAACACCTGACTCACCCTGCACAAATGCTCATCCTCATTGAAAATAGTCTACCTGCAGCCCATTACAGCAGTGGAGATCAATCTCAATCCTCAACGATGCAATGCTATAAACTAGTCGAAGCTCAGAGTGTTTCCATGCTCCCAGAAGTAAACCAACATAGCATCCATGCAGGAACGTGAACTTGTCACATACTTGCATGAAGCATGTTTGTGGCTTAAAACACTCCACAGAGCCGAGGAACACCGCTGAATTTAGTAACATGTCTCAGTAGGTTTGTCGCTACAAGTGCATTTTTAAGCCGTTCATTAGTGTTTTACATTTGATTGCATTAGCATAGCAGGCTATTTTCGCTTCTTTGTTGTGTGGTTATGGTAAAGCATATAATAAATACAGCATCACCATATTCGCCTCCTCATTCTCCCCACTTATAAACTCTGCCACGTTGCAAGCTGAGTTAGGCTAGTGTTCGCTGTGGTGCTCCAGAGGGGATGGGAATGTGTCAGGGAGGAGGACAGACCTCTAATTAGTTGCTTTCTATCTCTTGGGAAGGGAGGGGCTCTATGATGCTGTCCCTGCTTCCTAATGAGCGCACTGGAGACCACCGAGACAAACCCTTGCAAGCTAAAGTGGTGGTTCTCATTTCTGCCTACAGTACACTTCATGCGCCTCAAACTGTTTGTCCCTAAAGGTCTCCCTTCTTCTTTTTTTCCACTTGTCATTCTCTCTCTTTTGCTTGTTCCCCTTCAGGTATTGTATTCTCCCACTCTTGTACCCTGATCCCCCACTCTGCTACAACAAGCCACATTCCAGCATTGGAGTGCTCGCTTTTCCCTAGACAGACAGAGATACTCTTGCTGACAAAATCCACTGCCCAGGTATTGGAGGCAGTCCCACAAAACAATGCCTCATTATAGCTCCAATGTGCCAAGCAAAGCATCAGTACACCACTTCTTAAGCTCCTACAGAGGAGGTTTAAATCTGCAGCAGTAAGACCACTTATATAATAAATTACTTGAAAGTCTGAACATAGTTGTGCAGGTGATTACCTTCTCAGTTTGAGAGGGAGCAGCATGATCATCATCTGTTGACTTGCGCAGGGGAGGAGGAGAGAAATCATTCACCCCCACTGTATATGAGATGGTTTGGTGGGCTGTGTTATGTTGGGGTTTGATTAAAGAATGCCTCTCATTAAAAGGTTCCCTCCAGTTACTAATCAAAGCAGTGTCGATATCTGGGAATTAGCTCGCCAAACACTCTTGCCCTGCTGTTTTTCACTCACTTTCTTACTTTTGCTTACTGCCTTTCTTTTTCGCCCTTGTTTTTTTCTCCAGGTGTTTTTCTATCTTTCTCTATTTCATTCATTCTTTAAAACTGAGTCACTATACTATCTCTCTCTCTCTCTCTCTCTCTCTCTCTCTCTCTCTCTCTCTCTCTTACCCTCTATACCTCCCTTCTCCTTCCTCTCACTTCCTTTCTTCTTTTCCTTCCTCCTTCTGTCCATTTCTTCAATGTTGCCGCTGGCACTGATCTGTTTTTTGCTGGCAAATTAACCGAGAGAAGGAAGTCCCAGCGGTGGCAGGCTGAGCTCAGCTTGTGTAACAACAGTCAGTCAGCTATACAGCCATCATCAGAGAGAGAGGCCAACTGGTCATGGAGCTACAATTTGACATAGTTTTTTAATTTAATTTATTAACCTTGGTTAACTAGGTGTCACTGGTTATTTATGGGTGATTGTAGCAGAGGCAGCTGATGAGACATTTTGAAACCAAGGCTGTGCTGCATGCAACTAAATCCTAACCCTAATGTATGCCAGACTTATACAGTATGTGCATGCATGTCTGGGCCTTTATTCCCAGACTTGAGAGAATTTTAATGCAGCAGAATGGAAAACTAATACTTACCTCACTTCAACGACTTCTGCCGTCAACATAAACATCAGTGCCTGACGTCGTGAGTGTTGAGCTGATCTCCATAGCTTGATTCCAGAGTCTTGTGGAAAACCTTTAAGACTGATGCTGAACAGATTAATGTCCACTGTTGTAGTCTTCAAGTGCCCACAAATATATAGTGTATTAAATCTGTATGGGATAACTTGGCACAATAACAACACCAGGAAAGAATTAGCAATTGTGTGTGTTATCTTCACTGTCACAGGTAGTCCTTTGTGTCTGGACTGGACACCATGAAGGTGGATTGTGCCTAATGTGAGCTTATCTGAGGGCAGGAATGATTAGATGACCTTTCTTGTTGTTGGCAAACAAAGGCATTGAGAATGTTAGATAGGCCTGTTAATAGCTAGCAAAGCCAGAGCCTCTAATACCTTTGATGAAAAAATATGCAGCAGCTTAGCTTGGTTGGTTTCTCTCCAAACAGTATCTAGTGCATGCATACTTCCAACCTAGAGACCTAGAAAACAGGGAGGATTTCTAAACCAAAGCGGGGGGTGGGGGTCCTCCCCCAGAAAGATTTGAGCTTCAAAGAAATAGTTTCCTGTATTCTTGCAACTTTAAAAGAAGGAAAATAACAAAAAAAACTACACTGCAATAGAAATTTGATGTAAAATACTTTTAATTCTCAGTGTATACAAAAATGTTTGCTTCCTTTCAATTTATTCTATAAATAGCAACAAAGAACAGGAAAGAGAACTCTTCTTTTCAAAACCTTGGTGCGGGAGTAGGAGGTACAAACGGCGCTGACGTGCATTCCAAGACGGTGTAGCTGTGTTGTTGTCCGGGTGGAAACGATACTCTTCTGATGCACAGTACCAGGACCAGGTTGTGATAGAGAAATGGGGGTAAGGTGTGAGATTTTGACCATAGGAGGAAATCAGAAGAGGGTGTATGAGAAAACTGGGAGCTTGGGGGTAAGAACACACTGTAAATATGTGTCCCTAAATGCTTATAGAAAAGCTACAGACAGTGGGATCCAAAATTTTCACCTTATCCTTTGAATAATCACAAAGTTTGAGCATTTCAATACATCTAAAACCATTTAAAGACAAAAGGAGTTATGTTAATTATGACACTGGTTCTAGGTCATCAGTCAAATGTATGCAAATTGGTGACATTAGCACATAAAGTTCTTTTAAGTATTATCAGATCATGCTGGGATAACATGGGTCATCAGGTTTTGTACTAACCTATGGTGTCCATGTAGCACATGTATAGTTCCTATTGCCATTAAGCCTTAGAGAGTATAATCAGGTCAATTTTCAAAATGCTATTATCAACATTTATACCAGTTGCACGTGATGGAAGCTGCTCCTGATGCAGCTACAATAGCAGAACCCTCTTTCTAGTTTTACTGATATGAGCAGCATATCATTATTACCACGTAGTCACGGGAGCATTGTAGTTATCACATTTGGAGAGATCATTTAGAATTATTAGAACAACTTCATGCTCTCTCATACAAACACCTCTGTCAAAATGAACAAATCCTGCATTTGACAAAAATGTAATTTAATATGCAGTGCTCTTGTGGCTGCTCTCTTTATGCTCTATCTTTATCAATCTGTCTGTCACTGCCTGACCTTTCTCGTGTATTCAACATAACATTTTTAAAGGTTCCAACCAATCTCCATGCACTCTCTTTGTGCGAGCGTGCCCTTCACTAACCGCAGACCACAGAGCACCGTAGCTCTCATCAGAGCCTCCCTCATCCCTCCCCTGTCTTTTACCCGGTTTATGGGAATGCTAGATTCACTCTCTAGCTGTGAGACACACAGGGGATGTACTGGCATCAATAAAAAAGACTCGGCTCCTGTCTACTGAACTCTGCGTCCTTTTGTGTTGAAAATGTTTTTGTGCGCCGCATAAAAAAGGCTACAAAGTTTTTCAGCTTCACACTCTGTTGACTAATTGCATCAAAGCATTTGGAGACTGTTGTCTCAGCCCCCGTGTTTGTACAAGCATCAAAAAGAGAGCGATCCAGCACGTGGAACCTGTGCCAGATATCATCTAACCAGCATGGAGGGACACAAAAATGCACAAACCAGGAGAGTGTGACCATGGCATTTGTTTGTCTCCTCTCCATACAACAAACACTTGACAGGAAATTTATGAATTCAACATCATTCTTCTCTTTGTCCATAATGTCATAAGCCTTGTGGAGCAGCTTACCTAAGATAGAAGTTATGTGAAGTTGTGTGGAAAGAGTCAAAGAGAGACAGAGACAAGGAGGAGAAAGAGGAAACACCTGCAGCGCTGATCAAAGGGAACACCTCCACGCTGAGACATGGGACAGATGGAGTGTGTGTTGGTGTGTGCATTCACGTGTTTCTGTGTTCGAACCATGATCATCTCTGTATATACTGTGTGCAGATACTGTACAGTGTGTGTGTGTGTGTGTGTGAGTGTGTGTGAAAGCAGGGTGGGCTACACAGAGCAGGGCTTTGTTGGAGCTAAAATACTGGCAGTGTCTGTTCATTCAGCCGTGTGACATGATTTATGTGCGAGACACGGTGTAAATGTCCTGCCTGTGACCAGCAGACCAAACACCAGACCAAAACTGAAAACCAACAAAACTGATTATTCAGTGTTTCCTCACCACTCTCTCATAATTCCTTCCACTCTCTCTCTCTCTCTCTCTCTCTGGACTCTCCTGTCTATTTATCTGTCTCTCCTATGCTCTCAGTTTTTTTTTCTCCCACTTTTTCATTGTTTAACTCTTTTTTCACCTTTCTGCCCCTGCCCTGATATTGCTCTCCTTAAAATCAGGAAACCCAGCCTCCAACCAGGCTAACTCACAGTCACTGCAGCTCTGCCCTGTACATGAGCCCTTTTGGTTTTAGATGATCCACATTTGTGTGAACGTATACTTTTATTCTTTTTTTAACGCTGTTGTCAGACAAAAATGTTAACTCAGCAAGGCCCCAGATTACATCCAATGCCATTTAAAAAACTATGTTATGGCTAAGATTATGGGAACATCATGTTTATGGCAAATTAAATATGGTTAAAGTTGAGTAACCTAAACACAATGTGATGCATAAAAAAATATCAATAGCAGGTCACTGACCAGATGTAAGCTCCAGTCTTCTCTCTCTCTCTCTCTCTCTCTCTATATATATATATATATATATATATATTCTCTCTGGTATTTGCTCTTGTCAAAAGTATCCACTCAAAAATGAGTTGTATATGTTCAGCTTCCAATGCAGGTAACATTAAACTAACACAACACAAGGGCTATAAGGACAAAGTTAGATGGGATGCGAGGTGTGTGAGATGAAGAGAGGTGACAGGAGATGCAAGAAAAGGGGAAGAGGAGGACAGAAATAAAGGACATGAAAGCAGATTAGGACAGATAGCAATGTCAACGTCCATGTGTCCAGGTGCAGAAATGATAGAGAGTGGCAGATTGTGTGTCTAAATTACTGGTTGGCATGCTGAATATTTATGAGGCAGACAGAGGCAAAGGGAGAATTCAAAGTCTAGGTGGTGCAAAAGGGAAAGACGGACACAGGGAGGAGATTGGAAGGGACAAGAGTGTCTCCCCTGATGAATAATGACAGTCCCGAGTCACAGATTAAAGCCTGGACAACTGTTTCAATAATGTTAAAACCACCACAGGGCTTTTGTCAATGAAAGCAACAGAGAAAGAGATTGGAAAGGCAGAGAGAAGAAGTAAAGGATATTGTAGATTATAATGAACACATAGTAGCTGCTATGTCTCAGATAATACACAGTAGCCCTACATCATTTTGATATTTGTTCTGTTGCTGTGTTTCTAAAATTTTGCCTGCTTCATGATGAACATGCCAGAATCAATACTTGCCTAATATTCTGCAACATAATTGCTGTTGATTTAAGATTTTCAAGAAAATATATGTAAATGTGTTTGTTAATTCACAGAATTGTACTCAAACATAAGCTCTGTTAAGGGCGGCACAGTGTGGTGTAGTGGTTAGTACTGTCACCTAACAGCAAGAAAGACCTGAACAGGGCTGTGTGGAGTGCACATGTTCTCCCCATGTTGGTGTGGGTTTTCTTCAGCTACTCCAGCTTCCTCCCACCATCCAAAGACATTGCCTGAGTCAAGAGTCAGCCGACACCTCTTCCTGCACCTCAGAGAAACTTTGTTGCTGCTCTGGGAAAATCACCAAATCCATGTTCTCACTTCTTCAGAGATTTGCAGTATCTGCTCAGTGTTGAGGCCGATGTATTAAGGCCAATTTTCCACATCCATGTGTCCACTATACGGTATCCATGATGTCAATTTTGTCGCCTCCCTACTTTGCAAGGTTCCAGACCAAAACTCAGCTACGTACAGCCAAGAAGTAGGTAAAAAAAAGTACATAATCATATGACTCTTATCCCTGACTGGTTGAATTTGTGGTGTTACAACTCACCTCACGTTACAATAATAAGAACAATAATAATGACTTTGTTGATCTCCGTGAGGTAATTAGATGATAGCATTGCTACGAGGTTTTGGTGTCTTGTCCAACGACAGCTCGACATGTGGGCAGGAGGAAGCAAGCATCAAACCACTGACCCTGTAGTTCACGGACAACTGCTCTACCAGCTGTGCCACACTCACACTCAGTCTCTCCTAATTAGTAAAGCAGGTTATGAAGCATTTGGTATGGACTGAACTGTGTCCATCACATCAAGTAGAAACGATTATGTGTATATTTACAATTGCAAATAAGATTCGGTTTTTGCAGCTATTATACAATATTACATAGTTTTCTTGCATAGCTGCTTGCATTAGGACAACATTTGGCCCTCATGATTTTTTTATTCATTTTGTTAAATGAAAAAGAAAGTTGTGATTTTATAGAAAACATTCATTATATAGTACTATTGATTTAGTATAAAAACCTAATAACCCATAAGAAGCTGAACCCCACTACACGTTTTTTTTCTCTGACTCTTGCAGATTATTTTTCAATTATATTTCACCGTTTTATTATATTTATCTTGTTTGTTTTTTATCTTATTATTACAGTATGCACCATGACCTGAGTTTGCTGTTTTCGTTTCACGTGCAAATGACAATAATTCTTGTATTCTTGTATCCAGTTAACACTACTACAAACATTGAAAATCTAAGGCAATTTGCAGCTTAGCAACATCATTTACATTATATATAGTTTAAGTAACATACTAAAGTTTGTTCAGTTTAAATACTAAATTGTAAATGTACACCTTAATTTATGGAGTAGTACAGTACTGCAACTGTGATGGGTCAACTACTTTAGTGCTCACACACATATTAGACACATAAATTAGAGCAGCGATTTCCTCTGGCAGGGAAACCACTTGGTCTGGGAGAGAAGCATCTGGTCAATATTGTCCCAGAGGTCTCAATACTGGCAACTAACTGAGGGGTCCCCACTGTGTCTGCATACAGAATACAGAGCACGGCAGAGCTTCCTGTCCAGAATAACACATCAGTCAGACAACTGGGGCCAGTTCAGTGTCCATCTGAGAGACACAGATAGACCAGGACAGAATTAGGAGAGGAAGGAAGAACTTCTCAAAGTTGGTATGAACTGTGTGTGTGTGTGTGTGTGTGTGTTTGTGTTTGACAAAACTCACTCGGAGAAAAAAAAATGTTGTCAGAGTTTACACAAAACCCTCTTGTACATCATGTCCTCATTATTTCTTCAGTCTGAACAAGATGAATGTCGTCTTTAAACTAAAGGAAGAAAACATGGCTGCACATACCACACAAGTGTGTATGTAAAATAAACAACATCATATAACACACATGAATTATATTTTATAAGTGACATAATGCAGCATTACTTGTATCTAATGCACAGCATAATGTGCAATACATAATGCTGCCATGTGCTAAAAATGAAGCACCCTTGTTAAAACTGCTCCTGTGTATGCTCGCATGAGTATGTAGAGATGTAAGGAAGAGAATAGGAGAGCAGACGAAATCCAGTAGACAGAAACAAAATCACAAAAAGACAGATAGATAGAATGAGGACAGCTCGGTCCGGACCAAGATAAGAGCAGCGGCAGCAGCTGTTCCTGTTTCCTGTTCTCTCTGAGCCTAGATACCGATGCAGCATGGCAACACACCCTGGAGACAAACCAGAAACAGGCTCTTAAACAAAACCCAATCACCATGCTCTATCATTATTGGCTTTCCTCAGGTGTATACTCTATTTAGTTTGCCATCTGTACTCACATCTACAGCACTGTCTGTTGTGTGATTGAATCAAGATCCCAACACTAAATGAGACATTTTTGCAATGTCTAGTTACATTTTCTTAATTTATGGATGCATTACATGCAGTAAAATGTGACAATATTTACATTAAGGTAACAGCTCTGGTATTAAAAAGTTTACATTATCAGATTGTTAAGTTACATGTTTTTAAGGGGATTATTTTCTTGCAGAGGTTTATACTTTTCCCAGTGGGAGTCAAGAGATTGACAGTAAGCAGAGCCTGACATAATGCATGCACTGATATGAAAAGTCTCAGCTCAGGCACTATGAAACACAACAAAACTGAAACTCTGACAAAACAAGAAAAATATTCAGAGTAGCTAGGGTTCTTTTCAAATATGTGGCAATTTCTTTCCATACTCTATATACTGGATAAGAATGAAATGTCAGCCTCTTCTTGAGGGGAAGAAAACAAGACCTGATATCTGCAACAGTCGCATCTGGGTGCAGAAGGCAGCGGGATTCTAAAAGAATGCACAATACATTTTAGAAATGTACTAGGCAGCAAATATCCTGTGTTTGCTGTATTACTCATTATTACTATTATTAGTTGTTGTTTGCAAATCTAATATTTTATTTACTGCAAACAGCAGTATGTGCCAACTGTATAACCAGAAAACGTACAGACCATTGTGACAGATGGAATCTGCACACACTCACTGTTTACGTGGAGTTTGCCTGTATGTGTTTGTGTATCAGTTTCTAACTGATCTCACATCGTGCCAGGATTATTCCCCTCCAGTCTCCTTTGTCTGTATAGATTTATGAAGGAACAATAGATTCATAAATCCCCAGGATATAAGCAAGAGATTTTTCGCACATTGTCCACCTACACTTCTCTGCATTAACACAATCTTCTGAGTGGAAGTAGCTTAATTGGTAAAGCAGTCGTCTACGAACCCTAGGGTCAGTGGTTCAATTCCCGGTTCCTCCTGGCTACATGTTGAGGTGTCTTTGGACAATACAATTTCCCCCAGGGAACCAATGAAGTATGTCACTATTTGGGCAACACGTGGTGTGGCGTTTAGCACTCTGGCTTCACAGCAAGAAGGAACCAGATTCAAATCCATGGCTCAGCCGGGTGCCTTTGAGTGTGCATGTTCTCCCTGAGGCTGTGTGGGTTCTCTCTGGGTAATCCAAATTCCTCCACATGTTAGGTTAATGGTGACTCTAAATTGTCCCTAGGTGTGATTGGTTGTCTGTGTCTATGTGTCAGCCCTGTGTTAGAGTGGTGACCTGTCCAGGGTGTACCCCACATCTCGCCCAATGTCAGCTGGGATTGGCTCCAGCATCCCCACAACCCTTGAGAGGACAGACAATTAAGATAATGGATGGTTAGTACATTTTGGAGCAGTTCTGGGCAGAGCATTGTGGGGTGAAGCAGACTGTAGCAGTGCACAGCAGGGAGAGAGAGGGTTGGAAGGAGCAGGGTGGACTGATTTCATGTCTCATGCTAGTGCTAGCTTAGGTTGCACATTGTAGTTTTAATGAGGCAAATATTATAGCAGCTGAATGCTCCACTGTGGTTGCAAGCTAGTCACAACAGTTTGTAGAAAACTGCTTCCAGAAAAAATGCACATCTAAGCACTAATTTACACACAGGCAGGCAACTCTACAGAAAAACAGAGACTATTATGTATGCTGTTTAACTGTATGGATTGCAATGTGCAGTAACAGGAAATAAAGTCTGTCCCACTACCAATAGTGAAACTAATAATATAGTCATTGTACAGGGTGATAGCTGCTGGCAGGAATGACTTCCTGTACCGTTCCTTGTCACAGCGGAGCTGGAGACAGTGCGAGCTGTTCTCCATGATGTTCAGCAGTTTGTGTCGCTTCCTGTTCTACCTGCTCAAAGTTTTCCAGTGAGGACCCCAGCACAGAGCCGGCCTTCCTGATCAGTTTGTTTAGTTTGTTGGTGTCACCGGCTCTGATGCTGCTGTCTGCACTGTGCAGCTAATTAGCCTATTATAGTATAATTGTAGTACATAGAGTTTGATTTCCTGGCATCCAGTCATTCATGTATTACCAGGCTGGACATAAGATGCAACTTTCAGGTCTGTTTTAGAACAGACACTTGGACACATCAGGCATCTTGGACACTGTAAAGAAAATGTTGAAAATTTAGATTACCTACAGCTCCACAGAAGGGTGTTCTGTACTTTTTTTCATTTGTATGAAAACAGATATGCTTTAAAATGTGTACTTTCTTTTATGTCTCCACTGACTTAGCCGGAACACAACAGTGGTCATCTACATTTCAGTAATCTACAGTATGAGTGTATGTTCTGCAACATTACTTATAGTAAGACCAGGCCAACAGGGCAGGGAGAAGGGAAATGGAAATATTAAATATAGATGGCCGTTGCTGGCAGCAGAGTGGAAAAGAAATCAACTTTCCAACCATGGAACACCCTGTCGACAGCCTATGCCCCCATCCTTATTATCAAGAGGACCCATGTCAACCCTGTCAGAGCGCTTGAAGTGTCTTGCTATCTGTGGAAATGTGTTAAGTAGATGTTAATCCGATGCTCTCCCTTTACAGCTCTCAGTTTCAGAATCTTCTGCCCTGGCAACCTAATAAGTCAGTTTTACCACACGAGGCACTTTCAAACAACACATTATGAACAAATGACATTAAATGTATGATATAATGTGTATTCATAAAAGTGCTCGACCACTATCAGGGCACGAAATTACCCCATTCATCAGTCAAATGCTGTATAATTTTAGCAGTGGTGGGTGACTCAGGCTGTCTCCCTTTCACCCTGGCAGGTGATTGTTTCCAAACTATGCTTTTCCTATTCTACAACTGCCTGAGCTGCTAACATTTTAAATTGACTCAGGAAATTTGGTGTCCATCAGCCTCTGTGACAGAAAAAGTTTTGTGCCCTGGTCTTTCTATACTGTAGCTACACATAATACTGCCCTGAGGCTAACAATCTCTAGTCAGTAAAAGGAACAGGAATGAAACAAAACATGTTTAGTCATATTTGACTTTCATATTTTTAACATGAGCTGTTCAAGTGTTTCTTTTGTTTTCAGGGACATTTCTTTGTTTGTGCAACCCTAAATCCCAGGATACATTTGATATTCAGCTAAACTGGAAGCTTTCACATTCATTTGCAGCCTGCCACTCAACATGCGCAACAGCTTTTGGCAAGAGATTTCATTTTAGTCTCAGTGACTGTTAAGAGATCAGGACATGAATCGCTAGAATAAGGCACTTACAATCGCTTAAAAGATAAAGCCATTACTATTCCAGTGATTACACACGTAGGGGTACTACAACACTATCTTTTCATATCACACACAGCATGGTAGAACACTTTGCCCAAGAAAAAATAATTTCTATTACAACTGTATAAATTATATATGGCACGGCACAGTGAAAGGCACTGAAGCAGCCAGAGATTCAACCATATAATGTCTCATTTAGCAGAAAGTACTAGACCATCTAAAATTAAACATTCTGGTTCACCTGAGTAAAGGTGAACCAGAATGTACCACAGGAGTCAATTATCTATATCCTATAATTACTTATTAACACCAAAGACCTTAATTTTGGTTACTATTGTTGAATCAAGTACGGTTTTTAACTTGTGGTCTGTATGAAGTGACGTAATGACTTACAGAGTAAAATCATTTTGCACCATGAGGGTAAAACACTCATTTATGGTTGACTGTCTAATTGAGGTCTCATGTTGTTGCGAGTGCAACTAATTAAGCTTTAGTTTGTCCTTCTGTGGGTGTGGGTGTAAGGATGATGTTTTTGTTTTGTGACTTTTTAATGTACTTTTTAATAAAATCCTCTGAGGTCCAGCAAGCTACTGTTTAATTTATGTTAATTTTATGATAGTATGAAGCTGGGTTGATTTTTGTAAGGGCAGTTTTGTTGTTCATGTTGATATTTCTTGTCCGGCATGTGGCAAGAAAAAGTTTAATCACTTTTATATGCTGATTTTCATTGTTGATCTATGCAGTATGTGGATCTGTGGGTATAAAGTATGAGTCAGGGGTTTGATTTCTGCATTGACCAACAGCTGCTGTCAAATGGCAAATAATGTTGTGATCTATTTTACTTTTTATCTTCTAAAGAGTCCCAGTGCTGTGGTGCATATTGTTATAGTAGCTGATTAATCAGCTCATACAGTGGTTCTCCCCCAGGTAATATGTGATGCCAAAGTGTGTTGATGAGACTTACTTGTCTGTGCATTTCCATATTCAGCTGTTGGCATTTTGTTAATTTTCTTGTTTTGCTGGTTTGAAAGCTAAAAGCCCACAAAATCTTCTCTTCAGTTTCACTATCAAGCTCCACAGAGCTCTCAAAGGACTTACAGTACTAACGCTGCTTTTTGTGATTCTTGTCAGTACTCGTCAAGCATTGCAAAAAAAAGGTTGAAAACTTGTAGTAAAATGTCTACAGACTGGTGCGTTCTAGTCTTTGAGGCTTTTCTGCTTTTCCTCTGATTTCATTAGAACAGCACGTCCCCCCTGGGCCCTGAGTTGGTGACTGATTGCAGATTCTGTCTGTCGACAAGCTTAGCATCAGTCTGAACTGTGTGCATGGTTGCATAAATACCCATTTCATTATACTCTGACAATGACTCCAACACAGTTTTTGCCTGCATCAAAAAAACCATTTCAGCCTTCCTGAGTGCCATCAAAATTAGATCTTTTACTCAGTTTGAATGGTACTGCTGCTACTCAACAAACAACATAACCACTGAATCAAAAAGTGTTTTATTTCACCCATTTACAGTTTGCTTTGTTCACTGTCAACAAAGTTTATTCAGCTTCAATGTTCACTTATTGTGGCACATTCATAACTGTGCCGAGGCCTCTCGTGTTTCAGTTGTAAGCTGAGCTCTGTGAACACAATGGAGCTGTATCTGAAACATTTTACCAGTTAAATTTATTTTACCCAGGCTTGGCTATATTATGGGACCACATAGGTGATAGGGGCTGAAGCTTTGTAACTCAAACATAAGCACTCAGGTGGACAAAGGTGGAAGAGCAAAAAGTATTTACAGGATACAGAAGCAAAACATAGAGGGTTGCAGCAGTGTGGTTAAGGGACTTTTCTCTGTCCCCAGGTGACCTACAAGCTACAAGAAGGTATGAGACATGACTAGGTATAAAGGAAGAGACATGTCTGAGTCAAATGTAAGTAAATAAAAGAATAGAATTGTCTCCATTGCATTAAAGTTGTGGTTAATTTAAATTGTTGGGTGCAGCACGGTGGTGTGGTGGTTAAAACTGTCGAATGTCCTCGCTGCGGGTTTCCTCCAGGTACTGCGGCTTCGCCCCACAGTCCAAAGACACGCAGTTAGGTTAACTGGTGACTCAAACTTGCCCATAGGTGTGAATGCCCGTAGGCATGTTGTCCACATTGTATCCTACCTCACCCTGCAAGCTGAGATTGGCTCCAGCACCAACAGGAAAAACATTATTAAAATGTCAACTACTTTAATTACAATAAAAGATGTTAAGAATTTAAATTGTTGACCAATTTAAAAAAGATTAAAGTAAAGTTGTATCACGTAATAAGAATGTTTTATTGTCATAATTAATGCATATTAAGTAGTGTAATTAATATTAGTGTTAGTGGTTTAGAATTTTATCATGAAATCAAAGATGAATGCAAAATCTTCAGAGAAGACTGATGTGTAATTGAGTCATTTCAGTCTCAGATACTAAACATTCAGGCTACAATGTCTTTTAGATTTGTAAAACACCCTGAATAGGTAACATCACGCTGTCAGTGCGTGCAGTGGATGCTCCTGTTCTCAGAAAAGCTTCTCAGTGCTCAGTCCTGTGTTTGGAACAACTATTGAATTAATCTATTTTTATCAAGGAGCAACACGTGACATATCACACATGACATATACATAATGTCAGGTACGACTAGTATTCATGCAGCTGAAAAACAACATGGTAAACATGCTACTCTTTCACTGATTCCTTTGAACATCTGTGCTCCAACAATCTCCCCTCAATATTAATGCCTCCATCCAGCTGTGAGAACGTAATCTGTTTCAGCTGGAAATCAATAGGCTGAGTGAATCCGTTGCTTTCCTCTTGCATCACATCCTGTGCTATGAAAGCAAGTTATGAGCCCGAGAAGCTCTTGGGTGTTTCTCTCACACTCTCTCTGTTCTGCGTGTACAAAAAACAACAGAAAAATTACATTTTTTTTTGCATATTATATAAATAATATATTTTTTTATATTTATATTTTTTTAACATATAAATTGATGCATAATCACATTATGCATCAATGTTTTACGAGTGTAGTTAAAATGTTTATAACAGATGACTACTAATGACAGAGTTCATTGTCTTATCATTGTAAATATTTTTGTTCTAATTTGCTTGAAATAAAGCAAAGGCGAGCGTGAATTATAGGTAAAGGTACAGGATTCTCAAAAAGAGTACAACTGTAGCAGTGAAAAAACAGCCCACACTGTACAAAACGGTAAAAACAGTAAAAAGTCTGGTTTTACTGTCTATCGTTGGTAGAATTACAGTTGTGCACCTTAATAAAACACATTTCCTTGCCAGTATAAAAAGGCAAGGAAACACTTAATAATAAAGTTTGATTTACATCATTTAAAGGTTTTGCTTTTTCAAATTACAGAACACTGTTGCTGTTTTAGTGGTATGCACTAGCTTTTAGCCCAAATTAATCCATCAACTGCTGCTTTATATACATTTATGTATGTTGTAGCAAATTGTGGACAACTTGTGAAGAAAGTCAGCAACAGCTTAAAAATAACTGTACAAGCAAAGCACCACACCCCATTCACAAGTTTTAGTTTGAACAAGCAAGAACACCACTAATGGTGCAACCACCTACACTTATTGTGTAAAATGTCTGCTTCTAATAACTACATAAATAACCAATATGCAATGTGAGATTCAAAACCATGAACATGACAAACAAAAAATAGAACTTGTAACTTAAAGAATGTGATATGAAAAGCAGGAAAATAGAGAAACTATGTTCATATGCCCATCTCTAAAGTACCCAGAAGCCCCAAGACTTCTCCCAGGTCACTACAATAGAGAACAAATAATCTCAGCAACTTAAAAAACAGTATTTACCTACAGGATCTCCCTGTTGGAACCTTACAGGTTTATTTTGAATAATTTTCTTGCTTTTTCTTTGCATTTTAGAGACGTTTTTACAGAAACTAACTGTAAAATAACAAATAAATTAATTTACCGTAATTTAATGGTAACTGTATAGTAATTTAACTCTCAGAACCATTTCAAAACAGCACAACTGTGTAAAAAAACAGTTGATTCTTATAATGTAAAATTACACATTTTTACTTTAATGTTACAGAACGTCTATTTAAAGAAAACTAATGGTATATGCTTGCAAAACAAAAAAGATGGCAAATATCCATATTTTTTCATGGCAAATTTCTGTAGAAAACTCAATATAGTCCAAAACATAAGTATAAGCCCAGTTTCAGTGGCAGTGATATAGCATTTTACAGCAACAAACTAAGAAAATGGGAAGAGAAAGTGTTTTTCCATCCTCTAATGAGACAGTGTCTTGTCATGTAACTGTCATGCGACAGATGAGGCCAATCGCACTTGTTAAAATACAGTCAACACTCTGTGGTGATGCATCTTCCACAGCTGAAGCTGCTGTTCACACCCTGCGATAACTGGAGACAAATGCACAATGTCGTGTTGATCTGAAAGCTGCCAGCTGAAAGCCTACATGTTGTAATTTAAATTACAGCATGTAGCCAGATTTAAAAATGCGAGGTCACACAAAGGTGTATAACTTACTATTGTGTATTAACATTTATAACCTTGAATTTCCTGAAAGCTGAACATTTTTGGAGCTCTAAGAACACTACATTTTTTATTTAAACCAACAGCTTAAATAGAAATATTCTCTTTCAACTCAAAATTCCCTTTGAGTTACAAAAATCAAAGATGAAAAACCACTGTCTTACACTGTGAGGTGTATTAGACCCTCAGGTTGATGTCAAGCATTGTGTGTGATGTATGGTACGTGTGAATGTGATCGGTATGTGTCTGCGTGCCACATGTCTACGAGTGTAGAATTATTTGAAGGCTCTTTAGATCATATCCCTCCATACAGAGGCTTAGCCCTGTGGTATTTGCTAGATCACTGGGATCCTGTAGTGTCCCCTCCTTATTATGAAGTGGCTTAAATGATTGAAACCATTTCCTTCCTCTAATCAAATAATTGGTTGGCGGAGATAACCAGGCTCAGTGATTGAGACTAGAGAAGGAGAACACCACAGGGGCGAGGAATGAAGAAGTTTGCCCTTGTCCTGACTTCTCAAAGTCTTCTTTGTTCGAAATATTTTTCCAGAAGATGTCTGCGGTCTAAATGGACAGAGTGCAATTGCAAATACTCATGGATGTTGGGTTTTGTTTGATTTTGTTCAAAGGGATACGCAGGCATTTTGACAACCTAGCCGTGAGGTTAATGAAGACGGATGGAAAGTCACTTGGTGCTTTTGTTCTTGACATCTACAGGGAGCTCGCTCATCAACAGTGACACACAAATACTCCAGCAAACACACACACACACGACAGGTTGAGCCGCTTGTCATTCATTCTGCAGCTACAGCCTTTTCATTTGGAGATGAGCATGGCGTTATTGAGTCAGCCTCATTACAGGGAGAGGGATGTGGAAAACCAGGCAAAGGAGGACACTTTCTATTTTTTTGCAGTCGGCAAACAGCCAAAACCTCAGCACCCAGCCCTGAGGCAAGGAGGTTTTAAACAGCCACTTATTCACTGACAGTGTATACAAACACACACACACATACTGTTCTCATACTGCACACTTACAGTGCGTGCACACAAAGTCCATCCATACTCTTATCCACAATGACTGCACTCAGTTCACCTTTTCTTCTTTTGCCTCCTCTGCAAAAACAGGTGCTGCTGCTTCTTAGAGAAGTGATTTCAAGGTTATAAAGAGCAATGACCAATACTGTAAGTAGATTTAAATTGTATTTTTTATATTTATTGCAATAATGTGTATTTCTAAGTGAACTGAACAGGAATTCCACTTCTATTATTTCTAATTTTGTAAACTTCCCTATCCCTCCTTCATTTCCCTCTGTCATTTCACCCGCGAACAAACCGGGTGTCCCAGTGTCAAAAACTGTCACGCTCGTTGACGACACGGCTGACGGTGGCACGGTGTGTAATGAGGGACTGTCGCTGGAGCACTGAGGGGAGACGGCAGTGACACACCAGTGTGGGAAAACTCATCTAAATCACATTACCAAGCCCTGCCCTGCAGGGCTTGCATGGCTGGCAGATTAGCCTGCATGAGCTGTCGCTTTTTCTGCTTCTCCTTTCTCTGAATCCTCTGCTTTGTGTTGGTTGATGGGTAATAAACATTGTAAGCAGGCCTGTGATGTTGAATGGCTTAACTAGGAAAATGACACCAAAGGGAGCAAGATAAATATGACAGAAAACATTAGCATTAACATTATATCTCATATATTTGTGGGTAAAACCGATGAATCACACATGTATGCAAATAAGGTGTGTCTCAGGACAAAAGGTTATTGGTACCAAGCTGCAGGGATCTGCAGGTAACTGTGCTGCAGACTACAAGGGGTAGCTGAGATGGTGCTACACCTGCACAGGACTTATCTAAGCTGATGTGAATAATGTCATTAAAGTGATTTGTAACATGTACTAGTGGTGGGCTGCAAGATTGGGTCGTCTTCATATTTCCTGCTTAACTTATTAAATTATAGCGTGCTCTGAAATCATAGCATGTGACACAAGTTTGATTTTTTTATCCGATTACCTGGTCATTTCTACACTATAAACACAAACCCTACTGTGAAAAAGTTACTGTGAAAAAAATGTTTTTGATAAGATGAGCAAATTTAGTAATAATTACTCATAACTGTCCTTTAATGCTGAGTTTTACTGAAATATGATTTTATTAAGTTACTAGTCTCAAAATACAATAAAGCTGGAAACTAATTAATTGAAACAGTAACACAGTAATTAGGTGCATATTATCTTAATAATGCATTAATTTCTATGTAATTACATTATAATTTCAAACTAGTTACTTACTTTTTGGAAAACTGACCAGGTAATTGTCTTCGCATTTCAAATGTATTTCACAGATATTGGTTGGAATTTCACTTAAACTTAAACAATTAATGGGTAATTATTATGTAATTAGTGGCCTGTAATTTACTGGATTGGATTGAAGCTTCCTGATTATTTCATTCTTTTCTTTTACCTTCTCTTACCTTTCCAGCTGGACTTGTCTTGTTTGTTATGGCGAGCCAGCCAACTCAAAGTTATGTCCACCAGTCGGTCTTATTGGGTGCTTGAAGCTTGGGAATCATGGGTCTATTTCACAATTGTGTCCACCCACGGTTGAGCTTTAACACCTGTACGCCTGCAACTGTAATGTACCTGTCTTGTTAAACACCTTCTCAGGGTAATTTTCATCTCAAAATCAAACATAAAGTACATTATAGTAATAAAAGAGTTTAATATTAGATATTATTATGTTATTTATTGACATTAATGGAAATATACTGAATCCTATACTTTTTACTTTTTAACATGATGTATTTACAGTGAGTTACCCTTTATCAAATAAGGAACTCTTTATTTTTGACATCTGTGAAGACCATTGTAAAAAATACACAGTGCTCTTTGAGCTTGTGATCAGTTACATTTTCACTTGAAATTTATTTGGATCACATCTCGCTGCTGTCTCTTTGTTTAAAACCCCTGAAATTTGTAATTATTGTAACCATTGTTCAAGCACCAGAGCGAATAGCTTTGAGCTCCAGTTTAGTGTGGTATTATTGCATAACTTACTTGTCAGTTGCGTCTGACATGGTGCACAGCGAGTCAGAGTGGCAATTATAGCTCTAGCAGGAGTCTGGAGTGGCATTTATATGACATTAGTGAGGCTGAAGAGACTCAGGCCCGAGAAAATAACACTCTGCCCCTGAGGCTAACAAGCCATTAATCAGAAAGTAGACCTGGAAATTCAAATTACAGCATAAAATGCTATTGTTGTTTTGATTAATTTATTAATTTGATTAGTGTTTTCATGATTAATTGAAAGAATGAATGAATGATGAAAAAATATAATCAATCGTAATTATAATAAAATAGATGGGGCTAGATGAATATTGTTCCAGACCTATGTGGATTTGCTCATAAGCTTTACCTGGAAAACCTGGTAAATTCAGAGATTTTCCCATCAATTTTCCCACCTCTTGACCAACTTCTGCTGCTGACATTTCCCTCTGATAGTGATAAAAAAAATTAAAAATTAACTTTAAGATTCGTTCATGTTTTCCTTTTGATTACTACACCACAGACTACCACTTTTCTTGTAGCCTGTATGTTTTCCATATGTTTATTTGAAATAGCACAGCTTCTATGTTGTCTAAGTGACTTTTCATTTTGGATAATAACCCTTGTGCCGACTGTGTGACTTCAGACTTGTGTATGCATGTGTGGAAGGTGACACGTAAATGTTGCTAAGTCTGACCTAGTAAGATTAACATTGTGACTTCTACGGAAAAGTGACCAGATTTTATTCAGACATGAAGCCAACACGGATTCAGATGCTATCAGGAAAGGAGTGGATGTCTGAAAGGGGCTATAGAGACAGGAAACCATTCACTCACATTCACACCTATGTGCAATTCATAGCCTCTCATGACTTTGGATTGTGGGAGGAAGCCATACTAACCACTGTACCACCTCCTTTGCCCACTGATTCGCTTTTGATTCTAACTAGGAATAACCAAACAGTGGATAACCAAAAGAACACAACATTAATAACTAGGACTAAGTGAGAACAGATCATTTGTGAAAAATATCCATCCTCTTGGGCACCAACTCAGGTAACGAGATGCTGCACTGCAATATCATTCATCTGGTTAGGTTTATCTATCCAGGGAAGGTCTACTGACCATGCTCACCCTTTCTCTGCAACCACCTGCTTCACATTCATTGGATCAGTTACACACATTTCTCACA
This sequence comes from Sandelia bainsii, assembly GCA_032362345.1. Taxonomy (NCBI): domain Eukaryota; kingdom Metazoa; phylum Chordata; class Actinopteri; order Anabantiformes; family Anabantidae; genus Sandelia; species Sandelia bainsii. The sequence goes on from JAUMHL010000018.1 coordinate 3,194,360, forward strand.
TGGGAAATAACCACTTCGACCACATATTATCTTGCTGTTTCTTTTGCACTTGACAGCTCCACTGGAGCAGATGGGGGTTAAGCACATTGCTCAATAGCACCTTGACAGAAATCACTATGGGAGGACCCGTGGTCATTTAGTTTACCCACCCAGACTATCTGAGCCCCTGTAGAGCGTCTGGCTTATTATCATGTCTAAAGCACTGTAGTATATATGTATTAATAACTTTTAAGTTTTTCTACAATCCACAATTTCACCATCTGGAAACAAAGTGGATAAAAATTACAAACTAGTCAGAGAATTAGCAGATAGATGTTAGATTTATATCTCAAGCATAGGGAAATGGAGACAATGACCCAAAATCCAAATGTGTTTTGTGAAGGATATTGCTCATCACAACATTTAAATGAGAGAAATTCAAAATCATCTTAGGCTGACCTCTCCCTCAGCCTCTATTCACTTAATTCCAATGAAGGTCACTAAAGCCACGCAGGCTGATTTAAATGTGAGCTCCATTCAATACTGAGCCTCACACTTGGGAGCTATCTACCCTCTGACATTTAAGCTGGGCTTATGAAAGCCTAGACATATATACTTAGTGACTGGTGTTAAGTGGAGTGAAGCCCACAGGATCTCGACAGGTTTTGGCCCTTTGAAGCTGACATGCCTGCTCCCTCCTGGCACACCGTGACTCCACTTTCTGCTTTATAGGTAATTTATTCAGCTGAATAATTAAGGGCCAGTTGGCAGCAGAAAAGGATGAATAGCAATAAGCACAAAGAAAGGGTTCCTTCAGCTGGTAAAGCCAGGCTGCCCAAAACGAACCTGTGTCCAAACTATTATTATTTGAAACAGACTGTATAGCAGTGGCCGGCTCGTCAATAGAGGGCGCTGGGGCGCCGCCTCACCTGTCTCCCATGAAGAAGAAGAAGATAGGAATCACATAAAATAATTAAAAAAAAACATGAAAATTTAAATAAACGATCTATACAT
>JAUMHL010000018.1:3195452-3211335 GCA_032362345.1 Sandelia bainsii
ACACTGTAAAGTGCCTTGAGATGACTTATGTTGTGATTTGGCGCTATATAAATAAAGTTGAATTTAATTGAATTGAACTAAAGGACATCTGAGACAGTGCAGAATGAGCTGCTTGATTGTGTGTTGTCAGCTGAAGGAGAGACGGAAATGTACTTATAAATAGTAAATGACTGAATGTGAAATAAAATTAAGTGTATTTTGACGTTAATTTAATCTTTTAAAGTAGTGTGATGCATGAATATGATTATTTGGTTTATACTAGTGGTGATATGTGGTTAGAGGGCAACTTAAAACTGACTTGCAAAAGTGCGCCCCTAAAATAAAAAAAATATAATTTCACCAGCCGCCACTGCTGTAGTTTTCTGGGCTTATTCATCTTGCACGGTGCAATGGAGAATTCACACAAGGCACAGCAAAATGTATGAATCAATACATTTTCAGCCAGATCCGATACATTAAGAACACATTATTAGTCTGTATGTTGCATCAACAATGTAAATTCTGTGAAAATTTTCTGCACCTTTAATGATCTATTAGTCACTTTTACCCTGTTTCTTCATGAGGTGAGTTCGCTGCAACTTTAGCAACTAAATCTTTAGTGAGCAGCAGCCTTCTTTGTTTCTGATAATGACAATAAGATGGACAAGCTCATTAATCTTAGCAAATCTGGACCATCCACATATGAAGGAATTTAGACACCTTTCTTGTCAGAAGAACTGGTTTCTGAAAGTTAGTAAACAAATTGAGAAAGTTCTGTACTACGAGAGATTCAAATTTTCATTCATCCCATGTGTAGTAAACACTCTTAATTCTTATTAACAATAAAATTCAGTTCATTCAGTTTTATTTCTATAGCGCCAAATCACAACAAAAGTCATCTCAAGGCACTTATAACAGTGCAAAGTTTAAGACCTTACAGAATTACACTGAAAACCCAACAATCTCACTTGAGCAAGCACTGGGCGAGGCTCATGGTGGGAGGTCATCTGCCTCAACCGGTTGGTGTGAGTGGAAAGAGGAGACAGAAAAGAACAGCATGCAAAAACAACAACAAGAAGCAGCAGACAAAACACTTCAGTAGGGCCAGTAGCTGCACACTGCATATCATACAGCTCCGAAGCCAGGGACACCTGCAGAAAGGTACAGAGAGAGGGAGACAAGGAGGGCGAAGCAAAATGCCTCTTGATTCCCCGCACAACTTAACATTTTATCAGGTTGTTTATTTATTTATTTAGGTTAATCAGATTAAACTTTTTCTGAATTTTGTGTTGCTTAATTCCAGCACTTTGAATGAATGCAGTTGTCATATTGACTGACCTCCAAACAATACATCCAATATTTCAGATATTTCGGTCAAAAGCAAAAATGTCACCTCCTGGTGGTGCTAAAGGAAAATAATGGGGTTATCAGGAGATTGTCTGGGGGTCATGAACATGTGTATAAATTTCTGTGCTCCATTGTGAACTGACCAACAGACTGACACTGTCATCACAAACCAAACTAAAAACAAAGAAAGCACATAAAGTAGCTATGGATTGAAAGTTCAAACGATTGCAAAACTGCAGATGTAAATACATTTTGTGCACTTCTCTTCAATTTGACAACAAAATTATTGGTAAAGCACCACCTAAATGCTATTACTGTCTGGCAGTAATATTTCACCACAGTCAGACAAATGCATACAGATGCGCACACATGCTCTCATGCTCCTGGCTCTGTTCCTTTTGTAATTGAGGCCTCGGTGATAAGCCAGGGTCAGCAAAATAATGGAGCACGGAGTCCATTAAAACATGAGCACAATTAGGTGGGAGGCAAACACTGCCGATGGCTTCTGACCCCACTTCATTATTGTGCAAATAGAACGATTTTACTCTCTCACTCAGTTTCTAACACATAGCCGACTTGTTCTGTCTGTTCTGCATAAGCGTACTGTTGCGCATGTCAGATTATTATGGTAGTTGCTGAGCTAATATGATGAATTCAGTTACTCTCACACAAACAAACACGTACTCATACATACTACAGAAGTAGAATTAGAGATATAGAGGAACACACAGTGATTCAAATACCAGGTAAATACTGTAAAGATTGTGAAAAACTGGTTTCAGGCATCCTCTCATTAGCTGCTTTCCCAGAACTGAGACTTACACTAACCATCAAAAAGCTATTTAAAACCAATAAAGTGCATAATGGAACAGATCACAGTGACCCATTATAAGCAGTTACAGCCCAATAGCTTTTTTCTTCTTTAGGAGTTTTTCATACTTTATCTTTTGTCCTGGCTGACAGCTGTCAGCTCTGTCCTCTGGCCAGCTGCTGATTGAGTTGTCAGCTCAAGTGGGCCTTTGTGTGTATTTCTGTGTGTTGAAGATTCAAGATTCTTTATTTGTCACATGCATAGTTATACGAGTACAACACGCAGTGAAATGCACCCTGAACTGCTTCTTTTTTATGACTGTGCAAACTTTATGAACTAAGTTCATATTTAAAATTAAACAGAAAGTTTAAAAACACAGATCTAACTAAAGTAAAAATAAGTACATCTTAAACAAAGAGCACAAGTTAAGGGTAAAAAATGCAATTATAAGTTAAGTGTAGAAGCAGTAGTTCCGGTAGAGGATATGTACAATGTGCAAAATGCAATGTTGAAGTGCATCGTGCCATGATAGCGCAACAATGTAATATAACAGTAATGTAAACAGTAATGTAAACAGTAATGTAGCAGCGTGTAATGACCTGAATATGATGAGGTGCTGTTCTTTATGGTAATGCTATGGGGGGGAGGGGGGGGCATGTTCTGATTTAGGACTCGAATGGCCTGAGGATAAAAGCTCCTCTTGTGTAGGAGTGTGGGATCTGATCTCATAGTGCAACTTAAAAACTTTATTTTTTTTTAAAATTTTTGGTGTATTTCCTTGTTATGTTTTTGTTGTATTCAACAATATGACACCTACAGTCAAAGACTGTTAACACTAGATCCCTCTCCCTTCCATAATATATGCCAAAACAAGTCTGCCATGGTGGATGATGATATGCTATGTGCTGCTTATCTCTTATTCTTAAAATTGATGATGTTGTGAATAAGTTTAAGCACAGAAATAACTCAGAAGTTATTATTAAGGAAAGATTAAATACTTCATTAAGACGAGAAAACCTTCATCGTGATGGTTACAACAATAAATACATGATACACGATAAAGGCTGAAAGAGACAATGTTGACCTGGATGTTGATGTCCAGAGTTTGGGCTAAGCTAATTAGCATCCACTTTCCGTTTGGAAGGCTCACGTTAGCTGGGAATTTTAAATGTGTGTCTGTGATACAGAAATTCATCCAGTCCGTCAGCAGACACCCCACCCTGGAGAAAGACCCCTGCATGTTGACATGTGAGCAGACGTCTACCTCTGACAGTTTGATTGTTTTATGATACATAAAGGCAGTTATGATATTGTAAAATGTAAAGATACACCTGTCCTTTTGTAAACTTTGGTAGTGAGCTTTGATTTTATGTCTACTTCTTCTTCTTCTTCTTTCTGCTGCTCCCTCTCTGGGTTGCCACAGCACGTCATCTGCCTCCGCATATTTGATTTGGCAAGGATTTTTACACCGGATGCCCTTCCTATTTATCTGGGCTTGGGACCTGCACTGGGGAGGGGCTGGGACGCAAACCACCAGTCCTGGGCTTCATAGACAGTTAACAGTTGCTAACTGCTCTACCTACTGCACCACTGTTACCCCTAGATTTTATGTCTAATACAGTGATTGTAAAAGAAATATGTAAAAAATAAAATGAAATATTAAAATGAAAGAACAAATAGCCAACCACTCTCCTCCTTATACAGTCATACAGTGATTTTAAAATACCATAGTTAAATTAGGCGTTGTGCTAAAGCAATTACTGTCTTTCTGTCTTTGAAGGTCGACGACACTGAGGGTTTTCCCTTTAATACAGTTATGTTGAATGCTACTTAAGAGGTACTCTCTGTCCTCTAAAGATGTCCCTGCAGACAAACCAACATGCAGCACTTCTCCACCCAGAGATACGTAGACAACCTTGACAGTAAAGTTATTTGGCTCTGAGGTATCATACACTGTGACACTTTGGCATTTTGAGACTAATGAGTTTCAGTGTCATTTACAGAGTCTCAAAGACAACGAGTTTACACAGGACAGCAATATGCCGTTGATGGAACTTTGCATTTGGCACAATTTTCTCTTCAGTTTTTTCCTCAGTTTGGTTAATAACATCGTCTCAGCGTGAACGACGTGTTATATCCTGTTTGTCCTGCTAAATAACTATTTGGCTAATTCTCTTTTCATTTGTTTATCATCCAGCTCGTCTGTCTATGTGTTCTGCTGTTTTCTCTTTCTCACTTCCTCCATCTTACTATCCCTCTCCTGTTTTTTTAATTCTTGCTTGCCCATGTGTTCGTCTTTTTCTATGTTATGTGCTGCACATAAAATAGAGTATACACATAGCAAAACATGTCTGTGTTTTTAATTAAATTCATATTCATGCTCATTACGCCACCAAGCTGCATATAATGTGATCATTATATTTTCTCTGCAAGGAAATACAGGTGCATGTTTCAGATGTGTCATTTCTCGTAGCACTTTCTTTGACAATATAAATATATATTATATCTAAGTTTTATTTTCACAACAGAACGAGGGCACGTCTTCTTCTCTATTCTGCACATTGACTCAGATCTCTTTCATTGTGCATGTATGCAGATGTGTAAATAAGGTACTAATTTGTGGCATACACAGCTCTTGCTTACTCTGTTTGACAAGCAGGATGAAATGAGCTATACATTCAAGGGCATCCAGAGGCGCTTCGATCGAAATCCATAACAGGTTGTAGAAGTGATGTATTATCTAGTCAAATATCATGGAGACTTGCAGTGTTTCTGCAATCTGCTATATAATATATAGTACTGATTTGAGATGGGATAGTAGCACATCCGATAATAGAGTTAGGGCTCTAACTGTGTCAAAACAATAGTCCCATTGGTGCAAACAATTAGAGTATGGCGCGATAACAAAGACCTATTTTATAGTTGTTATAATATGTTTTGCCAGGGTGGAAATCATTCATGTGCTATGTCCAACTTCCTGCACTCAAATGGCAATGCAGTTAGACTAATGGCTGCACTCATATAGGTTTCACACTGCTGTGGATGATAAGTATAATAGGTTTACATAAATAAACAAGCAGGGACCAGCATAACCTCCCTCATGGGTATGCTATACATGAGTGGAATTGATGTTGCCGGAGGCTGGAAGTGCTGCAGTACCGTATGCCGCATGGGCAGAAAGTCACTATGGCATTTTGAAGAAGCTCAGTGATCAGGCCATAAAGGTTGGATGGGCTAAAGGTCAGACAAACTAATGAAATGAAGGATGCTGGAGCAAACCGGGGGATAATTCAGGTAAGAAAACCAAATAATCAACTTAATAATTCAAAGACTTGGGACTATACAAGACATTAGTTCACATGTGTAGGGGAGGCACATTACTTATGGAACTATAGTATATGCTTACAATTTTTGGATAGATTAAAAAATTATAAAATGAAAGCGCTGTTTAATTTTCAAGATTGCTTTCATGGTTTTTGTTATCACCTGTCCAGGTTGTACCCCGCCTCTCTCGCCCGATGACAGCTGGGATAGGCTCCAGCACCCCCCGTGACCCTTACGAGGACAAGCGGTTAAGAAAATGGATGGATGGATGGTTTTTGTTATCAGCTAAGCAGAGAGTGACAGTCGTGGCACTCCTCTGACACCTCCCTTTGCTAGCTTTCTATTTTCTATTCGTCTTTGTAGTGCCTAACCAAAGCCTCTTAACAAACACAAAAGCAATATGAGGGAAACCAATCGCTAATATATAAAACTCGTGACTCCTAAATCAATGATAAAATGTGTGTTTGCAGACAAATAAGAATGGCTGAACTCCATTCTGGCTCAATACAAGTCTAAATAAGAGGGCGATTTAGTGTTTGTCAAGTGTCTCTGTCTGTAATCCAGCAAATAAATCTGGTTTATAAGAGCAAAATGCCCATGTGTTCTTCAGGTTTCCAACTAACTATCCCTAACTCGCCAGTACACAAGACAATAAGAGTAAGACTTAAAAGCAACATATTGTAAAATAACTTTAGTTCCCCACAGTTTGACAGACGGATCCTTCATCATACATCCATAGAGTAATTGGACTCTGGACAATCAGAATATAACCAATTGTTGTTTTCAGTCAAGCTGAACAACTGAAGAAGGGAGAGGTTTTTAAAGTGCTATGTTGCAACAGTTTTTTTTATCTTGGTGTTATTAAATGCTCTTGATTAAATCAGCTTTAATCAATATTTTTACTTTAACTGTGAATCAAACGACCATGTACAATGTGAAAGGAGCCACTGGTGGAGCACATGAAGTTCCCCCAGTTCCCTTTAGTTCTACAGAAAGTTGTTCAGTTCATTTTTTTGATTTAAAAACCAGTTTTACTGTTTGTGTTGTATATTCTCATCAGTGTCGGTTCCAGCACAGTCGGAAGCTGTTTGCAGTGAAAAAGCTCAAATACTCAGCATGTGCTACCTGTCTGGTTAACGTAGTGGAGCATTCAATGCACAAACATGCAAAATGAGCGATGTCACATAGGAGAGTAAATATTGGACTTGACCAGGAATATAATTTCAATATGTAAATATAAATCATGATGACGCAACATATTCTCGACATGTGTAAATAAGCAAATACTTGCTAACATCTTCATCATATAAAGTGGTTATGAAAAGAGCTGTCTTGTTAGAAATAAAAAACCTAAAGCACAAGGCACTGAACACTAACGACAGTGTTTTGTAGCCTAAAACTAGAAACCATTAAGAATGTAGGATGCAAACTTTAGTCTGCATTGTTAAACTGCACTGAATTGTTAGGCAACATGATTGTACAATAATTAGTTAAAGAAAAAAGCCAGTGAACAATAGTTTTGCTGTGTTTGATGATAAGAACCAGTATGACACATGCAACTGCTACTCAAAAAAAAGAATTTCTGCCTTTTACTGTCAAAATTCAGGATCACAGACTCAGTGCGCATTTCTCGCTGTACCCCTTCTCTTTGAAGATCCTGCGATGCAGAGACATCATGCAATCATGTAACCGTGAGAGAAATCATAGATGATGACCTGTGGAGAGTAATGAGGTTAATTTCATCCTGCAGCATCAGAGATACTGTGACTGCAGACGCCGAGATCAGCGACTAACATGGCTTTTCGTCTGCGAGTTGTAACTGATACTGAATGTATGCATGCGTGTGTGTGTGTGTGTGTGTGTGTGTGTGTGTGTGTGGTTAAGTGTGTGTATGCTGATGAGAGCGAGACACCAGTGAATGATATAAATTTTTTAGCTGCACCCATTGATTTTTAAATATGTCCTCGCAGGCACAGTTCACTTTGATGTGGGACTGGTTGTGCACACAATGCAACACAATAGCAGGCAGCCAGGATGGCGAGGAACTAATTAAAACAGACACATGGATAGGCACACACTCCACAACACATGTACCGGCACTGAGACTCACAACTTAATTTGTTTTCTTACAGTTGCTCTCAAAAAAGGCTGTTTCCATGTTAACAGTTCCTGGGACATGTTGGCACAATCTGTACAGCAAACAAGTTATTGAGTTATGATCTGAAATAGTATGTTCTCATACATTTGCACATACAAGTTGCCCTGTTCAGACGTGAGTTGCCATTGCTTTATTTCTGCCCACACATCACCACATTATAACAGTTGCTGTGTGTGTATCAACCCACTCACTTTCTGTGTTATTATTGCAGCCCTTGAAGCCTACTGTGCCTTTTTTTACAGAGTCACTGTGAGAGTTCTTTCAATAAACCTACTGCGTACTTGACGGGTTCCCACATGATTATGATGTGAAGATTGAGTTCACCAAACTGATTCGCAGATGAGGTGGTAGGTGTGGATTAGGTAGTGAGAGAAAATGGGAAATTTCGAATTTAGGCCTTGAGGGAAGCTGTCCTTCTCATTGAGAGAACTCAGTGTTAGAAAACAGCTTCTAGTGTGTTGTGCCACATAAAAATATATTCTCATGCATTTTCTCCATATTAGATGACTGCATCTGTCACAATCTGGTCCCTATTTCTGAGTTTGTATCTGAATACTATCTTGCCTACATTTCCTCTTTGGTCCTGTTTCCCCCTTTGGTTTTTGGTTCAGCCCCGTCAGTGGGCTCCTCCCACTTTCTGATTAGAAGCACCTGCTCTGTGTTGCCTCTGGCACATATATAAACTGGGGCATTTTCATCCACTCTTTTCCAGATTGTTTTGCTGTTTTTGCAGAGACTCTCCAGCCTGGCTAACTGTGAATCCAACTCGTTTCTGCCTCCGAACCTGTGCACCAGTCTAACCCCTTCAACCTTGTAAGTCTATTCTAAACTTTGTTTTGACATAACTTCTGTAACTTTGGGTTCTGGATTTTGCATGGTGATGTATGTGGAGGAGTGCATTCTGGCTTTATTAAGAAGATTTTGGACTTTAGATTGTGGATTTATAATATGGATCTTGGTCTGATCTCTCTGTGTGTGCCTTTTGACTCTCACTTGTGGCTCCATCATTTTGTCACCTCTCACTTGGATTCCATCGTCTTACCTGCTCACCTGTGGCTCTGCCATTTTATCTCTACTTTCCTACTTAGTCTCTACTCTACCGTGTATACTCTATACACATTTCATTTGCTTGTATTTTCTCATGTTTTGTAAGGTTAGAGCATTGAGGTCAGTCTGATATTAAAATTTTTCTCAGCTTCCAGCATTTCTGATGCTCAGTAGAGGTTTGTTTGTATCATATATGTCTGACACACTGGATTTTTTTTTTGTCTGTTTTGCTATTGATAAGCTTATACATTTACACCAACTGTCTCAATTCCATTTCTATTCTACTATATTCAGCTCTATTGTACTCCATTCTGCATATTATTTTTAGCCACTCTACATGCACCGCTGCTTGAATCTTTTTTTAATGATTGTCTTTTCTCTTATATTTCCTCCTTCCCGCTCATCCAGGGTATGTCCTCTGTCAGTGTATCAGACAGCCCACTCCATTTATTAATTAGTTGTGTCTCTTCAGGTGGAATAATGTCTGTGACACAGGCAGGTGCGAACACATACAATCTGCTCTTTAGCAAATAAAGAACCTCCTGTCGTGGCCAATAACTTTGTCACTGAGTTACAAAAACTCATTGTCACTGTCAGTGATGCACACCTTTTCGCACTCTCGCCTATACACAAACTCACATGCAACCACTGTACACTGTGTCTATGTAGTGGTGTTCGTCTTCTTTAGTCTTTTACAAGTCTGCCCCCTCTTGGGAGCTCTTGTTATTGTAGCTGAAAGCTGCCCAACGCATGAAACCACAGCCATGTCTGCCTTTAGGAGAAACTCCTGTGTATTGTATCTTGTTAGTTGCATATGCTTCTCAACCGCAACTTTCCACTGTAGTAACAGGCATTTAAATTAATAAAGACACTTGAACATTTGAAACTGTAATTTATTGACATGAAACGCAAAACTGGAGACAAAGTTGTAACCACTGGAAGCTGTTAAACTGATTATTACCAATTAGATGTTATTACTGTTACATTGTGCTCTCAGATCTTTGAAATGTGGGCAGATACAAGAAAAGCAAAAATACTGTCATGTGTTGGATCCTATTAATCAACTAAGAGTCACAGTGTGTGCTGCAGGTCCTGCTCTTTGTTCTTGTCTGCACAGTGAAATGAGTAATAAAGAAAATATCAATGTAATTTCAAATAAATATACAGGTATTTAAATTAAAACCACATGCTTCTTGTGTGACGCATAATGTATGTGACATGACATCTTTCACTAAGTTAGAGTTAGAAGATCAGGTGTATGAAAAGAGGAAAAGGAGAGGACTGAATTTAAGCACCAGAGGAAGTGAGAGCGGATCACTGTAGGGATCGATGCTGAGTGGCTATATTTACCACGTTTCAATTAGACAAGAGATTGGAGCACACTAATGACCTGACATTTACACACACTGAATCCCTGATTTGTTGTGATTACTGTGTGTGTGTATAGATGAAGAAGAAAAGAGGGCAGAGAACAGAGCCCTGCGGCACACCTGTGGAGGGGCAATGACACACTTACTGCTGTCTAGATACCTTGAAGATTTGACGAGGACCTGAGCCAGTTGAAAGATGATACCAGCGATGCCCAGTTCAGAGAGTGCGGACAGGAGAAAAAGGAAACTTATTTGAATGGACAATAGAAATGAGAGAACATATTTTGTTTGTAGCGACTGTATTTATTTGTATATACTTGTTTCGAGAGAACACAGGGTGAAAATACCCCAGTGTGGTACATGCACCTTTTAAGGTATTTATAGGTCTATATGTCAAGCATAAATAAGACCAAAACAAGAGCAGGTTTAAAACTTTTTTTTTTTTTTACACATTTTGCCAGTCAGCCTGAAAATGCCTTTCTCTTATCCAGGTTTAATCAGAATTTAGCCATAAACGCCTACAGCTGTTTCTGTGTTAAGAAAATCTAATCTAGTTGAGTTTAAGATACAGTAAGCTACTTAAATAGCCTACTTGACTTCCAATCATCGGATTGGATGATCACTATTCCCTCCTTTAAATTGGACTTTGACCCATAGCATACACAAATAAACAGACTCAGCTCTAACCACATTATTCCAAATACTTAGAAATATCTGACAGTATCTCCAATATCTCAGAATGCCTTGGCTGGCTGCATCCAATACGTCCTCAGGCCAACATTTAGAGTAATCTCTCTCCTCTTCTTTTACCTCGTCCCCTATCCTGATATTCCTCAACGCCTCTGCCCATTTTCCCATCCCTGCCCTCATTTCTCTACCAAGCTCTAGTGAACCATTGTCCTTGCCCAGCTCATTGACGGTGCCACTAAATCACGTCAGATTCTTCCTCACACACAGCATTAGCTTCCCTAGCCCTGTTATTGCTAGCTTTGGCTCACCAGCATCTGGGTTTTGCATGGTTTTGTTTACAATTGTCATCCTGCCACACACACACACACACACACACACACACCAAGGATTATTCTCAGCATGCTGCAGGAGAGATAAATGGCTCTTCTGTTGCCCGGCCACAGGTTGGCAAAGCCCGAAGGGAAAAAGATCCATTTGAGAGCACTGAGACAAAGGGCAGGGTTTGGCGGGGATAACTGACAAAAGTGGGGGTGACCTAAAATTGAATCCTGATGATTTCAAGTATACATTAATAATAAAGAGGGAAAAGGATTTTGTTTCATTTTCTAATTTGAATTAGAAGTTGTATCTATTGCTAACAAGGTAGCAAATGTTTGTATTTACATCTACAGATAGTCCAGTTAAGAGAACATATTGTTGTCATCCCACAACAATGATAAGTAAATGTGGAGGTTTATCGTTGTTCATAAATATCTTATTAGTGAGCTGACAAGAGGAGGGAGACAGCAACAGTATGTCCTGGTTAGAACCATCTGCTTCACAGCAGGAGGAGGATCTATCTGTCTGGGAATTACCTACTGATGGGCAACACCTGGAGGGAGACGCATGATGCAGTTTGAGAAAGTTTGAGAAGACTTGTCATAAATTCTTCAGTGATGAAGGATGCATCTCTGTAGGAAGACAGAAAAATGATATTTAGGCCAACATAGTTGCAACCTAGCTTTGGAAAGACTTTGTTTTAAAACTCTTTTTAAAGTCTGGGTAAAGCAGTAATAAATATGTGTTGTGACATGGTCACGCCACAGGAAAATGTGTTATTAACCACCCAGTCAGGTTTGAATTATTTAAAGAATGGCAGGCGTATTAAATGAGGTTAAAAAATCATGATAAAATAAGCAGAATTCTTTGTTCTGAAATGCTGGGGGCCATGTCTGGTGAAGCTGTAATACTGATGATAATATTACATCAACATATAATATGTAATGTTGACATGTTTGTGCAAAATAACTGGTTGTTGCATTTTTGTTTATTCTACAGTTGTATACTATCATAGGATTTAAATTACCATCATATTTTTATATAATAGTTTAAAATAATTCATTCTATTATTTTACAAAACATTATGGAAGGGTTGGCCAACCCTGGTCTTATCATTTCTTTTCTTAACAGGTAAAGGAGTTCAGATAATGGATGGGTGGTCTTTAAATTCTTGGCCCTCACTGTAATTTATCATGATTTACAGGAGTAAAGTTTTAATGGGTCACTTGGCTACAGTGGCCCCAATGACAATAACAGAAAAGTTGATAACAATAAAAATTACCAAATAAATGGAACAAAACAGTACAACATCATAAACACAAGTACATATAGGTTAATGCCAGCCCGCTGTTGTCATTATTACTTGTGATCAAAATCAGTAGTGACAAAAGAAGTTCCGGGGAGCACCAGTGCCAAACGCAAAATCACATTTTGTTTAAAAAAACAATAGATGATGCAATGAAAGACCTCACTGGTCTGTTTGTATCACCTCAAGGGAAATAAAACCTCCGTCCTAATGGAAGCAAATTAAACTCCCTATTCCAAAGGTGTTGGGAATCCAGTGCGACGACATGTGCTTTCTGTAAAGCTATAACCTGACACAGGTGGCAAAGATCAGTTAAAATGACACCAGTGACCTTCTGGCACGTGTCCACTTCAATTCTTTACCCACAACTTTTTGTTTTTCATATTAAAATTGAATAACAGATCATAGCAAATCTTTGAATTGTCTTCTTCAATAAAAGCTGTCTTTGCTTTGTCTTTTCATAAATAATAATATAATACATATAATAATAATAATAATAATCAGTGTTGGCATCAAAGGGAAGGTTATGGTGTCCACATATTTGTATTGCTGTACTGCTGGCACAGACTTTGATGATAGTACTGTCGGAGTAAAAGAAGCAGAAATAGGTCTCTTTTAGAAGTCAATGTAGATCTCTTTAGTGTTGGCCACAGTCGTCGGTAAGACAGACCGCTGACAAATTTTTCTACCATTTTCCACTAGTTTAACCTCTTATAAACACAGTATTTCATTTTAAAAACCCAATTATTGTTCCTTTATGCAATAGTTTGGTGTGTAGTGTTACTGACAAAGGGAAAATATCCTGCCTCTCATTTGTCAGCTGAATGAGAGCAGCCCATCTGTTTGTCAGGGCAATAGCTGATACAAAAATAGAGAAAGTTGGTGAGTCAATAAGAGAATTTGTCTCTGAGTCATATCCTTTTTGCTTAGGTGTGATTTCAGGTAACTGATGATGCCATTCTCACAGATCAGCCTATCATAGGTACAACTGTAATACACAGTTCTAATAGTTGACAACACTTATGTAGCGACATATAATAATAAATAATAAAACTTGGGGCACTCTGCTATCCTTCACGTGGTTTTGTATGTATTGGAAATAAAACAGCTAAATAACAGTCTGACATTAAACAGATTAATGAAGAGTCTACGCACTTATCTAAAGTCTACAAATCATACTCATTTTATTGATTATATTACTCCAGATAAAGTTAAGAATTGCTGTTCATGGGAGGGTGAACACAAAACACAATAACGGGGAATTATTTGAGAATTGATCATGACATAAAAGATGCATGCTGTTTCACAATTGCAAGGCTCTTTTAATTAAAATAGTAAATTAACTCTTTTTGGGATCTTTAATTCAGTGATAGAAAAAGAAAAAATCCAGTGAGATCCACATAATACAATGGAATAAATTTTCCTGCACTAGACAAATGATACATCTGGATTTGAACAGACACATCTAGTAATCAATGTCTAATCTAAATAATGTTGAATTGAATACACATTTTTCAAATGTGTTTTTTCCAGAATTCATATATTCCAACAAATCAGTGTTTTTCTGTTATTAATGCATAATTATTCTGCATTCACAGAAAACTCCAAGACTTTTCTCTTTCTGTCCTAATCCACTCATGCAGCCTTGAACTTGTAAATAACACCACTGACCTCGCTCTGACCACATTCTGTTCAAATCCAAGAAAACCAAATCTCCCAGACCTGAGAAGTTATCTGAATTATCTACATGACTCTGCATGTTTTCTACTTTTTTTTCCCTTGGCAGTTATTTGTTTACGCCCAAAGGGTGAATATTAAATCTATACTGGACACCATGTGTATGCAGACTGGCTGAGCTCATATTAAATGAATGGTTTTACTTATTTATTTTCTTCTTCTAATCAGGACTGATTAAATTTGCAACATCATTATGGGGTTTTATTAAACAGCAAACCAATAGTAACCATGAAATGATCCAGCTTTTAAATAATGACTAAATAAACTAAGTGTATCACATTTGTTATTTGTTTCCTCCAGACAGTTAATTAATACCAAGACATTATTTCTTCTTTTTAATGATCACACTTAAATTAAGAGTTAAAAAGACATTCTTTATTTGGATGACCAGTCATAAGCATCTTTAACAATACAGAAGACTCACCTTTATTTAGAGCAATTATTTTTACCATGATTATGATTTGTGGCCTCCTTATTTAGATGCTCAAATTCTACATGCTCACGCAGAACTTTTGCTCCAAATGGCAACTATTTCTCTTTCTTTTTTCTCTTTTTTGTGACTTTGACATTTTAAAATGCTTTTTAAAATTATACTTCCTGGTCACAGAGTCTTAAAACATGTTTGTTTTTTTACATCTAGAAGACAAAGCAAGCGGTGAATTATCATAAACAATGCTGCAATTGGAGATAGCAGCATACAGCCCAAATGTTAGCTGTTATTAATATTCTGCTGGAGTGTTTCTGCGTCTGCAAGAAGGCCATACTCTCTCTCTCCCTCTCACCAACTGTCTGTTCTCTTAATTGGAGCTGGGAGTCTAAGACCACTTCTGACCGCTGTACAGACCCTTGGGAGGCAGGAAGGAACAGCAGCCAGCTCTGTGTGTGTGTTGGGTAGAGAGCAATGCAGTAGTAGAGTGGTAAAGTAACTATAAAGAAAGAGAGCAAGACTAATAAAGGCGTATTCTGCCAAAAAGCTTTGCTGTTAGTGTTTAAGGTTGGTATTGAGCTCATACTACACAAAAGAAAAGCAATGACGAGGAATCATCACTGATTTGATGATAAATGATATCAATGTGCTGACTGTATTTCCTGCATGTTAATTGGATGAAGCATTTACAAACAAAATGTCTGAATTTAGTTCTGACTTTAAGAGACCGCCTTTTCTTCAAATTGTGTCCCAAATCAAAATAGCAATGATCACCAAGACTGGATGATTTCTACAACCCTTTTACACCAAGGTTATTAAACTAACTGAATGTTTCTTTTAAAAACCCAATTTTGTTCGTTGGACTGATTTAATTATGTGTTGATTTATGTTGATTTATGCACAAAATGTGCTCTCAGCATTCCCCCGTCCTACTGTATATTTAAAAAAAAAAAAAAAAGAATTTCCCACTCACCCCCCTGTGGTCTTTTTTCATTCAAGCTCGGGTCCTACCAGAGCATCTGATCAGATATTCCAGGTGAGGCGAGCAGGAGTGAGAAAGAACAGAGACACTCTTAGCCTCACACTAAGCGTTCACCATAAAACAGGCAGCCCCGCCTGTAGACTTGTTGGTATCCACAGTTCTGTCCACGTGAAGAGAAAAGGTCTGCAGGACCCACCACTCGATCTGACACTATGGGGGTCAGCCATGTATCTGTATGTATCGTTACTTTATACGTCTCCCCTGGGCAATATTAATATTAAGGAAACACTCAATAAATTTCCATTGTTAAGCGGATGACACCCAGCTATACTTATCTATGAAACCAGATGAAACTAATCAACTAGTCAATCTTCAAGCTTGTTTAAA
>JAUMHL010000018.1:3211583-3224597 GCA_032362345.1 Sandelia bainsii
ATACCTTTAAATAGCAAAATCAGAGAAACTGATAATTTTGCAGTGGTCTCTTAATTTTTTCCAGAGCTGTATATATTTTAACAACCCATGTGACTGGTGGCATGTCCATGATGTACACAGTGTATAAATAACTGCATGCTGGGATAATTGTGACTGTAAGCAAGATAACTAGGTATAAAAATGATGGATCGTTGGACAAATGTTATACAGAGATTTAAAAAATGGTGACTCCAATGTGTGTGTGTGTGTGTGTGTGTGTGTGTGTGTGTGTGTCAGGCTGAGACAGAGTCAGAGGCAATGCTACTATTAGTGATACTAACAAGCTTAAAGTTTGTTATCTTAAGTTTGTAGCATGAATAAATAAATACACTGTATTGTAGCTGTAAATGCACACGGTGTTGCTGAGATCATTAAAATACCAACAAGAGAATTTTGTCTCGCACTAAAATGAGCTTGTTTGTGAAGCCAATTTCACGGTATAGTAGCCCTGACACCTGACATGACATATGCACTGCATGGAAATATCCAGTTTGTTTTGAATTCTGCTGTTAAAACTCTGTCCATTACATCTTTGTCTTCTCTTTGTCTCCTGTGAAATAGTTGTAATTTTCTTTCTCTGTGCCTCCTGATGACTTTTTTTAAAAGAGCAAGTTTTTAATTTGCAAACAAGCACTCTCAGTTAAAGAATGTTTAATTTACTAACGTATGCAATAAATAAAAAAGACCAATCAGGAAAAATCAACAATTCTTGCATTGACTAAATGCAGGTTATGAATGCATTAGGCTGTGCTGAGCACGAGCTTAAGTCATTAAGTCACATTTTAAAATTGAAACAAAGTATCAGAATGTTGTTTGTTTGACAATAAATAGTTTATATACTGTAATATGCATCTGTGATTGTATGTGAATCACTATGAGGTCTCCCACTGATTCTTTGTCTTTTCAAGTCAACCTTTTCCTCAAAGAATGAGACATGTTTTGCCTAAATCTTCCATCCTGCCTCACTTCACACACTGCATTAAACCTCAGCTCAGCTCCAATTAAACTGGGACCATATCTTGAGAAAAAGCAAAAATTCTCTGTTTATGTAGTGAATGCAAGTGTGCATGTGTGTGTCCATCAGAAAATATAGACAAGAGGTCAGAGGACAGAGTGATTTTAAGCTTAAAATGTCAAAATTTTGTGCCATCAGATGTCATTCACAATGGTATAAAAGGCCAATACCAAATGAGAGTCAACACTCCAAAGAAGAACTACAATGTGTTTTTCAGTGTGCACAAAAGGCTCAATCTGTGTTCAATCTAAATTGCCAGTCGTGCACATTAACCCTCATGCTGTGTTCATTTCATGTTAAACAATTTAGTGTTCCCGGTCAAAAATGACCGTTCCATCAAGACCCATCATAAAAATGTAAAAATACATATATTATCACTACTTGTTGTGTTAGATATTTTTATCAACTTGAGTTCTTGTGGAAATTACAAGTTTTGAACTTCTATTTGTTATCTATGGCCTGTATGGCTCATTGATCTGAGCTTATACATCTTGAATTTGAGTTCTAAAAAACATAATTTCTCCAATATTTTGACTATAAGTAATAATCAGATGAAACATAGTATACTGTTAATCACAGACTACTTTGTGTCAAAGCTACCGTGGACATTTGTTTAGAAACCATTTAAAATTTTTATACAGTCACATAAAGTAACACCAGTTGCGTTCCGGGTCAAAAGTGACCGGGAATATTTAATTTGTTTACAAAGGAAATTATCCCAAAACTAAACTTGACGATTTCAAAAGATCAGTATCTTAGTACATTAAGGAACAACTAACAAGAACAATAACATTACAATGTTGTGTCCCTTGACACATTATTATGCAGTCATCTCCAGAACCCCACGCTTCCCTTGGTTCTTTTCAAGAACACTGTCTGCAGGTTTCCCGGTATAAACTTGGATATTCCAGGCATAACTTGTCCTGGCATCACATGTTGCCCATATCTTTATGCCATATTTAGAAGGCTTGCTTGGCATATACTGTTTGAAAGGGCAGAGTCCCCTAAAAGCGACCAGACGCTCATCCACTGTGATGTTTGGACTTTTGGATATTTGGGTTATAGAGTGGCAGGCCCTCCACCCACTTGAATGTGACAGTAGCCTCAGACTTGCCATCCTCTTCATCACTAGATTCCTCCTCATCACTTATTTTTTGGTCTGGATTATATTCCATGTCGTCTTCAGTTTCTGACACTCCCTCCTCTAATCCATCCTCACAGTCAGTTTCCTGACCTCTCTCCTCCTCACCAGTGTGGTGATCAAATACGTAAACAGCAGCCTCACTTACGGTATATCTACCTGCCATGGTTCTGCCACACAATGACCTGTGAGAAAAACATGAACTATGAATCGGATCCAAACAAACCCAAAATAATTCAACCCAAATCTACAGAGATGCTATCAGATAAAATATCAAAACAAATTGAAATCAAAACATCAGCTCCTTTAAAAATCCAGAATTCCTTGAAACTGGGTGATTTCATTGCTATGTGTGTGTAGTCTGTGGCTTCAGTCACAAGATTTGTGTGTGCACTCAGACAGTCTTTGTGCACCTTGGTGGCCTCTCCAAAGCAGGACTGAGCTGTGTTGAAATCTACTCATCAGCCACTCGTCCATCTCTGCAGGACGTCCCTGAGCTCTCTGCAGTGGTCCATTGGCTAAATCCTCCAGTAACGCAAGTTCAGCCAGTGTCTGGTACAACTTTTTATTTGTTTTTACCTAAGTTAGTTAGCCAGTTTGCCTAAACCATTCGTAATTTCTGAATCACTTTGTACCACCTGTGTTGATATGATTGGTATCAACGTAATATGAGTGATTGTTGATGAATATGATATAATGGATCGTTTGATATTACCTTTTCTGTTAGGGGCAAATGCAATCACTTTCTATGCATGGAAACATTCATACTGTGCATATTCATGGTTGATAAATGAGGCCACAGGACTAAGCACTCAGGTAACAGCAGAGAGGTTGGTACATCATTACACTGGATAACACTAATAGCTGAGGTATTGATTGTTGCGATCAGCAGAAATCCGGACAAGAAGCCCAACAGGCTCCTTGGGTAGTGCTGGCGACAGCTCCAGAGTGCACAGTCTGGTCAGCACTCTAGACAACACTCCCCACATCTGTTTTCTCCAGCACCCAGACTCTTGTTTGGTTGAGGTGTTGCTATATTATCAGACTCCTTCAGCCTCTCAGCGCAAGGCTTCATTGCTTGGCATCCACAATCGCCACCCACACCACAAACCCCTGCCACACACACACTCTCTTTTCAGCACACGAGAATGTGACTTATCTCTTTCCATTCATCCCTCTTGTCTACTCAAACACACAAACACATCAGGCTGACTGAAGCTTCTCAGTGGCAGCGAGGAAAAATAAGAAAAAACAAAGAGGGGACAGATGAAGTAAATGAGATGTTCAGGGACCACAGGTTTTGTTTCCTTTCACATAACTGAGGTCATTTATTTGGTATTAACTGAGATAAAGCCTAGAGAGAGATGGATCACTGTGCATCTTTGATTCAGTGTAAGCAGGCCGGTGTCACACTTATTTTTGCACTTTTTGTCTTAACTGTAATTCTATTTATTGTACTTTAGTTTGTAATGTTTCTATCTATCTATACCTGTTGCTGCAAATTTGCAATCTCCCCTCCTCTTTTTATAGAGTTTATTTTAATAAAGTTGCTGCCAATACCACAAGTATTGTATAATTTTTGCCTCCAGGAAGGTATAACATAGAATTTTGTCAGATTGTTAACTATATAATTTGATGCATTCTGAAATATGCTGCTCCCCTGTATGTTCAGACATTTTGAATACACGCACACACACATTTTCTTTGTCTTAAAATAAACACATCTTCATTTGCTGCAAGAGACTGAATGGAGCTCCATCTCTGCCTCCTCCTGACAACATTCAATTCAGATGTATCTGAAAGGCGACACAAATCTGTTCTGTCATACATCAATTTCACCATCTGCATCAAGCAGCCCTCTGCAGCAACCTCTCTCTCTTTCTCTCCTTCTAACCACTGACTCCTTTTCTCCCAGCGTCTTGCTGTCTTTCTCGTCTGTCACTTTCCATCTCTTTCCTCAACCTATGTCTCTGTCTTTTGTCTTTCAGGAAGTCAAAATTTCATATCCAACTAAGAACCTGGGATAGACACATAAACAACAATAAAACTATGTGTCTGCCATGCTTGTGCTGGTCTAATAAGGATGATTCAAAACATTTTGTTAAGACAAGTGAAGATATCATCAGTCAAACATGAAGTCATCTGGAACATGAGCTGCTGAGAGATAAGTTCAGTCTTGTCCACACTGAGCTTCAGGTAATGTGGCCAATTTATCAACTTGCTTACTAGATCTGGAAATGTTTGAGAGATCTTTGGTAGCTTTTAAGAAGGCCCGGTAAGTTGCTATCTAGTGACTGTTTGGACAGACTCCTTAAAATGGCACCGGTACAGGTCTGGGAATCCGAGACAGATGATTGATACATCAGTCGTTTCAGCAGAATCTCCAAAATTGGTCAACAAAACATCTCACTACACAACACAGGAGACCATTTTCAACTATGAATCAGTGTTTTTAAAGCATAATCACGATTGTTCTTGGACCTTTACAAAGGGTTTTTTATTGTAGCCATGCTGATGAAGGTTCTCTCACCTTATTAAAGTATTTCTATTCACCAAAGCCATGATCTTTCCCTAACCCTGATTAAACCTAAAAATAGTGCTTCCACTTTATAAAACAGTGAACGGTAAAATACCAATGTGCATAGTAAACTGTTACAAAGCAATAAAAAATTATTCCAAATGTTCTTTCACTTAAACGTCTTCTAAAAAAAACTCTTTACAACAAATAGGCATGTAACTAAAAGAAAGATTGGTTCATTGTAATGGATTACTCTGCAACTTTGAAGTGTGCAAGTCAATTTACATGGTGCAATAAAGACTTTTAAGACTTGATTAAAAAAACACCCCTGACGTTGAACAATGTTTTGCAGACACAAAGAATAGGGAGAAACAACTTGACAAACCGTCCCTGTCTCCTAGAAATTACCTTTATATACAAGTAAATTGCAACATTTAATACATTTTGAAGCGCACATAACTGTGACCAGATTATATTTTCCATTTATGTAATGAATGTATGGTGTTAGACAAAGAGATAATTTGGGAAGAACATCACACTGATGCACACATGCAGAGAAAAGTCCTAATTCCTTGTTGCTTTGGTTTATTTATGGTTGCAGTACTCTGGCTACAGCTTTTAAGTGAACGTCTGAACCTGAGGAATAAAACCTATGACAGAGTACATGGGTGAGCAAATTATAAAGTGAGTGGAACAAAGACAAAAGGTGAACTTACCGGTGAGAATATGGCAGGGTGAAGAGAGGAAATGAGGTTAGAGATTCATTAGTGTTTTCTACTTGTTCCATTAATATCAAGCTGCTGATGCGTTTACTTGTTTTCCACCTGCACAAACCAAAGCTTTGTGACAGTTTTTCTCCTTCTAGTTAACCGTGTGTGAGAGCTTAATGCTGAGAAAAGGTGAGCAAGGTATAACAAAAAGACACAAAAGAAAGTACGAGCACGCAAGGGAGTACCTATGTTCTATGCTAATGGACTTAATGGGTTTATTGACTGTGACTGATAATGTCCCTCCTCACCTGGCTTACAGCTGCAGTTTGCTGAAGTGAACAAACGTGTTGAATGAGGTTTGTAGTGTTTCATGGTGAGTGGTTAATCTTAGTCCATGAAACACCAAGCCGACAGTAGGCCATGAGCAAGTCGGTGAGCATCTGTTGGCCTAGTTTTTGCCTGTGTGTCCTGTACCGTTGGCACTAGTCAGTGAGAGAGAGATCGCTCTGATTGGCCATTCGTCTTAGCAAATCACTGCACTAGAAGAGAAATGGATCCCGGTGCCGTTTAACTTCTTATTAGACATATTCTGGATTATAAGTACCTATAAGCTGAGAGTAGTATGATAAAAGTAAGCAAATGACGACAAGTGCTGCTGCTTTAGCTTTCCCTTTTTGAATGACTAGCACAGGCCCTAGGCCGCAGGTTAGTATCTGTGTTGGCCTGTCTCTTTATTTCAGACCCACCTTTATTCCCTGGCCACTCCCACCTCATTGAGGAATTGCCCTTACCTGTATGGAGTCTGCCTGATGGCTGGATCTTTCAAGTCTGTCTTAAAGCAGTGCTGATGCCCAACGGGACACAAGATCAGGTCTCTGTAACATTTCTTACCTTCGTATCAGCCCTGAAACGTTTCACCCAGATTGCAACTACACTGTAAAAAATTGGGGAACAAAATATACAACTCTCTAAATTTCCAGTGCTCATATGAAGCTTCAGCAGTCCCAACAAGGGGAAACTGAGTTGGTATGTTCCAGACTTGGTTTACTTTTCTTTTTGTGGATTCTTTGCCAAGCTGTGACACTCAGATACCTTCTAATAGTTGCATGTAGGTTTTGTTGCTGGTGTTACTACTATGTTGCAACTATGTGTTGCAAACAATGACTGGAGCAGTCCTAAAATAGCTATGATAGCATAGATGCATAAGTGATATTTAGATCCTATATGCATCCTAGGAGATATCTTTGTATATTTTTTCTACAAAACTAACACCAATATTGTCACAGTTACTGACTTTGTAGCAACTATATCTTACATCTCCACAGAATTTCTATTTGGTTGATTGATAAATAAACACACACTATGTATTTATTTGCATCAGCTGTTATCTCAGCTGGTGATGGCACAGCCGTGCTCTTCAGGCTTTTTCTCACAGCATCCAATTACTGTGGTAATTGTCCTCTGAGAAATAGACTCCACATACATGTTCAGTAACACTGGTAGCTTTGTAAACCGCTATTACTGCTATTAGCCACAACTTTGCTCGTTCAGGACGCCTCAGGGGTAGTCTATTGAATGTTTTTGTCCATTGTCTGGTTCTTGATGAGGCAGGAACAAAGCAAAAAGGTCTGGAGGTCAACAGCAGAAAAAGCTGGAGCAACTCTGAGATGTAACACATGAACAAATATAATCCAAAGACAGAGTCAGAGTGGATTTAATAAATTATTTGTTTCCACAACTACCAAGTTGGCCAAAAACTACTCC
The DNA here is from genome assembly GCA_032362345.1 of Sandelia bainsii. NCBI lineage: Eukaryota > Metazoa > Chordata > Actinopteri > Anabantiformes > Anabantidae > Sandelia > Sandelia bainsii. The sequence continues at coordinate 3,218,771 of JAUMHL010000018.1, forward strand.
CGTGGAAACAAAAAGCTTAGTAGAACTGGAGTTTCATATGAACATCAACCAAACTTGTTATGTGCATTTTTGCACACAACAATAGCTGTGCATTTTGTATTTTATCATCATGTGCCGGTGAAAAGCTTAAGGGCTGCTAAAGGAAACGTTACAGTGACCGATTTTCACATCTCATATCCACATCTGCAAATCAATTTTGTTTTAAGTCAGATTTGATAAATACTGAACCTATCCTTTAAGTCAGTCAAACAATTCTCTTTTGTTATGAAATGAAAGCCTCTAAAATCTTAAATATGACGAAACATTACCATGGTCAAAATAACTGGTTTTCAGCCATTACATTTACTGGCTGGTCACTACTGTAGCATTACCCTGCTCATATGAGACATGGCCTGAAGGGAGAAACAAAGAACAACCAAATGTTTTAAACTATCTGCTAATTCAGTTTATTGGATACAAAAATATCAAAACAATTGCTTGAATGGCCCTTCAGTTTTAGAAAAATACAAATCATTTCAAGTAACGTCAAGAGAATCTTCAGATGTATTGGCTCTGTCAAGTGTTTTACTGAGTACTTAGTGTGGAAAGTCAGAAAAAAGTTATCAACATCTTCACTTCAAACAGCAGCAGCGCAGTAGCGTAGTGTTGCCTCTTATTTCTGTCTCTTTTCCTTCAGGTCCTTATTATCTCTTGTTTTGTCTGACCTCTCTCAGGCCCTTACTACCACACAGCCGTTTGTCTACTCTTGTGGCTCTGAGTATTTATAGTGGACTGCACTGTGTAGAAGACCTTCCACCTCATCCAAGAGAATTTCATCCCCTCTGTGGTTCACTCATTTCATTTAATGGCAAGTGAAATGCTGGACAGTCCTCTTTCCTCAGCCGTCACATCACACTGTGGCATTTGTCCCTGGGGGTATGTGACCTTTATCAGAGAGCGGAGCCCAGTGTTGCTTTAGCTAACTACAGACTCTCTCCCTGGGAGCTCATTAACCGGCCACACTCTCAACAGCCACTTTCTAGACACTTGGGCAATTAGGATCTTTACAAATACCACCAATACCTGAGGACAGCCAGCTGCGTGGGACAGACCAGGAGGGCATAACTAAGTGTTAGCGTGTGTTTGTGTGTGGTGACAGAGGAAGGGATAGGTATCTAGATCACTGAGCATGAATGTGTGAGGCATTTAGGTACAGTGCAGTGTGTGTGTCAGCTTGCACAAGGTGTACCTGTCTCTTAATGGATTTTAAGCTCATAACAGACGGAAATGTTATTCATAGCGTATTTGCAAATGAAATGTGGACCACACAGTCTCATCCATGCTGCATGTTGACAGGAAACTAAGAGCAAAAAAAAAAAGAAAGACACACGCTCAAGGTCAACGTATACTAGAAAAAAAAAGTTTGTACCTTACATTCACTTTAACCGGAATTTAACAGAAGACAAAAGTGACTCAAAGCAAATATAACAGCAAAAAGTATTGTATGTTAAAATGTAGGTGCGATCATACTGCAAAGCACAAACAAAATAATGTTATGTAATGTTAAATAAGTTATTTGGAACTTAACATTATAAGGATCTCATTCTTGATCCTACAGCCTTGTCTCCTGAACAATTACCCTAAAAGTTTCCTACAACTAAACTGCAATCCCAAATAAGTTTTTGTGGGGAACAGAATTGCTACCTAGAACATAATGACTATACTGCATGTTCATAATTAACATAAATGACAAGTTGCAAATATGTTGATACTTAACATATCAAACATATTTTTGTCCACCAAAATATCTGATCTACAACATCCCTTATTCTGCAAAAATATCTGATCTTGCAGTACAACATCCAGTTTTGTGACTGCAATGTTATTACAATTTTTTATGGTTGGATTGCACCGGGTTTAATGTCAGGAAAAGATAGTGAGCTGTAATATTGAAAAATCTAACACACTTCACACGTAACACCCCTACTAAAATTTACACAAGATGGTTAGGGTTTTTCTCCAACCCTTACCAAAGTGCATTTCTTGGCTAAACCCAACATCACACACTCGACTCAAACTCAGGTCTGTCTGCACATTATACACCCTCCATCCACCTGAACCACCTGCTTGCAGCTCACTTACTGTTAATAAATGTAGCACTTATTTCATTTAAAAGTACATCATAATTAATATGATTATGTTTGCTACGAAACCTAGTAATACCTGCAGTAAGCATCACTAATGTTTTGGAGTCACAAAACATTAATGATGTTCCAGTCAAGTTTTTTTGGTCCCAATCCGAGTCCTTTAATACTCGGTATCTACCTGCCGACACTGAGGAACACATGAGGTTCCACAGTGGTGTTGCTGAGTGTAGTTTCTTCCCTCACAAACAAACTTTATCTGAGACTTTTTATTAACTAGTTAAGCACGGCTGTCAGTACTAGGTTTTTATAGGAAGATACTAACTGAAAGTTTTGTACACTGACTTTTGCTAATGATAGATAGCATTCGAGTTTATTGAATCTGTGCATATTGGCAACTTGAAGCATAGCAGATGCTGAGATGGACAATAGATGGAGATTGAAGATGGACTAAGATTGAATCAGAGTTGGGTAAAGAAAGGAACCGATTTTGATCAGTTTCATTTTAGTCGATATGGATCCTTTAAACTGTGCCTGGATTGACACCAATTCTCCAGATTGGCTCAGAACATCTCTCGCGTGTACAGTACATGATCAGAGGTTTTGAGCAGTGACCACAGGATGTCACAGTGCCTTCAGCTGGCAGCTGTTTGGAGGAGCTGATGGCTCAGTGAGCTGTGGCACTTGATACAGTATATATTTGCAATGCCTTTGAAATCGACTGACAGTTATTGTGAGATGTCATCCACCCTCTGCCTAAGCCCCATCTTCTGTATCACTCTAGTCACTGCAGACTGTCCAATTAAATTAAAACTTTCAACAAAATTACAGCGTGTTCCTTTGATCATGGACAGTGTCTAATTTGTGAACTTGAACTTGTTTTTCCCTAGCTACAAACAGATCCAAAATGCTTAATGATAGCACAAGAGGGCAAATCAACCTAATGTATTCAAAGAGCTGTCAAACTATATGAAAATGTAAAAAGTTACACAAAATAGTCCAAAACCTGGCTTTGTATCTCCTGTCCTACTGTTGCAGACACAAACATACTGACAAGGTGGTATGAAGGCAGAGGTGGAAGGAGGATCGTAAATGAGAAACAGACAAAGGGGAGCTCCTTGAATCAACGTTATACTCCAAGGTGAACCGAACACCCGATCCCAGACTGTGGTATCCTTCATTAGGCAACCCATCTCATTAAGCAAGCCTAGCTATAGGCCATAGTGATACGCTAAGAGAAATAAGCCTTTATTTAGGAAGTGGGGCCAATTAGCATTTTCTTTGTGAAATTCTTCCTAATGAGGTAGCAGACTTTGACATACAGCCACTAGAAGTCCAGCTAAGTGATTCCCAGTGTCTTGTGTCAGCTCTCCCTGGGCTGTATGTATTGTCCTATAATTATTTACAGTTCATAGCCTCTTGGTGGTTGCATTAACAGTGCATTTTGCTTGTGGAAAAGGTTAAAGTGCTATATGAATCTGCATTTGTTTGTGTATTGCAGTGGTGCTTATAAGCTAACTGATCCTTGCTGACTAGGACATATTCAAGTGTGCATTCTGGCAGTCAGCCTCTCCAAGTGAAGTCCATCTTGGAATGGTGAGACACTGTGTGACAGCCACTTCAGCAAACAATCCTTAATCCTTTCACCTCATCTCCAGCCAGTTAATCCTGGACAGAGGAAAATGTTAGAGAAGAAGAGGGACAAGGTCATGGTGGGGAATATGTGCCAGTACCTGTGAAATCAGAGACGGCAGCTTGGTTCTGTGAAATGACCGTGGGTGATGTAGAGTTGACCAAATGATGCTACAAAGTTTTAACTGATTTAAACATGCTTGGCTTTGCAGTTAAAGAGACAAAATGTGATTTTTGTTTAGTAAGTAAAGTATTATTAGCCACAACCTCACATAATCAAAGTGGAATTGAAACTGAATCTAATCTTAACCTAATGAAAACACATATGTAGCCAGCTACACTAATAGTCAGAACATGATCCATATAAGCAGAAAAAGAATTTCTAAAATCTTTGTCATTATGCATTTTATAATGTATAATATAATATATAATTTCTGCAGACCTACATTAATCAAATAGCCATTTTTAATCAGGAGGGCTCAGTTCCAGTCTACTTGCAAGTCCCACATTTGATTGTAAAGAGAAAGAAGAAAGAAATAATGAAAAAGTGCAGAGTGCTGCCAATTCCCAAACACCTCTGACCAAAGGGATGAGTGCTGGAAGCAATACGCTGAGGGTCTCTCCTGCCCCCTGCTGATTCCTCAGGCTCACAGGTAACTATAACTTAGCACCATGGGTTTGAGAGCACCAAAGCCTGAAAGAAAATCACAGGTACTACATGAAAATATAAGGTTTAAATTTATCCCGTGCTAAGATGATGGTTATCCCCATAGCTTTACTTATACAATTCTTTCTTTCAAGAAGGCTGAGAGACAGAGATGAAGAGGAGAAAAACAGGAGGAGAAAAAGAGTAAGACAAGACAATGGATGTGACAAGAAGACAGATTGAGAGTGTTGGTGCCCAGAGAAAGAGATAGCAAGATATCTAAATTATTTGCGCTTTAAGCATGTGTATGGTTACTTGATCTGGCTAAAGAATTTTCTCCAAGTCCATATAACCTTCTCACAAACCAGCTCTGCTGATTAAAAGAGTGATTTAGATGAGGAATATAAACAGTCTCTTTCTCTATCTGCAATCCTTTCTCTCACTGCCTCTTGCTTTGTCTTCATAGCCACGGGCGATGTCTGAATAATTCTGTTTGAGATTTGTAAAAGTGAGGGAGAGAAAGACATCTTGACGTGTTGAATGTGAAAACAGCGGATCGTTGAAAGGGTTGTGCCACAGATTCACAGCTGAGAGTTGAGACACTATTTTGGTAGAATTTGAATGGCACAAAAGAGAGTGGACTGTGACATCTATATTATGAGATTTGCACTGTAAAGAAAATAGAGCTGGACATCTAGTAATATATGTCAGTATGTGTGTGTCAGTATGTTCCACAGTTGGGGAAATACGTGTAAAATACGTGTAAAGTGTGAAGTTCTTTTTGGTTAATTTGTGAATGTAACATTTTTGTTTTGTTATTTGTATAGTATGTAAAAAATTGACAAGTGGGCAGCCGGAGGTTCTTTGACTCGTGCACTCTCTGGGAATCCCGCGTGGAGGTATTGTGATCTGATTTGGAATTTCCACTGCTGTATTCTTGCTGTTGTATTTTGTTTTTATACCGCAAAGGACCCCATTTACAGGGTTGTGTCCTGTGCACTTTTCCTGGGATACACACAGTTTGGCCCAATTAAAGCCTAATATATCTGCATATGGAATTACAAAACAGCAAACTAACCAATGTTTAGAAACAACAGTAAACTTAAGCAAACTAGGGACTAATGCTAAGGTTACTTTAAAAAAAAAAATCTACTTTTTGACAATTGCTGTCAATATAACTGAAACAAAGGGAGAAATTTAGCCAACTTAGGTGAGAAGAGAAAAGAAGAGCACTTTGATAGCAACATGATGATGTCTACGTACCCACAATCCTTGAGCAACAATCCCACCTGCTTATTTGGTACTTTTTATACTGTACATACCAACCCTGTCTCCTAAAAATTACGTTTGTATAGGACGAAACTGCATTCCCGATTACGTTTTGTTACAGGACGTATTTGCGACCCGATTACGTTTTTGTAGAACG
>JAUMHL010000018.1:3227994-3242079 GCA_032362345.1 Sandelia bainsii
GGACTGAGAATCGAACCGCTAACCCTTGGGTTGGGAGACGACTGCTCTACCCACTGAGCTATCATGCCGCCCCATACGTTCTGTGTCTCTGAAATGATGCAGTGAACATTGTTTCACTCACCTTCCTTAACATTTAATCCACATCCCAAACCTTTAATAATAAGATTAGATGAGGGATTTAATCTTCACTTTCCACATCATGGAAGCTGCAGCTCTGACTTTGTGCTCACTTTTTACGAGAATGTGTTGGAGCAGCAGACTGGAGGTCTTGTTTTTTGAAGCAGAGCCTTTTTTCCCTCTGAGGTGTCTTGTGCTGGATGCAGCTTTGTGTCACAGTCATAGTCAATACACACTGCTCTCCATCTCCATCATCACAGCTCCACAGGGACGCGGAGGGAAGAAGAGGGAGAGATATATAGACTGTTTGTGTATGAGTATGTGTGTATCTACTGTATGAATGTTGCTGCCTTTGTACCAAAGAAAATCTGGAAGGGAAATGTGCCTGTGTGCACGTTGTTTGTGTGTGAAAGAATGCATGTTGGTCTCTGTGTGTATGTGTGTGTCTTTGCATGCTCATCATCTTATGCACAGGGAACTGTGTGTGTGTGTGAGCCTCCCAACCCTCTGTGGTATTCTCCTCCTCTCTAACCGTCATCCCTCTGTCTGCTATCTGTCCAAGCTTAAAGCACCAGTTGTTTTCTAAGGGGCCTCTGGGAGAGAAAGAAACAACTGGGCGATTACATTTCTTCTTTTATCCTCACAAAGATGTTCTGCTCCTCCCTGTCTTGCTTTTCTTCCAGGAGGTCTTTGCTGTGAGGCTTTTCCCTTTCTGCCTTTAGGAGATTTTATTTATCCATGTGTTGTCTGTCTATTTCTCTCTCCCACTTCCTCCGTCTCTCTCTCTCTCCACTGATGATGTTGACTTTGCTATTCTTTGCTTCTCTGTTTTCTTTCCTCTTTGTCTTTCTTTATGCTCCTTCTGTTCCTCTCTTTAAAATTTTTGTTTGAGCCAACTGAAAATGTTCACATTTGTTTCTCAGAGATTCTGTCTGCAAGGCAGCTTCATCTTACTTGGTGCCTGGAGACTGCAGCAGGCTTTAAGGGGGCCTTCGGAGCTGCTTTCTGCAGGAATCCCCAACATGCCCAGAAAGGCATGTCTCACTGTTTGTCTAACTGTCTGACAAGAGATTCAGAGCAAAACTAAAACAGAGTATTTCAGTTTTCTAGAATCAGCAGTTTTGTTTTGTCTGTTTCTTTTTCTGTATAGCATTGTGTTGTCTCATGTATGCAGCCATCCTGATGCACTCATGATAACATCGCTACACAATCCAAGAAGAGTTTCCAGTCACACATGCATATGTATGTGCAATTGCTTGTGTTAATTCAATTGAGAGAGCGTGTTTGTACAAGCGAGTACGAGTACCAGCATAGAATATGCATGTGTTGATCTCTTTCCTGCTCACCCTCACTCATCAATCAAGGTTACATTTCAACCATCTTTCTCTCACTCACACACACACACGCAGTCTCTACCTTCAGAGTAAAGCATTCTTATTCTCTTCTTGATTTACACTGGTCATTACTATTCTACTCAGATTCCCTACTGATGGCTTGCTGTGTTTTACATTTGGCTCAGATCATTCTGATTATGAATAAATAACACATCCAATCACAGCACATCCATTTACATCAGACTTTAATGCCCCCCCCACACACACGCACATATAAACACGTGGGCATACTCTTCATTTTAGGGCCACACATGAAAACAAACATGTTTACATGTGGCACAAACAACACAACTGTTGGAATGATTATGATTTGAGTATCGCGACTGGAGTCAGTGCATGTCTGGTGTAGCTCTTTCACCACAGCATACACCAGTTCACACACACCAATACAGGACTAGATTTTATCTGAGATCTAGAAATGATGCACCTCTTCAGCAGTAATGAACACACGGATCGATGAAAAGAAATTATTTTTGAGCAACATCAGTTTTAGTTTAGTTTAGTGTCAGTTGACAATCAAGGGTTAAAATGAGTGTTTTTCTTTTATTGTTTAAACACGCTTAATGAAACTGGGATCCACTTCGTCATCATCACCTGCATGTTTTCTCTTGCAAATGTGTCAGTACATTTTCATTGGTTTCACACATTTCTTACATCCTTTTCTCAAAACAGGTAACACCAGTTAAGACCTAAAACTTTAGTGGATTAATTGTGTCAAGCTAAAGGAAAATGCCTGATGATATGTACCTTAATTATGAACCTCTAATGCACATATCAATCTTTATCTATATATAAAAGATGCAACCTCTGTGTTGCTGTTTGCAAACATGGATCAAATGGACCAAATGCTAGTTTTTGTACCTTTTTAATATTGTGTTTTTCAGATTTTGGGTGAAATGTGTTATTTTTTCACAGAAGAATGAAAACAGCACAAACACTGTTCCATGTTCAATGTCCAAATTTGTCAAGTCTAGATGCTTACTGTAGGTCTTATATCTCAACAACATTTCAAGGTCACAGAAAAACCTTCACATAATAATACAGCACAAAGTTTGAAGAAATGTTTAATAGAAAATCAGTTTTTTACAGTATTTCAACAGGTCAGCTCAAAAGAGTGCAGGTTCTGGAAGCAGTTGTAAGAGCTGTAAGAATATATTTTATTTTGCAAACAAAATGTGCCATTATGCTCAGTCATATTCAGTTTCAGTCTGTGAGTTAAATGTTTTGAAAATGTGCTGTCACCGCATAAAGTGTGAGAAAATGAGCAAAACTGTAATACAGTAGCATCTCAGGATCTGTGCATCCGTTAGTTATACCTGGCTGTCCCTTATTATTTTGCTTTTGCTAAATCACTGTCAGCAAAAGAAGAAAAGAGGCTAAAGATGGTAAATTAATTAATGTTTACTCATCATTTCACATGCAGTGTCTCTCCTTGCATTTTAAACAGCAACACAATCTGAATAAAAAGCATTTGCCGTATAATGAAGATGCCAAAGAGGACAAAGTTCCCAATGTCATTTTGCTTTTTGTTTACACAAGAAATGGTTCTTCTATGGACAAGACCTTCATTTAGTTTACATAGAGTATGAAAGAGGCCCTGGAGGGTTGTAGAGGGACTGGGGCTTTTCCCAGCTGACACTGGCCAGAGGCAGGTCAGCTGGGATAGACAGATAGGGCTGACAGACCAGTACAGGAAGAACATGCAAACTCTACGCAGAAAAGCTCCAGATGACAGCAGGTTTTAACCGAGAACCTTCTTGCTGTGAGTCCAGCTCTGTGTCAGGATGGTAGAAAGAAAAACTATATTTTATAATCCAGTTCATCCAGGCTTTAGTGTCAAGCCACAGCTCAGCTGAATTTCAACTCACTCTTATACAATTCCCTCACCTCCAGCTTTCTCTGCTGTGAGACAAAAGTTCAAGTCTCTGCTTCAACTGTTTCACCAGAATTTTACTTCTTGTTCGTGTGTTTCTTTGCCTTTTCACCTGTCTATTTCTGTTCTGGTACAGTCGCACGAGCAAATTTGGACCTCACAGCACAACTCTTACTGTAGTCTACATGTAAACCTACCTGGTAAAAATAAATGTTGTGTTAGGGTTTCTGGTTTCATTATGTTTTATTAATCATCAGACCAGCCTTCATTCACTCACTTGTTATATCCTGTGTTTCTTAAAGTCAGGGACAAACACACCAATCATGGAGAAAATGCTGTACACACATTTCCAAATTAAAAGCTTAAAATACAGGTGAGTGGGGTGCTTGTGGTGCCAAAAAAGCACAATAGTGTGACTGCAGTTTTCCACCATGTCCAGCCAGTGGCAGTCCTCAGACACAGTACCTGAAGCACATCAGGGAAACAGCTCTGACCTTTAAAGCCAGCCACTGCACCAGCAAGAGTAACAACCAACCGCCTGTCTAATGATGTGTGACTTGATTTATTTGTTTATATACTACAGAGAATATTGTTGAAGCTGTCCAATGAAGTTCTGTCTTGTATGCAAGTGAACTGGGCTGATCCGCCATAAGCTCATCACACTAATTAAAATGAATAGCTTGACAAATAAAAAGAAAATGATATAAAGTTGCAGCTGCTTCATCTGTTCCATGAATCTGGATCTGTTCCATCCAACAGTTAATGGGAGGCTGATTTTGTTGGTCCCTTGGCAGCGATAATGTACCCGCGAATTCACACCACAAAATAAGACGACCCACGAAAAAAAATGACATGATTAGTGACAGGTGTTTTCGCTCGCTGTCCAGGGATTCGGTGCCGGCGACAGACTGTTTGGGCAACATTATTGGGGTCGTTTCACACTCAAAGAAAAAAAGACCAAGTGTGTGCCTGGGGAAATGAGTCAGAATGGAGGAAAATCTTGCTAATGAGGAAATAGCTGCATGTAAGTATACACAGATGGATGGAGAGACTTTCATGTTGAAAATAAGGCAGTTAGAGCTAGAGAGCTTAAGATCTTTACTACTTTCATTTCTCACAATGCCTTAACCTGTTTTCACAGTCTTACCATCTTGTGTTTTCAGTCACTCTCCAGTCAGGCACACAGCCTCCAACACATATGATGCCTTGCTTCTTCCTTTCTCCTTCTACCTCTTTCTCTCTATGCTTCTCTCTCTGCTTCTTTTTTGAATACAGTAGTCTCACCCTGTGTCAATAGGGAGGTAGGGGACACCCGGGTGTAAATTGCAACAGTTTGCAATGGCTAGAGAAAAGCAGAAAGCAATTTCCACACCATTTCTTAGCCGGGTCCATCGCCACCGATGCCAAGCCCTGTAGGGACGTCAAGTGAACAGAGAAACTGCAACTTAACTGACAGCCAATTGGCGAGGAGGAAAGAGAGAGAGACGTTATCAGGGCTCACACTTGACTAGCAGTCGGGGCCACCCAGATTACTGTTATTGCCACACATTTTAAACAGCTCCATTCACACTGTGGCCAACAATAAAAAGTATAAACCCCACTGTTTAAGGGTGGTTCCACTTCCCGGAGCAAATCATATCATTCTGAACAGGACTTAATTGTATCACAGTCCAGACATTGTGTTTCAGGTTGCCTTTATGTGTTAGATCATCTCACAGTGTTACGAGGTTTCACAGTTACTGGCCAGGTAATTATGGTCATGTTTTACTCGCAACAACGACTTTGTTTTAGTCTGAATTATGCATTAAATGTTTAAAACTAGCACATCGCCGTTAAATGCCATGCTACTAAATGCCGAGGCACTGGTACCTGTGTAAAATGAACACCGGAGCATTTCTCAGTTCTGTGCACATGGGAAGAGGTGTCTTATAGAAGGGCGAGCTTAACACCAATGTAGCGGGGTTTCTATATAAACACAGCTAATTGATTCAATCTAAGAACACCCAGCATGATCACCTGAGTAGCATGATAAAAATGCATTGTTTCTGTGGTATGAGCAGTAAAATATGACTATTTTGGCTTGATTCATTTTGTTCATGTGCTGTCTTTGTAAGCTGTCAGGTTGTGACATGAGTAGTGGGCTGCAAAATGGCTAAGGGCTAGCTGTCGCTTGCACAGTTAACACAATAAACAGCAGTGTTATTTGCTAAAAAAGTACTTTTGGAACAGCAAAAGATAAATATTTTGCATACTTAATATTCTATTTAGGTTTAAAATCTTTGCATCACAACTCTCAGCACCATGAAGCTCCAGTGGAGGATAACAGGGCACAGACAAAGGCCATTTACACTAGATAGCAGTCCTCGTGGAGTAATTTGGGGTCTTGGTTTAACCTTGCTGTTGCACAGATTTCCTTTTGATGCAATCTCTCTGAGAAATAGTGTTTTGACAGCAAAGAACCATTTCCAGTATATCACACTGAAGGCTTTTAAATAAGGACAACGTGGCTAAAAGAGAGACAGTATTGTTTATTTATAGTAAGAATATTCTTACTTATATTCTTAATAACTTCCTGTGGAGACTCAGCTAGTCCATTAGGCTACTGCACCTACTTAAAAAAATCCAGACAGGCATTATTTGTCTATAATTCAGTACCAGCTGAGCTGATCTATTAAGATGTATTACATCCACCAGAGACCTATGGAGGGATGGCGAGGTCAGGGAAAAGTGAAGGCCTCACCTCAAGCTGCTGCCCGACATCCAAATCAGCATTTCAAAATCACTCAGCAAGATTAAAATGGCAGGGAATTGAGAGGATGAGTGGGGTAGAGAGGTAGGTTGACGCACTCCTTACAAGAGAAGCAATATACAATACAGTAGGAGCTCTTGCTTGACTGTTGACTTTTGCCATGATTAGATACATCTTGTTCCATTATGCATTTTCTGTCTGCTATTGCATTTTCTCCAAGGAGATTTGAAACATTTCTAATAGCTTTTTTAAAACCGACTTGCTGTCTGGATCACTTACTATAAGGCCACTCGTAGTCAGTGAGACTACAACGCTAGAAGACGAATGCATTGTTGTCTCCTTCTCTTTGTCTTTTCATATATTCTTGTTTCACAGCCTCTTTTTTCTTGTGTCTCACTCTTTTTACTCTTTCTCTCCTATTAATTAAAATTCTCCCTATGCCGCTGCCTGTTTCTCACTTTACAGAGTCATGCTGTTATTGCAGTTTTATAAAGAACACAGTAGAAAAAGATTGAGGAAGGAATGAACGTACATATTTATAACAGTGTGACCCTAGCGGCACACGGTGAAGCGCAGCTCCCTGTTCTGCTTTATCTGACACGTATAATCTGCTATTTAGAAGGTGAGATGTTACAGGATAAGAGGTATAGAAACTGATGGAGGGTGAGAAAATATGAAGTGCATGAGCAACGCGTTGAGAAGGTGAAGATGGGTAAGCATTTTGGAATTGACACCATGGAGAAATGTTATGTAACTGTCAAAGTTTGTGCATAAACTTATTTTATTGTTCTAATGTATTATATTAATAATTTAAGAAAAATGGTAAGAGAAATGCAGTCATAAGGAAATTTATAAATTCTTAAAAACTAAAACACACATCGAGGTCAAGCTCAAGATCATTTGAGCATTTGAAACATTTGGATTGTGTGTGGCAAAACTTTTGAGATTAGCAATTCACTTGTAGAGAAAGTCTGGTGTTTCAATCAGTGGAACAGCAATCAGGTGTGAGTCTCGGAAGCCATATTTAAAAAAGAGAAATCCTTGGTTTGTAGAAGTGTGTCATGACTCAAAAAAAGTTCATTTATTAGGGTCTTGAAGAAGAGCTGCTGGAAAGGTATGCATGGACACTACTTTCCAAAAAGAAAATTGTTGCTCATCTACACTTCGACATCACGGGGATAAGTCAGGATGCTTAGGAAGGACGTTCTGTGGATGGATGAAACCAAAGTAGCCAAGGTTCATGCAAGGAAGCCAACCAACATCCCTGAGTTGAATCCTATAAAGAGGAATGGTATAATATCCCATCATGATCCATGTCTTTGTTTTATTTTAATCGGTGTTTCCTCCTTTTTCTGTTTGTACTCACACACATGCTCACCTGCCCACTCTCCTATTACCAGTTTGACTGTGTTAGACTCCCCACATCTTCCTGCTCCCTACCTGGTTTTCTGCTCTCGTTTTTACTGGGATTTTGTTTCACGTCTTGTTCTCATTATAGGTTTGTTTATGGATTGAGTATTATTATGGAGTATCGTGCTTACAGTGTGGTTACTTCCCCATCTGTTCTGTTTTTTTGTGTTCATGCCCTGTTCCGATGCTTAGTTTAAGTTAATAAGACATATAATTTGGTCACAATAGACGTTCCCTACAATAATATATTTGTAAGTGGTCGGTAGGAGACAGGGTTGACTAAAGGCAGGGGTTGACAAACTTTTGTTAAACACAAATATTTAAAATTGGATTCATCATTCATATTTATGCAGAAAACTACCACTGTATGTATTTGTACAAACACAACCTGAAATGCCCAAAAATGTTGCACAGACGCCTATACAAATTACACAAATGCAGCAATATGCTAGAGAGGAGGTGACTTAACACATCCAAGTCTTGGCCCACAGTGATGGATGAGTCCAGGCATCCCAAAGCGAGTCGGGGCGTTCCACAACATTGACAGAGGGAGACAGAGACGGGCATTTTGTGTGTGTGAGAGACGGAGAGTGACTGCAACAGAAGGAGAAAAATGATTTTTGTGCGTGCACGTGAATAAGAGAAAGAAGATGTGCGTGCTCATGCATGTGCATGCAGTTATGTGTGTGTGTGTGTGTGTGTGTGTGTGTGTGTGGTATTGATGTCTGTTGTCCAGTGAAGTAGAGCGGTGGGTGACAGTGATGGAGAGGTTCAAGGGAAGATGGGATAGAGGGAGATGAGTGGGGTAGAGAAGAGTGGTGAGGAGGACAACTTAGTGCAGTCAGTGGTTGATGAGTTGAGGAAAAAAGGGAGAAGAGAGAGACATCATCAGAGAACAGGGAGCGAGAGAGTGAGAGAGGGGTCGTGAGTGGAGAGAAGCGGAGAAAGATTCCATTACTAGAGAGAAGAAGTCGGTTGTCTGCTGTGTCCTCGAGGAATGCTTCACAGCAGAAGTGGAGTCACAAGCTCACAGCCTGGAAAATTTGAGTCCTGCTAGAAATGAATTAGATTTCAAAAGGAGAGTGCGATCCAAAGTGTCAACAGACACGGACAACATGTAGAGACAGTGCAGAAAAGCTATTTTGGTCGACAAATGTCACATCCATCTATGTCATTGATGCCCAGCAGGTTTGCCTTTGAATTCAAAGAGAGAAATCAAATGTTATATTTACACTTTTTTTACCTTTAGTGTCCCAACATTTGTTTTTTGTTTTCCAGTATGAACATGTTTTGCATCGTTGAAACGGTTTCAGGTAAACGATGTTTCTCTGACAATATCTCTCCGTATGATTATGAGATTATCATGTGTGATACTAATGTACAAGGAGAAGTTAAGAAAATGATAAAAATAACATGTAATCAAGACAAAGGGGTGATTCTTTAATGCAGTTAGTAAGAAGAGAAGACAGATTAGAGTAACAATTACTGGGCAGTTCTTGGTTACAGAAAATATTTTGATTGTTATGTAGAGTAGATTTTCCAGCATTATGTCCTGACAGATCTATTGGAGAGTTTTGCAGAACCTGGATTCTTTGTTTTGCACATTTACTGCCAGTGTGTTTTTTTTAAGGATTAACACTTATAATGCTGGGCTGAGCTGTTCACATAAGAGAACGTCTGCTCATCTGACTAAAGCAGGAAGACTGACTGAATACAGGAATGAGTGGGTTGACTGGTATGAGCTGTTTGAAACGTAGGGTGTTGAGCCCATTGTGTGAGTCAGGTACTGAACAAAGAGCTAGGAAATTTGGAAGGCAAAACAATGAACCTTGCAAAGGCAATTTATGAACTGTTTTTCCTTTTAGAAGAAAAACAGGCACTAGAAATTGTAAATAAGATTCATAATATAACAGAATAAGATGGTATTGATCCTCAACTGGAAAATGTGCAAATTAGAATGGCACAGTGACGATAGCAGGTAAAAAGGTAGAAACGAATAAGGTGCTATTTGAATAATAAAATAGATAAGCTCAAAAGAAATATTGAACTCTGAATGCAGCAGTGAGTCAGTTTCAAAACCCAAGGTTACAGTGTGGGGCTCAACATCTTTGGTCTCTTTGAAGGAAAACAATGACTCACACTTGTGCAGATTTATTCCACCAATGCTTGTGTGTAGTCTGGGTGCTAGTAGCGGCAGCATCCACACAACCGCCTGGTGTGAAGCTGGACACTGCATTATTCTGGAGAGTTTTGCAACTGTGAAGCTAGAAAATGACCAAATTTGTCAGCTGGTACCAAAGAAGGAAAACCCCTTTTATTCATAGCAACAAAATTATTATTGTAGAGAAAATGTAATTTTACTCTTCCTGAAAGGGCTCTCAAGTTTGCCTAAAAAATGACAGTGACCAGAACAATGATGAAGTTGTATTTTTAATGCAGCTTTACATTATATGTCCCACATCTAAACAACTTTTGACCACATTGCACTTTGATGTAGCCTCTGTCTGGACGTATAGTCGAGTGTTTTTGTTCCATACAACATTATGATTAATCACTGAGTAAAACTGGAGCTGAGTGCAGGAGAAAGTCTAATTATACCCAGCATGTATTTGTAAAGCTTGCAGCAGGTACATTATAGAGTCCAGCACAGACAGGAGCTGTGTGTTGTTCTTATGTTTTGGTTTCCCATCCCGCAGTAAGTGCATCCTAGTGTCCGACAGCTTGAAGGTATATGACTCAATATATAAAGTATTGCAGATCCAATTTGTGTCCCTGACCACTTAAGCCCTCAGTTATCAGCACAACAGTATCTCCTCCCTTGATGTCAAAACATCACTGTAATGCAGAATGATGAACACACAACTTCCCTCAGCTACCCGCAGTCTCTCATAAGTTGAGCAATTAACAATGCATTATATGTGTTAGAGTTTTATTTATGACTAACGAGCAGCTAACAAATCACGATTGCCTCCATGACTGAGTGTAATGTCGAGTCTCTGTGGAAATTCAGCTAAGTTACAGCAACTTGACAGCTGTATTTCATAACGACCCAGCCACGCAAGGCACAATAACGCTGATTTAAGTCCCTGTCTGAACCAGCCAACGCACACGCTGCAGCACTGTATCACTTCCTCACACCCCACATCCATCTTCCACAACAAAACAAGCTGCAGAATAAGCACAATGTGAGTTAAGTGGTGCTAAAGTTAAAGAGATGTTGATTTGTTGTCTGGCTGGCAGTTTGTGTCAAGGGAAGTAATCACGAATGAAAACAACAGGAATACGAAGGTTAGGGGGAGAGATAGGGAAAGAGCCAGAGAGAGAAGGAATAAATAGTTAAAGTAAAGTTAAGTATAGTGGATCACAACAACAAAATAGTAAACAAAATATGAAATAGCAACAAGATAGACAGTGGAGAAAGGAAGAGCCAAGCAGAGAATGTAAATGAGAGGGAGAGCCTATCTCGGAAATGATTGCAGCTATTACAATTATCATTAGCATGTGTTGTTGCCAATAAGCCGTCTCATTATGGCGGATCCTATCATCATGCTAATTGTGGAGGATGCCGTGTTTTAGCATGCAGGGGGCTCTCTGTTACAAGGGGAAGGGTTCAGTACAAGAACATTCACGGTGAGCTCGACCCAAATGACTGACAGACACAGGCAGGTGACAGACACTCCTCACTCACAGTTAATAACTGTGCATTCGCAGGCATCTGAAGACTTCATTTGTAGGTCTAGCCTAGCTGCTGCATAGAAAGAAAGAGCGTGCAGCATGCTTTTAAGCCATGCTACTGATATGACACAATGGATCACAATGTTAGTCTGCATCACTTATAATATCTCAGTAAATTGGATGAAATGCTATTAAAATTATTTATGGTCCCTGGAGGATTAATCCTGCTGAT
Source organism: Sandelia bainsii (assembly GCA_032362345.1). Lineage (NCBI taxonomy): Eukaryota > Metazoa > Chordata > Actinopteri > Anabantiformes > Anabantidae > Sandelia > Sandelia bainsii. The sequence goes on from JAUMHL010000018.1 coordinate 3,239,445, forward strand.
TTTGTTGATCCTTACTTTTAATCTAATGCCCCCATGAACTTTTAATTAAGTGAGGGAGGGTCTTTTGAGTTATCCCATAGACCCTGGGCTGTGTTCATCTCATGTTACAGAGCTTTGTTGGTTATAGTAGGCTGATTAATCTACAAAATACACAATTACCACCTGGTGTTGTGTTAGATGCGTCCTGGTAAGTCACGCTTGCTCCATCTGACTGTCCCCACAATGCTGAGTTTATTCCATAGCTGTTCTTGGCCCATACGAAGAGCATACAAAGTAAATAAATGATCACATGTAATATTGTGCCCCTGGAGACCTGCTATCCAGTTCACAAACACGCATTAGGTTCGTCTGTGGAGCTTATTCAGCAGGCCTTGCTTGTGTACACCTGCATGTTCCAGGTGCAGCCGATTCTCGCATCACATGCCCCCCAGATTTTGTTTCTATCCCAGGTTTACTTGGCATATACTGCCTAAAAATGCAGATATAGTTGAAAGATGTTCATTCACCAGAACACCTGGACTGGGGTTGTAGATGACCCATTGGATCCAAACTTCTCAGATAGCTTCAAATTTGTTGTGTTGATGACGACTAGTCCCAGTTTATGCCTGTACCAACTAAAGCCCTGTCTCTCCTGACCACCTGGTCTCTTGGTCATTGTGTTAGTGTGGGTGGAGTAAATGATCTTGTTGTTTCTTACTCAGCATGGTGCTTCTTTGATTGTGTCAGACAAACCAGACAGGCAGTTGAATTGGCTGTGTGACAGGCCAAAAAACTTCCATTTTATACAGGTAAGTAGCCTGAGCTTATGCTTCTCATGATTTGTACAGTACATGTACAATGTTTACTTAAAAAGAAGGTAAAACACTGCTTGACCTTCAATCATAGTGAGCAAACCACTTCCTAAGGAAATAGGAATGATGGAGTAATAGAATTTGCTGCTTGCTTTCCTTTTTAAAGAGGTATATGGGCATAATAATACCATAAAGCTTAGTGGTTAACTCAAATTGTAGGCTACTGACAAAATGAAACTCAAATAGATCAATTTCTTTAAGTGTGGGGTCAGGTGTGTTTGTTTCCCTGAATGATCCTCCTTCACAATCAGCTCCCTCAATTCTGACAACCTGAGGTCTGTATTTTTCAGTCGACCAGCTAAGGCGAGTGATTTGACTCAAACCTGGCAATTCACCACAAGCTAAATGTTTGTGTGTGAAGCTATGCTCTATATTTCCACCGTGCGCTTTGCACCTTGTTCATTCACTTCCATTCACACCAATGACAATGGCCTAAAGCAGACATATATGCAGGCATCCACATTAAGGCACATTTGCAAGGTGTAGGATTTACTTGATTTCCTCTTAGGCAGTATGTAAGTTGTTTGGAAACTTACTAATTTAAGCAATGTTGTTTAAGGTCTGAAAGTTCAGAAAGTAATTTTCCCAGTCCGCTGTCCCCAGGAGAGTAACAGAGCGTACCTTAAATGTTGAATCTTCCAGTAGAAAATACAGTAAATTCTAATAAATCTCTCACCCAGTGAGCTCTACATTTGACATCTTGATGAGTCTTAGCTCTTTAGTTTCTGGCTTTGGCTCAAAGTTGTTCATGTTCATTAATATTAATTGCACAAATGTAGACCAGAGGAATTACATATGCGGTTTATTAAATGTAGTGGTACTGAACTTAAATTACTGCAGATTAGTGGTAGGATTCTTAGAGTGTACTTTTCACCCTTTGCCCAAACAGCAAGAGCAAAACAACAAAGCTGAAGACATCATACTGTATATGGGGAAGTGAGGCTTGTCTCAACAGAGTGTGAGACTCTCATTTTGCCTGTTTTACGTGGCTTCTAACTAGCTGCTGCCGGTATTGGCAGTTCATATTTAGTGTATTTGAAATTGGTATGAGAGTAGCATCTTTTTAACTAACCTTCAGCAAGACAGCAAAAGAGGATGTTGAAGTATTCTACTAAGTTTTCTTTCTGAAAAAATATCCAATCAGTTTTCAACCCAGTCTTCAAACAATTACATTTCTATACAACTAAACTAAACAAATATGTATTTGTGGGGAACATAACTGCAACCTGATTACATTTTCTACATAATGATCATAAGTTCACATTTAACAACTGACAAGTAACAAATATGTTGATACCTAACATATCAATTATATGTACACAACATTTATTTCCACCAAATATTCAACGTTGCAATACAACATCCAGTGTTATGACTATTAATGACTTATTAATGTTTTTTTATAGTTGGTTCAGGCACCTTATTTCAGGTAAAGATTATGGGCTGGTTTAATAGAGAACTTCACACACAATGTCGAAATTGAACCAAAACCATTATCTTTCTCTAACTTTAACCAAAGTGCTCTGTAGTATGGTTAACCCAACCTGACCCTGGACTGTGGACTCCTGCACAGTACAGTGCTTCATTCATTCAAAACATATGTTGCATCACAACATAATTATTGACATGATTATGTTTGCTACAAAAACGTCATCACAGTTGCAGTTTTCCATCCATCCATCCATCCATCTTCATCTGCTTATCCGTGGTCGGGTCGCGGGGGCAGCAGCTTCAGCAGGGATACCCAGACTTCCCTCTCCCCAGCCACTTCTTCCAGCTCCTCC
>JAUMHL010000018.1:3250831-3261549 GCA_032362345.1 Sandelia bainsii
GTTTTACTCTGCTGCTGTGACAAGTGAATTTCCCCTTTGTGGGATCAATAAAGTGTTATCTTATCTTATCTTATTTTAGTACACACACAGATAAACTATTCAATTGTGTTTCACTATGGACTGATAGATTTATGCCTGGATTGCGCACTGAACAAGGCAAACCCGAAACGTCTGAGGAACTATATAAACAATCTGACTAATGTGGGTGTGTGAGCCTTTTTATGCATAAATCAGGTGAGGAACATTCCCCTGTTGCCCTGCATTCTATTTTTTATTAAAGTCAAGTCTAACTTATTGATAGTGCACATTTAAGAAACAACAGATGTTGACTGATGGTCTTTACAGAGAGACAGCAAACTGCAGGTAACAAGTTAAGAGAAGACAAACAGAAATTTTAAAATAATCCATGAACATAAATAAAGGAGTGGTAGCTGTGACGGGCAATTTAGAAGAATTTTATTAGGAAAACTGGAATTTTCTAATAGGAATCAGGAAAACTGTTTATAGACGTAGGTCCTTCAGCTGGGTTTTAAAAGTGGCAACAGAAAGAAGTAGGAAGGTAGGTGAGGAAGATCTCACACAGCGATAGCAGTGAACTGTTCCACAAACTGGAAGTGGCAGTGGAAAAAGACTTATCACCTCGAGATTTGGACTTGTGTGGAGGAACCAATCAGAGGATCTGAGGAGTCGGAGTGTAGAAGCAGGAATAAGGATATAACGTTCACCAAGCCAGGCAGTCGTTTAAAAACCAACAAAGTCAATTTCAGGAGGCAATATTTAACTGGTAACCAATAAAGAAAAGCTGGTACATGTACAGGAGCAATGTGGTCTCTCATCCTATGACCAATGAGGAGTGTCACTGCCACATTTCGGAGAGGATGGGCTAAACATGACTGATGGACTCTACAAAGAGATTTATAATATTGTAGTAATGAAAGCACATGAGATTTTCTCCAGAAACTGGATTTTTGATTTTGACCTAATGCAGAAGAAGCTACTGGTGACATAAGAGCTTATTTTATGTAAATGGTGGTGTGTTCTTTTTTACTACCACTACTACATAATGAGATACTTTATTGAAATTGTTGTTTGGACAGCTGCAGTACATGTCAGCGCTACTACAGGGTTATTATATTATGCAACATAACATTTTTAAGTGATTTAGTAAAAATTGTATTTAGTATTGTTTAGTATTGAATGCAGAACATTTTAGTAATGAAATATGACATACTGCCAACCTTTAACTCATACATATAATAGTACAATGATGTACAACAGGGTTTAGGATAAGATTGTTTGAGTTGATGTATCTACAGATAATAAAATATATACAGTATAAAAAATCTGCTGCTAAAGTATAATATAATCACTATCCATGTTGCAATCTCCAGGCTCCAAAGAGCTGGTTCCGTATTCTGCATCAAAGAAAAAGTAATGGGATCAGACCACCTGATGGATGACCTCTCCATAAAATGAACAATAATTGCACTTGTTTCATGCATGTGTGACCTACAAATGTATGAAATCAAAAACCTATGGGAACTGAAAAAGAGTAGGAAAGTAAAAGACTGTAGTTTCTTAAGTCAGTGGTCTCTTGTCATTATGTTGCCCAGAGGGTCTGGAAGGATGTGCGACAGGAGACTGACGGTGGGTAGCTGTTTCCCCCAGAGAGGTGAAAGTCAGACAGCATGAAATATGTCATGTAAAAGATTTGTGAAAATCTGTAAGACCACCAGGCTGAATAATCTGGTCTCTATGTCTTTATTTCTGTTGATGTGCACAATTCACTATACATTTATTTGCTTGTACATGTGTGTTAGTGTGTTTACATGTGTTCACATATGTGGTTACATGTGTGTAACCACTGGATAAGCACAGTGCACTTTACAAGCAGAAAACACCATATTCCAGCATTAAATCCGCAGAGAGACCAAAATCAGGCCAAACCCAGGATGAGCTGATGGCTAATTAATGCACAGGGACCTACTATGTACCCGACACATTCAGATTGTGCATTTAGCTTTTTGCCCCATTACGGGCAATATTAAGCCGAAGGGTGCAAGGCCCATTTCCAAAGAGCTGGTCTGTAATGAGAGATCAGAGGCAAGGTTTTATCATAGGCAATAAAACATGAGAAATGCGTGTCTGTTAATAAGACCCCGAGAGGACTGGGGAGTGGGGCGAAAAGCGTGGGATCCTTGGATCAAAGAAATGCCTGCCTGGAGAGGAGAGGAGAGGACAGGAAAGGAGAGGAGAGGAATCGTAGGGAATGACACAGAGAATGGACAAAAGGCAGTGGAATGAACCAAAGCTGGATACAAAAAGAAAAAAGATCGAGTGAAAAGTTTTTTCTACTTGTTCTTCCATTTATTTGTTTTATTCTTTCTGTCAGCTTCTCTTTTCTCATATAGCATCATAGTGGCCATTGTTCAGCCTAGTAAGTGAGCTGCCTCTGCTTCCATTATTGTCTGTTCTCTGTTAGTCTTGAACAGATATGTCTTTCTCATACTCTGCTTTCCAGCTTAAGAAGAATGTGACCTAATCTGCTATTGTGGTCATTTTAAAATGATGATTTTACATGCTATTCTAAGGTTGTGACTTGTACCTGGACTGTAACTAAATATGTATTTTTAAATAATCTGTATGATTCTTTACTTTGTCACAAAACAAAATGCTGCACGTGTCTTTCAAACTGACCTTAAACTCTCACCTGTTATTATATTTTACATGATTTAAATATGTTTTATAGTGTATACATTAAATCGAGTGTACCATATAAAACATTAGAGAGACCTTTGGATATAACATCATATATGTGTCATCAACATCTGACTTCCTGGTTTGTGACAGATTATCAAGTCAATCCTTTCATCACTTTTCCTGCTCTACCCCCCTGCAGTTGTTTGGCCCTGTGATTACATCCTGATTGAATGCACCTGTTCACTGGTCTATTTAACCTGCTCTGTTTCAATCACCCAGTGTCAGATTGTTTGTTCCCATTATCACAGAGACACTACAGCATTTATTCCTGTGTTCCTGAACCTGCCTGGATATTGACTCTCTGCCCCAGACTGAATCCCTGCTTGCTCTTTAAGTGTCTTGTTACTTTTCTGACTGAGATTCTGCAGGTTTGGACTTTGAAGTGATTGGTAGACGACCACTTTACCTCCTGAGCAACAGCCGCCCCCATTATTTGTATATTGAATTGAGGACTTTGGATTTGTTGGAAGAGGATTTTGTGTTTTTGTATTTGGATGTGGATATTACCGTCTGGAAACTGATATATGTACTCATGTGACATAGCCTTAACTTGAGTAAAAGAAGAAATACCTCAGTGCAAAATTACTCCATTACAAGTTAGTCCTAAATTCAAATCATGAATTAATAAGCACTAACAACACAATTTACAGTAAAGTAAACGGTAAAGTATTAGTATGGAAAGAAGGTTGCTCTTTAAAAAAGTTGCTCTTGTGAGGATTACATTATTATAGACATATTGATTATACATTTACATGTAAGCAGCATTTTATTTTGTACACGTAGTGTCGATTTGTATTTTATAAGCTTGTCACAGGTTCTATAAGAAATAACTTGATTTTCAACTTATTTCAGAACTATAGCTGCTCAGTAAATAAAGCACAATTTCCCTCTGAAATACATGGAAGTTGGAGTATAAAGTAGGACGATAGTGAGGTAATATATGAAAATCTGTGTAATGTCTGCCACTGTGTTAATAGTATATATTAAAGAATTGGAATATTTGATATATAGTTATATAATGCTAAATATTTAGTTTTATTTCACCAATTAGCTCTTATTTGAGACATACTTGTGACTGTGAATATATGCCCACTTAACAAGTCCAAAAAAGATGCAGCCACTTTAGAAAGTGGAAGTGCTGCATAAAGTCCTTTTTCATCTCTCTACAGGGAGGTCAGAAATAAAAACATGACTGTGGAGCAGCTGCAGTTGATGTGACAGGAGCCTTTCCAATTTATTTTGATAGGCCTTGCTTTATGCAAGCCTCGGGTAGATTTCCCATGGGCAACTATGCCTTCTCGCTAAAACGGGGGAATTTAAATTGTGTGATGCCGACGAGCAAAAACTAGAAATGAAGACAAAAGTATCATCAGAGCGAACACGTCTTTTACTTTAACCCACTGGACTGACAGTTGTATCTTTGTTTTAAACTGCTGATACCATGTGATGATAATTATCTGCATTAATACTTACTGTATATGTACTGTGATTACTCTGAATAAAGAATCTCCATGGCAACCACATAAAATGCATCTATCCAGGGTGTCAATTAATGTTTTGCTCAAGAGCTGATTGATTTTAGTGTTTGTTTGAAATGGAGGGCAATTAGTCTGGTGGTAACTTAATTGAAGATCTTTAAAAAATGCTTAAGCAGAAGCTAATTCAGACTGTAACAAGGGCTAATGAATCAGACGGGACTTATAATTGACTTAAACCCTCATGGTGTTTATTGTGCAGATGTGTGGACCTTGTTATGATCCTCGGTTCCAGCCTCACTGTCACCCTGCTGACTTTGGCTTCATAGCTCATCTTGTTGTATGGCTCCGCATAAAAAGACACAATCTGATCAGGATGAACTGCACATAAATGTATGTATGTAAAACTCTACTCGTTGTACATTAAAAGTATATGTAGTACTGCACTGTCACTGTCAGCTTGTAGAAATAAAATGTAACATCTCCAAAAACTGAGCTTTCAGGATTTAAACATCTCTGATAAGAGACTTAAAACTAAAATTAAAGAAACATCCATGGATCTATTATTACTAATGCCCTGACCTTTTCATTGGCTCAGAGGGTTAGAAACATGCTGTCTAGACTGAAATTAAACAATCTTCCACCCACAATGACCACAAAACACACACAATAGAGTATGAGTTAATCATAGTCATGTGCTGTTATTAATCGCGATTAATTGCAATTTTAAAATAGTTTTACAATAGAAATTGTTGAGCACAAAACTAGTATCTTTGCTAACATCACAAAAATGTGTTTTGCCTGAAGATGATACTTTAAACCTGTTGTGGTTTAGTAGAAAGACAGTTCATCATATGTGCACACAATTCAAAACTTCTGGATCTGGAAGTTCTACATGGATCACAAACCTTGCCGTTGTCCACTCCACGTCATCTTATTATCAGTGTTTGCCGTGCCCTTATCACACACGGCTAGGTTACCATCTGTGCTGCAAGTACAGGAAGAAGTTGGGGTCAAACTTGGTCATAGAGGAAGACGGGTGGTTGTGTGGGTCAACATGTTTAATACTTAAAAAGTATTAAAATTAACCTAACTCAAATTTTTTGGTGCCAAGTTCCAACCCAGTTGCCATTGTGCCTACGGTGTCTTGTGTCAGACACATCAAATAGTGCTGCTCCTGGGTCATCGAAGTAACGCCACAGGATCGTTTTAGCATCAATATGAGATGTCCAAAGACTTACAAAGCATCAGTATTTGCCGCCATGGGAGCATCAGGCTCTGACGCTGTGGGATGAGAAGGTGTTAGCTATGAACACAACTCCCACGGGTAACAGAACATAGCAGCATGGTCAAGGTTTTATGCACACTAACATTAACTTCCAAGTCAACTGAAAACACAGTCAACAACATTCGATGGCATCCACTCATCCTCACACACAAGTAAACATTGTTGACATGACTGACTCTGTCAATTACTAGTACAGACGTGTAGAAGAAAAAAGTTTAAAAAAAGATACAGATTAAAATATACAGCATCTCATCAGACTGGAACTATACAGTATCAGTCATCCTTCACATTATAGCTCATGGTGAACTTTTGCCTTTTTCTGCTGCTGACATTTACACCTCCATACATCCACACACACATATCCACACATCCTACCATCTGTATGATGTACAGCAAAGATATGACAAGGTTTTCTGTCATTCAGCAGAATGCTCACTGCTTTCTGCTTTCTGACTTGCTAGCTTGAGGCTACCTCGTCTCGCTATAGAAAGTTATTTGTGGCTCAAAAAAACAAACGTCTTTAGACAACGGGGATTATTTTGAAGGACAAAAGTCCACTGATTAAACCAGCTATCTCAAACGATTTCAGAACCAAAGAAAAAAAGAATACAGTATGTGATCAGATAGTTGAATTTCCCTCTTTGTGATAGTCTAGACATGTAAAACAAAGATGATGCTGACTGACAAATGTAGAAGCAGATTTATACCAATAAGCATAAGTATTACTCAAAACAAACCAGTCAGCATGTCCCTACGACCCAAACCTAACAGGGCATTTGATTAAATTATAGCTTATAGTAAAATTACATTTTCCATGCCTCAACAGATTTATCAAGTACTGTTTCTGCAGCATAAGTCCATGTAGGAATTGAAGTAGAAAGAAATCTACCTTCTAACCATGTGTATGTATACAGTAAGCCAATCACAATGAGACAGACTCACTCATTTTAGTCATTTTAGATGATAACAAAGACATAATTCATCAACCTAAGTAACATAACATGGTCAACATAGCATTTAGGTAAGTTGTATGTGTTGTAACGTCTTGAGGAGGCTTTTAGAGATATTTTGGGGCTGTTCTGATGAGGTTTTGTATTGGATACATGCTGTTGGTGCTGCTGCACTCTGAGTCATAGCTCAGAGTCACTTCCATCCATCAACCTACAATTTGGTACACTTAAGAGTATTAGACATCATGCAAATTTCTATATTGTAGCCCATGTTATGACTGTCTTGTTATATTTGAAATATGAATAGGAAGAGAAATGAAAATTTAAACTTCACACTATTATCTTCACAGCGTTACCATGGACGTGTTTTAGCTCTGAAGGATTTTGGAATCATAAACAGTTTTTTGTTTTTTTTAAATGAGCATTAAAAATAGATGCAGAGATGCACATAGTCATTATATGATCCTTGAGGAGTTGAAGCAGGATTGATAACATGCCAGCAGAAATGCCGCTCACCTCATCAGTAACCAGCCAGGGGAGGGATGCTCTCCAATAAATAGCGCAGTAAACACACAATTAAGGGCCCACATATCACCGCTCCATTATTACATCCTACCAATTAAGCATCGGGGGCAACCTCCTCATTTGTATTGCTTTACGCCTGTAATCAGTAATTTCGTAATGATGTGCTGAGCCTCAGCCGTAGACTCAATAACCAGTGAGAGGATGAAAGTGGGTAGTGATAATGATGGACCAGCTTTCTACTTCACTTGCTGTAAAGTTGTATGGTGACAAGTGGAAGCTATAACCATGTTGGGTCTGTCTCATAGCCTTTTTAGTAAAGATTAATTTAAAGTTAGGGAAAACATTTAACTAATTATCTAAACAGAACATTTAACCCATGCTCTGATATTCAGCCCAACAAAAAACAAACAGAGGCTGCACACTCATCTGCTCCAACATTCATTTTAATATTGATAATGTTTCAAGCTTCAGGCATTTTTCATCAAACCAAACTCAAGAGCCTTTCGGGCCGAAGGCAGTGTCAAAATGAAAGGTGCTCTGGAGCGAGTGAGTGTGCATTTATGATCTGTTTTTAGCACCATGTCTAGTATAAAAGAGATGTGCATATACACTAAAAACAAGCCACCACCAACACCTGAAGTCCCCTTTCATGGATGTGGACAGGCTGAACACCAGCTGCAAATCTGTGGTTTCTGAATGTTGATGTCTGACTGCCATCTAGTGAAAGAAATTAGGTTTTCAGAGAAGCACAGAGACTTTCAGCTAGAACTATGTGTTGGCATAAGTTGGATTCTACATTTACCAAGTGGGTCTTTTTCTATGATGTATTTGTATTTTTACAGCCTCATTTTACTAAAAAGAATCAAAGTGCATGCTAACCACCTGAGAGCAGTCCCTATAGCTACAATGGCCCATACAGTATATCCACACACACACACATCCCCATCCATACACTCAAATCAGCTGCACTAATAAAGTGCATGATCACTTTAACACTGGGATGTTACAATGTAAGTAAAGTTTCTTATTACTAACACTGGCAGTATTTAAGAGTTGAAATTTTGTGAGGAGGCGGGAGGCTTTTATAATTCTCTGTGGATTTCAGTTTTTCTCCCCGAGTGATATCATGGACTATGAATATGAATTATGAAAAATAATGCCATTCTGTACAGGCCCCCTTTGGGCATAGTGTGCAAAGTTAGAGATGGATATTCAGCTTGTCCTCTACCTTACTTTCACCAAACTGCTCTAATGCTTCCTCTGCCTGTGCTGCCTCTATTCATCATGTACAGTAGCTTCAGTATCACCGACAGAATTTTATTGACTCTAGAAACATGATTCAGTAGATCCACCTTCGTAGATGTATTCCTTTGACCTCTCCTGTTTTAAACATTTGAACAGATTCTCGTCATGGAAAAAACTAAACAACAAACAAAATAATCAACTTTTAACTCTTTATTTTCATATGAGTGAGATTTATTATAGAAGCCAACTATTTTTCTTATATGTATATGTACATGTGTATGAATTAGGATCTCCTCTTTGCGGCAGACTTCGGGAGGAGCAGGAGGCGGCTAATGGAGCAGTGTGTGTTTTACCAAAACAAAACCTAATTTAATGGGCTCACCTTGTTGTCATAAATCCACTTTGTAGCAGACACGACTCAGGGGAATATAACCAAACACGGTGACTGTCATCAGGTTCATGGATGAATAATCTGACAAGAATGGGGGGAAAAATATGTACATCGGTAAAGCTACGATTAACAATTAACTAAGCTGATGAAAACCACTAAGAAGTATGAATTAATGAATAATACCTGAGGTCCATCCTTGCTTATAAAGAGTCTAAAGAGCTCTGATACGATAACTTGTTATAAATGAAAATCATACTGTAAGTATTTGCTTTGGTGAGTGTGTCAGCAGTAATTGACATGTGTGTTCTGTATATGTTTCACCATAGAGTTTATGGTATCCACTGGTTTATTTAGTTTCACCTAGATGAAAGTGCCCAGAGTGGTCACAGCAGGGCAGCACTGTTGTGGACATAAATGGGATGGAAGTAACCCTTCAGGTGCCAGGTTCTCAAATACACTTCATGCTTCTAGGTGCAGAGAGGACTTAGGTCGTAGAAGATGGAGTGTACGTTGCAAATGTATGTATATGTATGCGTGTGTATGTATGTATGTTTTAAATGTGACTCTGAGCCTGTCAAAAGGAGAACTTCTGTTACCTTTGGGAACAGACAATAAAGTTTTCTACTCTATTCTAAAAAAATCATTGTTATTCTCATCCGGTTGCTCATTTTTACATCCATCATTCCTGGTAAAATAAAAAAATAAATAAAAATATGTCTGATGTATCTCGTTGAAGTGGAGGAGTCTGTCAAAAGTGAGATGCTCTCATGAATGTCGATCTCTTTAAGGCAAAGATTCCAGTCATCAATATTAACTAATAACTTTCTCTGTTATTAATGGACAGTTTATTGAATTGTTCATAGTCTCATCACCTAAAATTAACGTTAGAATCATTTACAATTTATGTTCAAGTTGTAAACACAGAAACCTTACAAGACTATATCCACCATGTCATGAGTCAGCCTACTGTAAAATAACATCCCCCGATTAAAACATAAAACATTATGAAATTTAATTGCACTCTCTTTCTCTCGCTGCTGTGTACCATCAAGAACACTCTAAGCGTTAATTAGTTACCACAGTATAAAATCTGAAATTACAGGCAGTACTGCACTGGCCAAAATGTTTGTTCTGCCTCTCTAACTGGCAGATACCAGCAGAGGGTGATCCAAGAGCAGGCGGAGATAGGAAGGTCTTTGTCCTTGGTTTTTCACCTGCACTGAGTCGATAAGGTGCTGAGCCTGAATTGTGCCAGAATGTTTTGACCGTGCTAATACTGGTATACGGGTTTTCTGGTTTTCTTGGGCACAGTTTGTTGCATTACTGCCTCCTGCTGGTCTCGTTATGTAATTGCTTCCTTTGTTGCTACTGTACTTCTTCTTTTTTTTTAAGTTAGCATCACTCAAAATAATAAGTACATGTTTTTTCCCCAATGCAGTTAACTTAATAAAAACTAGTAAGAAGTAGATATTGTTGCTAACTGAGTAAATGTAGCTAATTCATCTAAGTTAGGAAAGCTGTTAGAAATTACACTGAATGATTCAGTGTTGTTAGAGTTATTCATAAACTGCATTCACTGTGGGTGTATTGTGTTCAAAATACTGCATATTTTGTTGTACTGCGCAGGTGCAGTAAGAAAATGGACCATGATATCTGTATAAAAGGCAGACGGTCAGCAATGTTACTGTGCTGATTTTGCCATAAACTTCTTTTTTTGCTTAATTCTCTAATTTTACCTTCAAGTAAGAAGCTGGAGTTCAAAATGGCTGTAGTATTATAGTACTGCAACATTATTTTCAGTATAATATTTATTATCATTGATAAGCAAGATTGCTTGATCCCTTTCATGTCCCTCTCATCCTTCTTACTTTGTTAACCATTTTTTAGATTTTAAATCGTGATGATGAGGAGGGAGATGACACATCTTCAAACCTGACTACAGTGAAAGGTTTTATTCCTGAGAACAACAAGCAGAAAGGAGAGTTTTAAAATACACTACTCACAAAAAGCTTTCGGGTGAAATTTCAGGATGAACCTAAAATGCACTATAACCTTTACAGGTGAACTTAATGTGACCTTCCCTA
>JAUMHL010000018.1:3261649-3290250 GCA_032362345.1 Sandelia bainsii
AGGAAATCACCATTGCATGCTTCTACTTAAATGCCCTACTTTCATGATATAATATCACTGTAGTGTCAACTTTTTACATTTTCCATAAATTTCACCTGAAAGCCAAATATCCCTAACTTTTTGTGAGTAGTGTATGTTATATGTGTGTGTTAGAGTCACTCATCAACTAGAATTACTGTAACATGACTGATCAGTTGATGGAGCGAATAGCCAACCTCATTAACTTCACTTCAAATTTATTATAGTCATTATGGGGCAGTATTTAGTGGTCTATAAAACGAGGGTTCACTTGGTACAATTTGTGCTTAGCGTGGATGTAAATTAATCCCTGACAGTTACGCTTTGTATTGTTTTGTTTGTGAAAATGTGTTCACTTGTTTCACTATGCAAAACAAATTAAAAGCGGAAACATTTTAACACACAAACATTCACCAGCAACAGGCCTGGGTGGCTGATTTTAGGCTGACCCCAGCTGGTGGCAAGCAGTGGTTTAGAAAGCACAAAATATTGTTTGATAGCCTATAGCAACAGCTAACTTTATTAACTTACTTATTATTATTAACTATTTAGCACAATCATGTGTGTGTATACACTATATTATAATTAATTCATGCACAGTGTCAGCAGGCACGTGCAGAAGGGGGGGCTCTAAGGGCTCAAGCCCCTGCACTTGCCCCCTCAACAGTAATTAATCCTCTGTGGTCATAAAGACTTATTTCCTGTTACCGATGCCTAAAATCTCTTGGTATCTAAACATTTGGAATTATCCAACATTTTAGTCAAACACCTGTACCGAGCTCGTAAATGTACAAATAAAATGCAAAGAAAGCTAAATCTTTAATCATTGTCTGCAAAAACCGTAGAACTCTTCAAACAACTCTTCAAAACTTTGTTCATTTTGTTTTGTCTGTGAAAATGTGTTTACTCGTCGGACGAGTAAACTAACGGTCACTTTGTTTGTAGGACAGTTGGCAGTTGTCTAAGAACCTCAGGGTTGGTGGTTCGCTTCCCAGTGACCACATTATGACAGTACAGAGCTCTTCTCCAAAAGTTTAACTATCTGTAGTGGACAGACTTATTTCCCACTATTGCACACTGATCCTCAGTCCACACAATTACACAACATGCAAAACAGTCTTTTCAATTTTATTTTATTTTATTTTTATTATTTTGTTTTCTTCTGTAGATCCGTTTATTTGTTGGGTTCTAAATGTGTTTATATCAGCCATATGTAGAACTAACCAGCATATATAACTGTTGTTTCCTCAAGTATTTAAACACCAAACAGTATAAAAACACATATTTCACCAAAACAAAGTTTGTAACATTTTGATGTACTGATACGTGCCTTTTTTCTTCTTTTTTTTTTGAGCTCCTGCCCCTAAGAAACTCTCTGCACATAGTGTCACGATACATTTTTGTGTGTTAACATTTTGGTATGTGTCAAGTTTTTCCCTTGCTAACAATGGGAGCAGAGGTAACATCAACTCTGGTAAAGGTAGACCATGCAGTGGGCAAAATCAGAGGTTAGTATCGTGGGTTCTTAAATTTCTATTCCTGGGTTTGTGGTGTTATTATTGGATTATTAAATTGAAAATACCCATTAAATTTATCCATTAAGTCCATCAAATGACCCCTGACAGATTATCTGAAATTACTCACTTTGAAAATTAAATGTACTCTTTTGTAAATTCAATTAAATGAACGTGAATGAAGTTAATCATTTTTTTCCAAATGGGCAAAGGCCACAAAGCATTAAATGATAAGGCTGGTGATAGTCTATATTTTTTATATTTGATCTATGGCTAAATGTAAAATAAAATACTAAAACCAACACCAAACCTGGTATAGTTTATCTCTGCTGCGGACATCAGTGGCCCACATAGATCCACTAGATGACATTTGATTATTATCATAAATGTGGGCGCAGTATATTTATGTCCTACTGTTCTCCACCTTGTTCAAGTTCAGCCGCACTTCCTGTCAACTGTCTGCAACTGTCTGCACTCTCATCAAATGAATTCAGAAAATGGCCAAAAATATTTTCGCCAGATTAGAACTGGCAGTGAAATCCACCACCATATCCTGCTTTTATCTACAGTTGTCCTCCCCTCTCCTCCATCATTTTTGTTTTCACTGCTTTCACCCCCCACCCCCCCCCTCGTCTCCTGCCACTACATTTCTGCCAAAGGAAATTTGGCATGGCTACTAAATTCTAATTCGGCCTGGAACAGCAGAATATCAAAGAACTGTTGTCGCCAGGATGTCTGCACCACAGGGAAACCACCTCACACAGAGAGAAACTAGTCCTATGATTTTGAAGAGACTGAAAAAGACTCTTCAAAGCTGCTTTTTTCGATGTGTGGGAGAGCAGCAGTTTGGGTTTGCCATCAAAAACATGTTCTTATTTCTCTGCCCCTGTGACAGATAAGAAAGTACTTTTAGTGACACCGTGCATGCTGACCAGTGGTGCTCCAAAACTGTGAGATTCTATTCAGACACACAAACATATGCACACACGCAGACGCACAAGCTTTTGGCGACTGGAGCAAATCGCCTGTGATGTTACATATCCCTCAGATCTCAGGTCAGACAGTAAACAGAAATCACAAATGCTACGCTGTCACACAACAACAAACAGACAACACATCAGAGAGACCACACAAGCATCTAAAATGAATCATGGCCTCTCTGTTTTAGATCATTATCAGTCACTGTTGAAGTGATTATTAAGCAGGGATGCGTGGTAGAGAAGAATGAGGGCAGAGAAATAACAAATTTGATATGAGATTGGAAGAAGGGCGAGATGCTAACGAGATAAAAGAAGAAGAGAAAAAATATGACACAGATCAGAGGAAGTGTGTGGGTTAATAAATGTAATCTGCATTTAGATGATGGATTATAATACGTGGTCATCCCTGATGTGGATTCACTTGCTCTGATTACATATAGTTGGAGACGAGCTTCAAATAAATTCTCAGAGCAGAACTGAGTTGGACATATGCACACATCAGGACTGCAGTATAGCATTAAAATAGTTCATGCTTTAAGCGCTGGGTAACTGAAACAATGCATTTCTTTTTAATTAACTTGTAGGGCAGGACGGAGGAACATGGCTCCCTGAACAACGTCCATTAGCGTGTGAGTGTGTGCAACCTAATGATGCAAAGAAACAATCTGTGTTTGTTTGTTACTGTTTAGAATGTGCAGCATTTACCTCATTTTATTTTTAATCCTAACATCATGCCACAACAAAACCTGTCATTTCTACCTGTGTGACGTCATCATTTTTAGCTGTAAAAGAGTGACTGGTCGACATGTGGTCGACTGTGCGTGCCACCCACAGCATGTTATACTATCAAGGTCATGTCAGGGTGGCTGTCTGCAATCTGAAGTGCAGAAGAAGCTGGATGATGCAGCAGGACAATGACTCTAAACTTGGACATAAATCTACTACAGAATTACTTTGGAGACACAAAATCCAACCTTTTGGAGTGACCCAGTCAGCCCAGTAGAGATGCTGTGGGATCACATGAATAACCTTTTTTGGGATGACATGAAGAGAGCCCTTCTCACCAGACGTCCTAAGAATATAAGGAAAAGAGATTCACTTAAATTATCACAAATGTTTGTTGGTTTCATTTTGACCCTGTACCTTCATTATATGAATAATGAAGAATATGAGTATTGTTTGTTTGCCCTTTATAGTCACAAATCTGTGTTGATGTGCATGCTTAGATTGTCCTGTCTATAAATACAATCTCTTTTATGTGATCATATGACAAATTATATGTCTCCAATTGTATTAAACATTATTACTGAGTAATCATTACAGTATATTCACATCTTTAAATAGAAACGAACTGTTCATACGTCATGAATTACTTAAAATTACTTAAAATCTAATTTATTTATTTATATCATCACCTGGGTCTCGCGCGCTTCGTAAACCGCCCACGAGACGTCGCCGTCTCCCCGCCTTTCTCTCCACGCGCACAAGTACCTGCCAACTGACGCGGCGTCACGTGACACATCTGTCAGGGGACAGCATGGCGGACATGCATGTGGAGCCTCCAAACAAATCGCCTCGACTGTCCAGCTAACCCCGCCGCGACGAACATCGATACCGCGCGTAAAGCTGGGCCGGCGGCGCCCGAACGGACAGCAGGATGGACGGGGAGACCAAACTTCAGTTCCCGTCTCTGCCCGCGACCAAGGAGGATCTCCTGGTGAGTGCACACACCGTCCGTTAGCCGACATGTCCACTGTGTCCGGGTGAACGGAAGCTAGCTAACTAGCTTCCACTCCAGCCCTTTTGTCTGGCAGATATAATTCGCACCCAGAAGGAAGCCCTGCCTGTTAGGAGCGTATCACATTGGTGACACTGTTGTGAACATATTTGTGCAGTTTATTGTATGTGTCGATATTTCTTTGCGTTGCTTTTCGCTGAGCAAACGGCGGATAGCCTAGCCTCGTAGAACTAGCCACGTATGTAACGTACACAAAGTAAACTGGTTTTACTTATTTTGTTTTCTTATGGCTTGAACATTTTCAGCAGCTGTCACATCAACAAAGCGAGTTAACAAGGATGTCCCGCAGCTTCTGACATTCCTTTTAAATTATCTCTTTGCAGGACTGGGCTTATCCAATGAGACGAGAAATGCAGGTATGTAAGTTGAGTGTCTTGTCGGTAGTGGGATGGGTACTCTTGCTATTTAGGTAGTTCAGTAACGCAGTAAACCCGTTGCTTCACGGGGTTAATTTCCCTCACACTTGATAGTATAGTCTGAGTTAATATTGACAGAAGTGTCTTGATTGTCAGTGTTTACCAGTAATACTGTAATTCAGTTGTAAGCAACCGAAATATAGAAAATACCAGTAGTCTATTTGTAGCAGGCTCTAGCATTATTTTAATATAAGATGTGATAATGTCAGTGTTATCAGATGTATACCTCAGTAGTTTTACAGAAGAAACTGCACTCTTATAGGTACAAGAGAGTAGAATACACTACACAATACACTAAAACTTAAAAAAAAAAATAGTTTCACATGAGAAATTGTAGTCTTACATCATATGAGAGGCAGTGTTCAAGTCATATGCAGGAATAAGGTGGATGACATTAACTTAAGAGTCGTGGTATTAATAGAGAAGATGAACATTGTTTGCCGGAGATAAAGTGCATGGTTAAGTTATGCAAAAGATCAATATTCAAGTCCAGGCAGTGTAAAGTGCATTTAACAGACGTTCCCATGATGCACGTGTTGTTATTCTACAGTGAGGGGATTAGAGCAGCTACAGCTGTGGGGGGAAAAAAGCTGTTCCTGGGTCTGTTTGTGTTTGTGTGTTGTTCTGTACCTTCTGCCAGAAAGTAGAGTGTCAAACAGGTGGTGCCCGGGGTGTCTCGGGCTCTTTAATGATGTTGCCTGCCCTCTTGTCAGACAGCTGGTGTAAACATTGCCCACTGGAGGTAGTTGTTTCCCAGTCACTCTCTGCACTGCCTTAATTACACTGTGTGGGTTTCTGCGGTTCTGTGCTGTACAGCTTGTGTAATGCAGAGTTGCTGCACGGTGTGAGAAGATGTTCTCTGTGGTGTTGGTAGAGGTTTATGAGGAGTTGCTGGGGTAGTTGGGCGTATTACAACGTCGTTAAGACAAACAGGCTGTGTTGGGCCTTTTTCACTTTTTTCACTGGCAGTGTTGACAGTCCATGTAAGATTTTATACGAAACCTAAAAGGGAGTGTGTTAAACATTGGAGGACTTTTAGAGCTGTAATTACTGCCTGTGTCACTGATGATGATTTTGTCCTACTCTTTTTATTTTCAGGAGATATTACCAGGACTGTTTTTAGGTCCTTACTCGGCTGCATTGAGAAGCAAAGTGAGTTTTTACAGAATGAGACAGGGACATGGAGAAACTAATACAATGTCTGTTTGCATTTTTATACCTCACATCTCATCTTTCTCTTTGTCTAGCTGCCAATTCTTGAAAGCCAGGGCATAACGCACATTGTGTGTGTCCGCCAGGACATTGAAGCCAATTTTATCAAACCTAATTTCCCTCATAAATTTAGGTAAGTAAGAACTAATTAATTTAATACTGTCAGATATTTGTTGTGAAATCCTGAAAATGAGTTTTATTGATCGAGTGCCTTCTTGCCAACCCATGAACTAAGTCTTGTTGTATCCTTGCAGATACCTTGTATTAGATATTGCTGACAATCCAGTGGAAAATATAATACGATTTTTCCCTACGGTGAGTTACTAAGGGAGCCTTTTACTTCCTTCTTGTCAAGCTTTTCATTGACTGAAATGAAACATTTGGCATTTTCATTGTGCTTGATGTACTGTATTTCATTTTCCTCCTAACAGACTAAAGAATTTATTGATAGCTGCTTAGCCACAGGAGGTAAGGATGCATGCAGTTCTTAGTTTTCATACTCAAAATATCAAGTAGAAAAAGTGTATTTTATCTCAAACTTTTGTCTCTTTTAGGAAAGGTACTGGTTCATGGTAATGCAGGGATATCAAGAAGGTGAGTTTTGTTTTGTTTTTGAGCTGTGCAGCACAGCTCTCACACTATTCTTATCTTCTCTCTTTATTTCATATTATAATTTCACTTGATGCATTAAATCCAATAATGCACTGAATATCACTGACTGCTGTTTTCAGCATCATTGGATTTTGTATTTATAACTTATTTGTTTGCATTATAAGATCTGTGCAGCAGGGCTCAAGCTACAACTGTGCATATAACACTGTCTCCTTGATTCATTCTTCCAGTGCTGCCCTAGTGATTGCATACCTTATGGAAACATTTGGGATGAAATACAGGTGAGTTTTATTGTGTCTCACATCAAGTTATTGCTTTCTATTTTACCTACTAGAAAACTAGTCTGACATTTCTAAGGTCTACAATTGTTCAGTTAATGGATAAAGATGCTTATTCTGTTTTATTTTGTACCATTTGTTACATAACTTTCTTAATTGTTTGTCACACATTCTTGATTCACACCACATAAAAAATCTAATTCATAGATGACAGTTCTGTCATGTTTGTACTAGCAGGGAGATCCCATTGCATCAAACTAGGGCTCCCTTTTTTCTCACCAAGCGGTTTTAACAAGTTACACACAGGAAGAGAGGGCGTACAATATGTGAAAACACCCAGTGAGGAAGAAGAACTATTTGTGGCACTTTTAATATAAACTGAGTGGAACAGAATGATTGTCATCATGGACAGATAAAAAATGATGCTCCTGTGTGCTCCTGTGTCCCCTTTTTGACATGACATGAATCCACTCCTCACTATCACAGCTGTCTTATACCTCTGCCCTACAGTAAGACTGTAAATATATATCATTTGAGATACAAATTTTACTCTGTGCATCCCTACTACAGTATGTGACAACCCTGTACATCATGCCCCGCATAAATCTAAAGCCCCTGCACATTATGCACTGATATAAAAAACTACATAGAAAAATATGAATGTAGATCAATTCTAAAACATAACATAATGTAGGCCTCTCTTTTCAGAGCCTGTAGTTTAACTCTCTGTTCACACTAGGGAAGCATTCAGCCACGTCCAGGAGAGGAGGTTCTGCATCAACCCTAACGTGGGATTCGTGCATCAGCTACAGGTAAAGCTCGGGTTGAGACAAAGGGCTTTGAATTGGTTGGTTGGTCGGTCAGTGAAGTGAATATGTGAAACAACTTCTCATTACTGTAAATTAATTAACTACTGCATTTAGAGGACCTGTTATTTTACAGTGTGTGGTCTCATTCTGAGTGAGATACATCATCTCTGCTGTCTCCTTTTTGTTTTTATCTGTTTTCAATGTAAAAATATTTAATTTTAAAGCTGGTGGATCAAAATTACAAATGTTAAGAAAACGACAGGACTGTTTCCGTGTTTAGGATTTAATTGTGAAGGCCAACCATTGAACACTTTTGAATTTTTGCTATTGCAGTGACGCTAACTACTAATTCCATATTGCTGGATTAACGTGTGTTTGTTTCCTAGGAGTATGAAGCGATCTATTTAGCCAAATTGACCATTAAAATGATGTCACCGATGCAGTTGGGCAGGTCCTTCTCCCTGCAAGGTGGAATGCCAGGTTCGTACAGAAGTATGCAGTCCTGCACAATCGCAACTGGCTCCTCAGCTTAAGTAGCATTAGTTGCTTGTTTGGCACATTGTGGAGTCGGAGTTGGAGGACGGCCGACTTGGCACCAACATTTAGTGATAATGCTCACAGCAGTTTCCACATTTGTAAAAAGTGAAACTATGGTTTCAGCTTAGCCTCAGACAAACAAACATACTCAACTACCCCAGAAAAGTTAGTAAATCCATGGGGGTTTATGTTTACTTTACTGTTGAATCATGGTTCATGATTGGAAACATCATTTTGAAATAAACATCCTGGGTCATGAAGGGGGAACTGACTTGTGTTACCATGTGTACGTAACTTGAGCTGCTCTTTGTTAATCTCCGCATTTCTTCAACAGGAAGTCGTAAGCGCAGCCTGGAGGAAGACGAAGACTTCGGAGCGATGCAGGTCACAGCAGCACAGATGAGCTGATGAGCTTTGCTGATATTTAGCCGTGTGGCATAGTGCACTCATTTTTTTACCTTTTTAATGGGATTAAAATGTAAATATTCCTCCTTTTTCTAAGAAGAAGGGGATGTGGGGTGGGAAGGAGGGGGACGACTCGTGTCTGAAATGGACTTCTGACAGGGAATGGGCAAATTTAATAACTAACTCTCTTTTTTTCTTGAACTGTATGCACTGATGGGAGATTTTTTTGCAGTTTTATAGTATTTAAAGGATTTTGCATTTGCAGCGGGACAGTATTGCAATAATGCACTTTTCAATACTTGAATTTGCGTAGATGACCAGAAGGGGGCAGTTGACAGAAAAGGAAGTATGTCGCCCTGTGGAAGACACGAGAAGAGAACTAATGCCTTTTATTTTAGGAATCCTAGGATGATGGACTAACATCATGCTTCATGTGGGATAGTAAGAAGTGGAAAAATAACACGCTGCTTAATAAAAAAGAAGTCTTGAGTCTTGTTCAGGTGTATTTTTAAATCTTGTCATTATGTTTTTTTAAATGTTAATTCTTTAAAATTTCTCATATTACCATTTAAAAGCAGTTGGGCATGTAGGTGTTAGCTCGGATGTGTCCAGGATGCCTTGATTATCTGCAGCACACCTGTGACCCTTAGCAGGAAAAGCAGTTAAGTTAATGGATGGATGGACATACAGGTGTGTAGATCATAGAATGTTTTATTTGACTATTAGATATTTGGAAATAAATTACATTAAATATGTTCCCCTATCTTCCATAAAAATAGCATAATTATAAAACTACAAAAGCTTTAAATAAGAGGTAATTTACAAAAACCACTTGTTGCATCCTTTTACCATCCCAATTGTGAACATCAGTCAGAAACAAAACTTTCTGCTGAATCATTTCCACTGCCACAAATGTTTTTCATTATAATTCTCAATTTGATGCTTCAAGTCTTGTAGTGTTCAAACCTTCCTTATGGTTACCCAGCATAACTACTGACAGAGAAAGAAGGGCCTTTGAGACAGAAAACACATTGCACCAAAAGGACAGAATAGAAAACTGAAATTAAAGTAAAACCCAAAGCCTCAAGCATTCAAAGAAATACAGCTGCATTTGTTTGGTGACATCTCTTTGTGATCAATGTAACGAATCCTTCTTGCAGACTGTTGTGAAGCTGTCCCCTGTACAGAATTATGTTCGGAAATATTTTAATTTGGTTAAACTTGATTTCCCGAGGAACCGTATTTCTTTACAGTTGCACAGTAGTCGCAGATATAATTAGTTTTTTCTTTTTTTCAATACACAGCAAATGACTAATTATCAGTTTAACAGAAGAAGAAGTGACGCTCCTTGGTTGGCTCTAATCTGGTGATGCAGCCTCACTTGCCACAGGGGTGGAGGGATGATGTTGGACTGAACCGAGGGAACAAACAGATTTGTTTACTCAAATGTGCTAAAATCAGGATGAGTGTTCGGAACCGACTCAGCTGTGTCACAGCCACAAATTCATCCTCCAGCTCTCTCAGTTCTTAAGACACTGTCAGTGTATTTGTGTATGAAGATATGGTCCATGCCCCCAAGAGAGAAGTTAATAAAGCTGCTGATGTCCTCAGTCGAAGAATCGACACTGCATGTAGGCCTCATCTGAAGCAGTGTAGCCAAACTTTTCGTAGAAAGCCACATTTTTGGGCACACATTCCAGTGTGATTTTATAACAATTCAGTTTCTTGCTGAGCAGAGTGAGAGTTGAAACTAACCTACAGGGAAAATAAAGAAAAAAAATCACCACAAATCACAAGATATTTTCTAAAAAACTATGTTTAGATGATTCATTTCCATGTTGGAGAATTTAGGGGTGGAGAAAATTTAAAAGAGCTAAAACAAAATGTCTTTGTGTCAGGCTCACACAGGTCTACTTACAGTTTGCCCAGTTGCTTCCCTCTGCACACGTCACTGACCACGACCTCCTCCACCCGGCCTCTCTACAAACAAAACAGTACAGAGACAGTCCTCATTTACAAATACTTCCAAGATCAGTAAAACAGAATAAATGTAAAAATACAAACATTATTTGCATCATTTAAAAAAAAAAAAATAGTGTAAATGTAACTTTTGAACTATGTTAATGATTATCAGTCTTCTAATGACTTCTACATTAATGAGTAACTTCTTTATCGGACTGGTTTTCAAGGAGAATTGATATAGTTACAATTGTATCTATTATTAGACATACAAATAGCCTGCTAGGATGTAATGTACCTTAGCACAGGAGTGGATGAATTTGTGTTCGGTGATCAGTGTTGCCGTAGCAACAATCTGCCCCAGGTTTGTGTCCTCCACCACAATGACGTAGTAATCTCCCGTCTTCTTCATATGTTCAAACTTCTCTGGAAGTAAAGATAAAATACATATTGTCAAACAAGTTTTTTGAATCTTTTATCAGTTTGTACTTCTAAGAAGGAGATGACAGATGAGGATTATTCTGTGATGCCTTCAGGGACCTGATGATTGAAAAACTTATTTTATCAACTTATTAATTGTTAGAGTTGAATTAATAGTAAATATTCTGAACAAAAAAAAAAAACTGGAAGCAGCAACATACTCGTGAACTGCTCTGGTGTGACGTCGCCCGTCTTGGTGAGTTGAGATAAAACCTTGAAGAATCCTGAAACAGAAAAACAGCAGAACAGTCGGTGAACTTCATCCGTTTTAAGTTTTATATTACTAACATCTTGGACACTGTGGAACAAAACACACATTTTCCACATGAAGCACTGTTGTCCATCCAGATGCAGGCTTTGGCTCACCTCTGTTGAAGTCTGCCGTATGGAGCGGCCTGAGCACCAGGCCTTCCCCTGGGCTCGACGGGGAGATGGGAGGAGAGAAGGAGGCAGTGTTGCTACTCCAGTCTAGGTCCTGAAGCAGAGAGGGCTCAAAAAGTGGAGTCTCGTCCAGCAGCATTCCACAATCTCTACTTAGGAAACAGACAGACACGCAAGTCCACAGACTCATATTAACGCACAATGCTTAAAGTATGACACACTGGACAGAAATGCTTTCCTTATAACCCATCTGATCAAATACAGTGAAGCATGACTAAGAGTTAACATGATCGTCCTTTCAGCTGGAACTGGACATATGTTTGCTTAAAGTCATTGACAAATACAAATTTGCCTGGTAAAAAGTTGTCATTACTTAACTGTCTTACTTCACTGCTTGGCAAACCAGTTGGTATACGCGAAGACACACCCTCAATATACAAAGACAATACTCACACTCTTGCTTAGAATACTCCACTACAAGTACAAGTACCACCAAGTTCTTTACTAAAATCCATGTTTTAAAATGTACTTTTACTAACAAGTACAGTAGTACAAGTACTCCACTAAGAAGTAGTGAGTAACTGAGCTGTTGATTAAAGTATTTTAAACAATATTAAACTTCATGCTATTGGTACCATTGTTAATGAGTCTAGTCCAGATTTATTCCACATGTGCCTCATAAAAAGTTTAATTCATGTACAGATTCTAGGAGAGAACCACTTCAAGAACCTTATTTCTTAAAATTTAATTTGAAAAATAATTGAACATTCATTTAACTTTTTCTGTTCAGAATTTCCTCTGTAGTGTGTAGCAATCAAAAACTCATGTTGAAGGTTAGACATCAATGAAATAAGGTTTTTTAAAATGAGGAAATATGTACTGTGTACTAATTTCACATGCTTCAGGGCAAAAAATATTTGCAGAAATTAATAATATAAGGTCCAAATAAAAACAACGCAGCTGGTAAAGTGGAGCTGAGTTGATCTATTTTATTTACTGACAGCAGTTTAATCCATAATAATACATCGTTTATTTGTTGATTAGATTTTTGTATCAAGAATCTCAGTCTGAAAAGTAATTGAAGCTGTCAGGTATAGTTGCTGAGGCAGAATGATTGAACAATACATCTTTAATAAATGCCAGTCTACAATTTGGTGGACAGAATTTTATTCATTTTCTGATATAAAAACTACACATACACCCACTTACATTATTAAATCAGTGGTGCTGAAAGTTTCGAAATGTCTTTTAATTTCCCAAATCGAGGCCTCTTAACATCCTGTTAGAAATCATGATTGATGACAGCTGGTAGCTTCTCTGTGCCAACATAAAGAGGGTTTGTTTCACCGCACTCATTGCATTAACCAACACACAGTACAATGGAAAAGTACAAGGAGCTCAGTGCAGATCTGAGGATGATGATGATGGTGGAGTTAGGAATGTCTCTTGGAGCCATTTCTAATCAACTGCAGATTCAAACATCATTGGTTCTAACAACTGTACATAAATACAAGTTACAGAGGTGCAGCCACTTTCCAAGAGCAGAAAGAAAACCTAAACTGTCTCACTCAGCTGAGAGGACATTGGTTCAGATGGCCACGAACAACCTGGGAATCACAAGACACAAGCCTGCCATGAAGCGGCTGATGCTGGAACACCTGTGTCACTCTCTACAGTCAAGGGAGTTCCACACCACCATGGACTGGCTGCCTGCCGTCCAAGAAAGAAGCCCCTGCTCCAAAACTGACACCTTCAAGCTTGACTAGTTGTTTGGTCACAATGACCAGAGGTATGTTTAGAGGAATAAAGCTTATTCTTCAACATAACCTCAAACAATCACCACCACTAACAAGCCTGTTAGTTTATTAATGATGTACGTACATCATTTTGCCTCACAACTGTAAATGTAGAGGAGTAAAAAATGCAACATTTCCCTCAATAACATAAAATAGAAATACTCAAAGTACATCAAAATTGCACTTAAGGGATAAGGTGATTTGCCAAATCTTTTTTTACTGTCAACAAATCCCATAAACAAATAAAACCAATGTGAATTGTGTCTAAAGTAACATCTGTGAATCCAGTATCTGATTTCAGCTCATTCATTAGACTGTGCCTTTGTTAGAAATGTTCACTTCAGAGACTGTAAAAAAATAGGGTTGTCACAAGTCTGATCCTTTAAGTACAGTACTCGAGTAAATGTACTTTCCTCCCTACAATACACAATGACGTGATACTATTTCAGAACGTCAGAATATGGTTCTCTTTCCAGGACATGGTTCAGGATGTGTAATATGAGAAGGGACCATCCTACAAAAGTCCATTCACAGAGCAGGACCCACAGGTAACTGTATTAGGGTTATTTAGTGCTGCTGCTGGTTTTAACACAGATGAACCAAGCTAGAACTACATGAACCTAATTGTTGTTTTCATGGCAGCAAAACACAACTATATTACCACTGTGATTTCCCGATCACGAAACCACGCAAATAAAATACGACTCTGTGAATTGGTTTATTGAGTGCCAAGAGGGCAGAGTATTTCCCTGCAGTAGCCCCAGCAGCATTTCACCGAAACTGCACATGTGGACTAACTTAGGAGAGGATGTTAAACCGTTCACAATGTTTAGGCTAACGAAAGGTTAGCACACAATAGTTTAGCTTAACCTAGTCTAGTAACTTGGCTCACTGAAGTTAACGGACATATATCAAAAATGTATTTTCCCTTGTGTCGTCATGAACTTTAGGAAACGTATCCAGTCAAAACGGCATCTAACTTCACACTTCATGTCAAGTTACTTCCTTGAAGATCCCCTGGCATGCTACATAGCAGTTAGCTACCTTAGCTAGCTAGATAGCTAAATTACTTACCGATGAAAAAAAAAACACAAGAAGATACAGTGCAGTTGATTTCCGAGACAGACAATGACAACCGGGTGCTTTGACAAGTTATGAATGAGGTTGGGCTACATCATCAAGCTGAACAGCGTGGGTGTTTTTCTCCTGCTGTTTCCGCCTGGCATGACGAGCCCTTCTGTATGACGTGGCAAAGGCGCAGTCCAATGACGTCAGTGGAAGTGCTTGTGCCCGAAAACAGAAATAGATGTAACTGGTTTTATATGTTATATGCATGTATTTTTATCTTTTCTGTCATTCCTTACTTTTTCATTCTATCTGTATTAAAAGATTTATTTTGTTGACATTGTGTATTCCCCAATTTGTGTTGTACATGTTGACGAAACAAGCATTTAAACATTTCTTAGGAACTCACCCAATTGTCCTTCGACTGCAACCTTACCAAATTTTAGTTATCATGGCCAACTTGCTAAACACACATTTGAACTTTGTCATAAACATACTTTGAATGTTCAATTGGTTAATTTTTTTCAACAAATGTAATTTTTCAGAAAGATTAATATTTTTTCCTTCCTTTTACACATTTTAAAAACTCTAGAAACTCTTTCATCAAACCTAAGAGAATATGCACTTTGTGAAAAAGCATAAAAATTATTCAGACTTTGTAAAAATTATGTGTCCAATTTAAAAATAATAATTTAACCAGAAACTATGTAATAATATATTGAGGCTGGTGCATGACTCCAATCAGTTGTGTATTTTTGGATCGTTTTTTCACAGCTAAATGTGGGTTCACTAACATTTTCTTCTGACACAATGCAGCATGCACACACACACAGGTACTATACTAATATTAATACTGGCTAATGCAAATCAAGAAAAAAAAAGACTCAATCATTATCTCTTGTTAAAAAGCTGTAGAAGCTGTTTATTGAGTTCTCTGTATTAACATATTTTACAAAAACTAGATTTACAGAAATTATTCATAACTGAACCATTCTTGATTTAGGCACAAAAATACAGGAAAGCTCAGTCCAAAAGGTATTTCAGTTTTGATTAAATAAGTTATGGTTATGAAAAATAACCACAAATAGGAAAATATATCATGGATATTAAACGTTAAATAACTTGATGACAAACTGAAAATGAAAACAAAGTTGTGCGATTTTTTTTTTTTTACATTTTGACTAATCGAAATTTAAAATCTAAACCATATGTTGTGTTTTCTTATAACAGCCTCAAACTCATCAAAAGGAAACACACGACGATCACAACACTTCAGCTTTTAGTGGAAGTTTGTGGACTGCTCTTTGGGATAAAGAGGAAGGAAACAAAAGCACTTGTTTAGATTCATGCATATCTCACCGCAAACTGCCCTTGCACTGTAATCACAGAAATCAAACACTTGATAGTAAGCACGGCCCCCATCTTTGTGTCCGTGAACGTCTCGACCAGCTACAGATTGAGCTAAATTTAACAATACCCAAAACGGGCATGGTCCATGTTGTCCAATATCATAATATCTTTTAGCCGAGACAATTACGCTCCCTGCTAGTATGTATATTTTTCAAACAGCACTCCCCAACGTGAGTAGACAAAGGCTGCACAAATAAAACATCATAAACATTTCTTCATAAAGATTGTTAAGTGATTAAGTGATCTTAGAGTTTCCATGTCAAAGGCAATTGAAGATGTTAGTGAAGTTTCAAAATGTTTTGCTGCTCATCCAAGAAGAATAACAAGTGTTTTTACTGATCGAACTGGTGAAGTGTCTTGAATGAGAAACAAAACTTCTTCAAAACACAGGGCAGCGAATCCAGCTGCAGCACACTTAACTATTTCCACCTACTGTAAAAATGGTGGACACATATGACCAAGATCCCCTTACTCAACAAAATGATATAACAGCAGTTAAGCCTGAGGACAACATCCCCTTTGTTACATACGCATCTCTAGGAACCGGTACTAGAAACAGAAGATATACACGCC
Source organism: Sandelia bainsii (assembly GCA_032362345.1). Lineage (NCBI taxonomy): Eukaryota > Metazoa > Chordata > Actinopteri > Anabantiformes > Anabantidae > Sandelia > Sandelia bainsii. The sequence goes on from JAUMHL010000018.1 coordinate 3,277,893, forward strand.
CACTCTACTTCAATGACAGAATACAAACTGACTGCAATGAAAAATATTACATACTAAATACAGAACAACCCATGTGGGTCAAAAACACTTTGTTTGCAGCATTATTTTTATAGAAAGATTCATATTTGACAGAAAGGCTGAACAACACTAAAGTGACCCTCTCTTACCCGAAGGCAAGAAATAAAAACACCTTGTTCTGCCTACACTAAATTCACATTTGAAAGAAAATAAAAATACATCAGATGAGTTTCTCCATTCTGAATACAGAGATGTCTGCAATAAACAAAACACCAACAAAAAAAAGTCTGATAAGAGGAAAACAAGAACTCAAATGTAATAACTGTAAAAACTCTAACCTTCATAATAGACCTGTAAAGCATGCTCATTTAACAGCCAGTCTCAGCTCACTCACAGCAGATTCTGACACTCCATTGAAGCTGGTGGTGGCACATGAGTATGGGGCAATGCTACCTTGCGCCCATCATTTTATATAATGCTCCAAAATACTCAGGCTGGACTGAGTGCCACCTTATGTATGCAGCCAGAACAGTCCAATGGTCACGTTTGAAATACTTTTTATTAATAGTTGAATAGGTGACTGAACACCAAATGGGGGCAGACTGAAATGGCTGTTAGTGCCTCTTCGGATGATGGTGTGGACTCTTCTGTGCATCACGGTGCAGGATCTCGTAGGTTTTGCAAGCGTCTCTCTGCAGCTGCTGCCATGGTTCTACGTCTCAGCACAGTTAAGTCCATTTCTGGGATAGAGTCCTCTTCCAATCCAGGCAAATCCTCTTCCTGGTCTTCTGGACTTCTGTTCAGGTATCTCCTACAGGGATATAGTGAGCATGTAAGGACATATGGGAAAAGAAGGCAATCAGGAATCCACACCATTAGTAAACATGTTTAAAAAAAGTTTACTTCTTTTGAATACATCTTAGCACCTCGTCCTAACATGCGAGGAGGAAGACTCCAAAAAGCAGTGTACCAACCTGCGTGCTTGCTGTAGCATTTCTTCTTTCCTCTGCTTTAACATCTTCTGCCTCTCCTCAGCCGATTTAGAGAAACGACCTCCTCTGGCCTCCATGTTGTCTGATTCACTGATTGCCTGCTCAGCTGCTCCACTGGGCCCTGCCTGCTCATCTGATGCAGAGTTGACCTGTATGGGGCCACGCTCTATGGCCTAAGGAGGGAAGATGGACATAATATTCAGATTGATGTATAATACCTTTCAAGAAAACCACAGGTATGTGATCAACATGAAACAAGGAGCCAGGGTAGCACATTTCAGCAGCATTTCTGTTAACATTTAACCCCCTGTTGACTGACTTGTGCCGGGAAAGGCACCTGGATGCGTCCTTCCAGGATGTTGTCAGTGGTAACCTCCACAGAGCGGGTCAGCTGCAGGTCCTGCATTACCAGGTAGGAGGGCACCTGAGGGAACATCTCCTGGATCTGATGAGCCTGAAGACCAAAAGGCACAACACACAGAACAATAGAAGAAGGATTTAGAAAAAAAATGATGGAGAGAACAGGACGTAGGTTAAACATAAAAATAGGTTTTAAACAAACAGTAGCAGTATTTGATCAGATTTCAAATACTGGCGTGTTTCATTTTCTGTTAAATCTGTTGGTTAAATGAAGAGGACATCGCTATGTGAACAGGCATTTATCAGAAAGTCAAATACTACATAAGCAAAGTGATGATGTTGACAGCACTTGGACCATTGTGCACAACCCAGTCAGAACTTTAAGGCAAAGAACACTGCTCCAGACAGAAAAGTGAAGACTGGGACAACATGATGGCAGTATTGGTTTTATGTAAACAAAGTATCAAAAACTGTCAGCATCTAGGAAAAAAAGATTTAATACCTCTCTCAAACTTCAGGTAAACTGCCATCTGTGTTACCATCTCTCCTAAAATCAACAATGTCAACTGAGTGTACACATGAACTCACCATGGCCGTGAGCTGGGAGTTGTTGGCTTGAGCGATGCCCAAGATATTGGTAGTGTGCATTACTTCCACTGAGAAACTGGGCAGCCAGCTGGCAATGCGTGACCCTGTAAGAAAATGTATAAATTGTATGATTTATTGTGATGCAGAGTCTTTCTGTGTCGAGTAACTTCATGGCCAGATTTAACCTCAGACTTGTGTCTGACAGACTTACCATCAAAGTGGAAGAAGTGGTTGTGCTGGTTTATATGTGGTCTGGCATCTGGAGCAGCAGGGCCAATGTTGTCTTCCAAACCGCCACCCTGCTGCTGGCTCCTCACCTGACCTCCGTCCCCACTAATGTTCAGGGATGTCCGACATGTGGGGCAGGAGGTGTCCTGCTCAAGCCACGAGCGCAAACAAGAGCTGGAAAAACACAAAAAGCGAAAAACAAATGTTATTATGGCATTTCTTTTATATAGACTTGACATTCATTTAAAGCTGAGAGCAAATCTTCTGTAGCTAAACATCACAATATCTGCAGGGCAGACCCCAAGCAACCCAAGCTGCTATCCAAACAAAAAAATATTAAAAATATTAAAAAAGCTCAAACAGTTGTCATGCCATGCTTACTATAAATCTACAGAGCCTCCAGGAAAACTTAAGCAGGATTTCAGGCACTAGCCAAGGCTAGCTGCCTGCTATTCCTGCAGTCTCTGCTTTGGCCATCATTAATCTGGTAAGAAAAGATCATTTTTTCTAGAGGCTATGGGGCCACAGGCCAGCAGCACCAGTAAAACAGCATGGACCGGAGTATGCATAGAGGCACCTCCTGCTGACTGGAAAAAAAACAACAACAAAAAAACACTTTACTTGTGGAAGAGATGTCCGCAGGGTAGTTTGCGTGCTGTCAACATGGTATCCCAGCAGATGGCACAATCATCATCATTCGCTGCCAGCTCCTCCGCAGTAGCAACAGCAAATCTGCACATGAAAGTTCAGAGAACACAGCAATGAAACTATTAATGACTGATGGGAATCACTGAGTTTTCATTTGAAATATTTACATACAAAGTTTATTATCACCTGGCCTCCATGTTGCTGATGACACGAAGGTAGTTCTTGTGACGGCGAACACGACGCTGGACCTCATGGAAGAGATACCGCAGCTGCATGAAGATAACTAAGCTCGCCATGGATAGCCAGATGTTACCAAACAGCTAGTGAGGGGAGAGAAAACGTTGATTAGAAGCGTGAGGCACAGGGATAGACTAAAATGTTTATTACACTGCATGTCTGCACCTATTCACTGTCGATCTTACCAGCATGTGGATATGGTGCATGAGGTCCAAAAACAACATAGCTAGCTCCATGACGAAGTCCGTGTAGTAGACATATGTTCCCTTACTCTCCCAAGTTCCTGGATGATTTAGATCCCACAGATGTATGGAGTACCTGAAGGAACGTGTGTGTGTAATATTTAGATACCAGGATGGCTGATGCAGACAAATGTAATCCATGAACAAAAAGTAATATATGGTACAATAACACAGGCAATACTGTCAGCAGAAGGGTGAGATAGCCGCCATAGGATAAATGGCACCAGTCTATATAGGTATCCGGAGAACATATGTACAGTGTAGGATGGATATAATTATGCTAGTACAGGACTGTTGTACTGCAGCTGTGTGTGCACACGCATTCATGTGTAAAGAGGCTTTAAAACACACTTACCGCATGATGACGTGCCCGGTGCGTACAGTCACCAGCAGACACTGAAGAACAAGGGAGGAGTGGGTTAGATCATTGTAGCTGCAACTTTAACCCTCAAAATTGACCCGTTTTGACATTTGACAGCAGTAAAAATACCCTACACATCATTCTTTTAACCTGAAATTTGATGACTTTTCCTAAAGTGACCCAAAATACGCAAAAATATTTTTAAATGTTATACTTTTGCACAGGTGCTACAAATTTTTGCACATTGAGGCTGTTCCGGGTCAAATTTGACCCAGACCTATTAAGATGGATTTTAGACCCAGTAGTGTGGGTCAAATCAACGAAAATGGTTATTCTAGGCCAGGGGTGGGCAACCCTGGTCCTAGAGATCCACTGCCCTGCTTGTTTATCAACTATCTCTGGCCTTCCTGCGGCTAATTACCTGGATCTGGTGTGTTCAGCCAATCAGAAGCTGTAGGTGCAGGGCTGCGGCTCTCTAGGACCAGGGTTACCTAACCCTGTTCTATGGAATCTGTGTATTTTATGTCTGTGTGGTTTTTTTTTTATGGGACAGTGGTGACAGAGTTCAGATGGGGGGGGCCTTGATACTGTCACAAGAGCTGTCTGTGTTCCCACTAAATTTGCCCAGGTTCACGCAGAGACAGGCACCTGCTGGTCTTTGAAGGGTCAAGGGGGAGCCTCGAAACAGTGAAATAGTTTAGCATAGGAGTGGTCATATATGGTGCACATAAGGAACAAATGTCATACAGAGGTCAGAGGGTGCCTTGACACAGACACTTGTACCTGCACCTGCTCCTGCAATGTAACAACATAATCTAAAAAAAGATCAATTAGAATAAATGTGTGTGTGTGTGTGTTTGTGTGTTGAGCAGGTGCAGGTACCCTTGTAACAACTGCACCTGCAATGTAACTACTGCACCTGTAATATAACAACTGCACCTGCAATGTAACGACATAATCTAAAAAAAGAGACAAATTAGAAATTTAGAGATTATAAAAAAGGTACCTGAGCAGCCCTTTCAGTGACAGAGGTACAGAGGTCTTGGCAGCAAGATTTACTATTCAAGAGGCCCTTGACCAGATCTTCCACAATGAGGAAGCTAATATTGATTACGGGGAGAATGTGTCAGAACAGGAAGACAACATAGAGGAAAACTCTGGTTGCAACCAATCTGATGAAGATTATTCTGAGGGAGAGGAGCAGGCAGCTTTTCTAAAACATATGTAAATCATTATGGCTGTTAAGTTTTCATGTCTTAGGTAAAACAGGACACAATAAAGTGTGATAAACATTTTTGTTTCTTCAAAAGCAAGTGGTGCAGAACCTAAAAAAAATAAATTTTTGTGCTGTCTAAATGATAAATTAAGGATTAATAATGAATTTATTAATGTCAGATAGGCTATTTATATATTCTAAATAGATCTGTAGTTCAAAATGTGGTATAGATACTTTTTATGAGGATTTTCTTGGACCGGGTCAAAATTGACCCGGGCTATACTGTGAAGGCACTGGATATGAACAGTTTGTAAGGGTTAACAAAAAAAAGCACGCTAAACAGTACATCACAGATTTTTACTGAACAATAGTTCAGATGATGATCTGAACAAAGTACAAAGACTGTACAGGTCCGCCATGCTTCCAAAAAAAGACATACATATTTACAGTAACCAGGTTACTACAGTGCACGTAAACGCACTGACTATTAATAAATATGTCGTACTTTAACATGGTGAACTGATCATTTTATGCATAACCCAGAAATTTTGACTTGTCATAGCAGAATAAAAACTGTTGTAACTAAAAACTTGAAGAATATTCTAGTGCATAACCAACACCAGGGTCCTGAAACCATTAATAGTAGTGATACAGCAGAATGTGAACCCTATGTCAAACTAATGTCAGGCAACGTAGGAGGTTCTTCTAATAAGTGGAGGTAGTGCTGCACAATTAATCTAACTGCAATTGCAATCGTGATGTCAGCCTGTGCAATTACATAACCAAAAAAGGCTGGGATTTAATTAAACAGATATGTATGTGTGTGAATGTGACAGTGTATTCTAGTTTGTGTGCAATTTGCTTGTTATCTACGTCCCAAATGTAGAGATGATCAGTCAGTCTCTGTTAAGGCAGCAGAGCTTGTGGGCACTTTCTGGTGTGCAGCGTTTGCAATTTAGCTCTGGTGTCACTGAATTTACTGACTTTTCAGACCCCTTTAAAACCCCTTTTTTTAAATTGACAAATCTAGTTGCTTTCTGGCTGGACGTTGAACTACTTTCCCTAAGTTGAGTCGCTAAACTCACCTCAAGTGAGCCAGAAAGAAGCTTAATTGAGTTGTCAATGGGCTGAAACCAAATTTATCCCCAGTGTTTGTCCCTTTAAAGCAGGGGTGTCCAAACTTATTTTAACGAGGGCCAGATTTGATAATGTGAAGAGTCCCGGGGGCCGATGGTCCCTTCAGATATTTACAGTAGGATTTACATACATATGCAGTTTTATAACAATTTTATTTTCACTGCCACAATTATCATTTTAAATAGCATTGTAACTAAATCTAAGCCTCACAGGAGTGAACAAATGAAAAACACAATCTGACCGCCGGGTGTGCAGTTGATGAAGTCATGTATCTGTCTGTCACAGCTGGGATGCGAACCCAGAACTCTGGTGTCAGAGCACAACACCTTACCAGCTGAGCTAACGGAGAGGTGCACTACCTGCGATATGGCGGTGTTTAAGATGTGTGCACGTGATTGTATGCAGTGGTCTGGTCTCGGCCAAGATGCCAGGGACAATTTTTTTAATCCCAGTCCGTCCAGGGCCATAAATAATACATTTTAAAACCGAAGCTGTGGCAAAGAAGAATGACTTTAAAGCAGACATTCTTCTTTGTTTCTGTTAGACTTTTCAAAATTATCATTAATATGGGTATTTTCTCTGATAACAAAGCCAGTAGACTCATTATATTGTTTATTACATCTCAATCGCAATATTGTCCACCAATAATATAATATGCCTAACATGGGAGTTTTTTTGTATGCTATGAGACTGTGGTGTTTTTTTACAGTTAATAAGGATTCATATGCTTTAAAGATATTTTGGTTTCTTGCTTAAATAATATGCCAAGCATAGTGGTTTATGCAGCCCTATAGCAAACATAGGCATTTTAAATTAAACAAATATATCTGCCTAATCAAAAAACCAGGAGCTTGACTGATGCTCAGTGCTCTGGATTATCTAAATGCCTTTGTTTACATAGCAGGCCTTCATTTTTAAACAGCTGTGGCTCCGGACTCTCACCTCTGCTGCCATAAAGGAAAGGGTGTGCATGCCATGGGGAGCTCCCAGCAGACCACAGACCACAGCCAGACCACAGCAGTCCAGCAGCAGGGAGACCAGCAGACAAAGTACTCGGACATGGCTGTTCATTGGCGTGGAGGGGGAGAATGACAGCTGTGGAGAAGAAAACAAAAACAATAAGGGAGGGTGGCCTCTCAGTCACTGGTTTGGGATGCATTGCTTGTGTTGGCCTGCACATCCCTCTGACACATTTTATGTGACACTGGAGTGTAAAATCGACTAGCTTTAACTACTGAGGGATTTACAGTTGGTTTCAGAAGGCAACTGGTTTAGAAATATTTTGTTTCACCAAAATAAAACATAAGAAAATCAGAATGAAACATGCAGCCAAATGAAATATGAGGCAGTATTCCTAAAAAATAACGAGGAACAGTTCTGAATGATTAGTACTGGACTCAATACTATACTCAGCCGACACAACCCATTAAAATGAATAACCTCCATGTACAGGAAAAACATAAAGACTGTAAACTGCCACCTACTGTACCACTGTCTAGAGTGTATCGAGTACATGTTATGACCTGATTACAGACAGTGAAACAGTTCAGTGGAAATCAAATCTATAAAACACTGACATTACAGGCTCTCCCTGGGACGATGACAACATAACATATCTGTCATCTTAAGCAGTTTAATCTACATGTGTGGGCTTCACCACAAAGCTAGAACTCACAAAAACAGGAAGGAAAACAGCTGGGCTAACACAACTGACAAAAACCAAAAAGAACATGCATAAACGGATCTGTATTCAAAGCTGAGAGAAAGAAACAAAGACACAGACAGAATTACATGCACTCTAATAACCAGGCTAATCAGAGAAACCAGGTTTTTTGGGTAATGGGGGAATAGGTTTACATGCATTAAAGAAACCTAGTTACTGGAAATCTGCGTATACATGCAACAGATGAGTAATCTGATTTCTCCTCGACCTTGGGCTTATTTTGGAAGCATGTTTCACAGATTTTAACTGTATAGAGACAGAAAACACAGCTTCCTGGCCACTTTTTTTTTTTTAACGTTTGTCAGGGTAAATGACTGACAGCGCTATGACAGAGGCACACAGACAGTGAGAACGCCGTCTGAAATAAAGAAGTACACGGTGAAAAGTTATTTAGACGTCTATGGCGCACTTGGTGTTAGTTTCAATTTTAGTCGGATTTTGGGTACAGTACATGACAGTTCAGAAATCTGCTTACTCGTGAAAGCAGACTGTAACCTGCTTACTTGAGTGCATATAAACACACTGACAGTTGCTCCAAAAGGTTTTAAGGGCATTTCTCTTTTTGCAAATGTTGCATTGTAGATTAAATTATAAATACCTGAAGTTGCCATTTTTTTCCATCACTCTACACTCAATAACGCATGATAACAAAGTCAATAAACAACTTTAGAATTTTTTTGCATATGTATTAAAAATCTAAAGTTGAAAGTACAGCACTAAAGGCAGAAATGACATTCTGGTACACCACATTTGTGCCTCACATCAAAGGCAACTGTGATGCAATATGAACTTAATGTCCGTTTTAAATGCTATTGCTTACAAGGTGGTGATTAAATATGATATTTTGTTTTCCCCAACATGCAAAGCACAATCTGATACGGAGAGATGTCAACGTAGTGACCGAAACATTATCAGCAGCCTAACATGCCAACTATTAATAGAGCCAGAGATGAAAAGAGTACAGACCATCTCGGCTCAGCTTTTTGGTGAACACTCAGCACACCTTTTACAAAAGTAGTTTGTGGGTGCATTATTCAAGCGTCATCAAATACCAGGCTTTTTGCTACTTTGCATTTATTCTCAGTCAAACTTCCACAACAGATAAAGCAAATAAAAAGACAAATAATCTCCAGCCTTTAGCTATGAACAGTATCCTTTGTCATGACTCACCTACTTCAGAGGGATTTTTGACATTATTAAATTACATATGTAAAAAAAATATTTTAGTGCCCCATGCAAAAATATCAGGTGTTGACTTATTTCTGATATGTTTGTATTGATCGCATAAATACAAATTTCTGGCCTTCTGTTTTCTTAAGTTCTGTTTATGTAAGCTACTTGTTTGGTTGAAGATTTGATTTAACATGCAGTAATTAGCTATTGTAATTACTCTCAAATGAACTAGACTGGATTCAGACTCCTTAATGAAAGAAAAGACGACGGCAGAATTTAGTTTATTTTATAATAAAGTTGTAATCTGAATACTTACATATTCAAATCGGTCTTTGCAGAGCTGCACCATGAGGTGGAGAAAGACCAGGGCAGAGAACCACAAACACCACATGACCACCTCATCCACTGTCTGCACGTTCAATACGCCAAAGATGAAAATGAACTTGTAGAAAATGAAGTTCCAGAACTTATCTTTCAGGTGCTGTGGAATAAACACAGGGAAATTTTGATTTTATCTGATAGATGAAAACATCTTCATTCATCGTTATAGCACTGTTAAATACACCAACTCACCTGCTTCTCACTGACTCTAAGTGGGCCAAACACCACATACTGAATCATTTTAGCAATTAGCATCAAAGAGCAGCAGAATGTGTTGACTAACACCTTGGGAAGTACAGAGAATAAAGTGACAATTAGTTTTCTGTGACAACGATTGATTATGTTCTCAAGCAATGCAAAGTCCCAAACTGTGCAGCACTCACCCAAACAAAGAGACTGTCAGTGACAAGATACCACAGGACTGTGGTTGCCAATTCTGTGTTACTAATATCATTGTTTATATGTCCGATCTCCACTTCGGTGGGAGCTGGTGTTTCATCCGTGTCCAAGGCCCCAAAGCCTGGATCAGTCACAGTGGTGTAGGCACTGAAGATGCTGCCAGCAAGCAAAGCAACACTCAGTGCGGTGTATGTCTGCAGGCTGGGCCACGGAAACCTCTCCAAAAACAGCAGAGGCATTGCAATGTTTACGGTCCACCCGTCAGCTTGTGAAAATGGTGTTTGTCCCGATCAAAGACCTCAGACAACCTGCGAGGCAGAAAGGGAGTTAGCTAAAGTTGGCTAACGTTTGCTATCGTTAAACTGCGTACAAACCTTACATAAGCACAAAGGTGTTAGCATACGATCGTGGGTAAATCCCGTTCAAATGTACTGAAGGCTTTAGTAATGGCATTGGAATAGAGATACGGGGGTGTGTGGCTAGTTTACAAGGAGTTACAAGACTAACCTGGCAGGATATGTTAGCGAGCATAACGTAACAGTGTTCTCAAGCAAGGCTAGCCTTATGTTTGCTCAACACAGTGGGCAAAGGTGCAAATTCCTCTCAGTCCCATACTGGACTGTCTTTGGTAACGTGTAGCAGCTTCATACAAGCACACAAAGCGAAAACAGTGAATAAGTCATTGAACTGGTTCACATTAATAGCCTGATAGATCACAGAGTTCACGCCCCTACATAAGCTACCTGCTACCTGGCTAACGTTACCTAATACTAGCTAGCTTTTGCTAGCTGATATTAGCTACGCGGCTAGCCACTGTTAGCAAACACCAGACATCAAGCTCGTATTAAGCCGTCACTTACAGTTTGTCACGAGTTTAATTCAACGAAAAAAGAAAATATCCAGAGTCCCCTGTTGTATTCAGTTGTGTTAGTTCGCGCTGCTGCACTGACAACAGCGTAGAGCAACGTTACAACATCGTCGTGTTTGTTTCACAGCTGGCTGCGCACGGTAACTACGTCATCACGACAACTTTAAAACTGCACCACTTAAAAATAGATTTTCACATTTTCAGCTCAGTTTAAATAATAAATTATGCACTGCTGGTGAACAATAAAACCCAAGAGATGCAGAACTTTGTTCTCTAATGTGTTAATAAAAAAACTAGGACCTGAGATGAGAGTATCTAAAACAGGCAAATTCTGGAAGTTTCTATATATATATATATATATATATTTTTAAAAAAGTAGTTTATGCAGTCAGGTGTTTCTGTTACTTAACCCAGCCTCATTTACACCCACTGACATAAATATGATGGACAGAAATAATAAAAACACTTAAGTAATATGCAATACAACCCAGTATCACTAAACTAAATCTTCAAAAATGGTCATATAACTGCATCAACACCTTTCTAAAACAGCATTATGGCCAACAAAGTAAGTAAAAATTTAGTCGTAGAGCACCTTTCAAAGCACATATTACAAACTGCTTCACTAACAAAAGGCATCAAATAGTACAGAGCATCAGATATGAAATGACTCCTAATGTTAAGGGAGTTTTATCATCATAGTTACAATATTGTTCACGTGTCACTTTCTCTATTTCTCCTTTTATAATTACAGTATCATTCTGGAGCCTTATTTTGTGCTGGTGTTAAACTATCCTGTACAGAGAGGTGTTTCTGTTAGTTAGCCTGTAGCCTTGTTGATTTAATGGGCCAAAATGATAGACACTGGAGTCAGTTTAATATAATCCAATCTCAAACTCTCTTTATCAAGTAGGTTATTCCAGCGCTGCGCTGCCATAAAGCTGCCTGGAAGAGTGGCAGCTGCGTTTTTCTTTTATTTTTATTGTGTAGAACAAAAAATATAAGCAGTATGTATTTAAATAAAAATAAATACATTTTGACTTTAGAATCAGTCAACTCCTTTTTATCATGTGAATTTTTCCAAATTGTCATAATAGCATAAATAAAATCAGGTCTTTGTCCACCCCACTTTCTTCCTGTAGACAGATCCTTTGCTCTGTTTTTCTGTCAAAATAAAGTTCATGTCCATCAGGCAGAATTTCTAAACAACTGATAAATTTAGCCAGAAATGTGTTATACTCTTAAGAAGAAACTTTTTCATTAGGGAGGTGCATAATCAGCACAACAAAACATGTCATATAAACAGATATTTATTACTGTACTGAATAATCACATTATTCTGTATGTGAAGAGGTGGAAATGTGAGGAAGATTAGTGTTTCTAAGACATTTTCCGGACGTATAGGGTGTGTTTATGGAATTGAAATAATTTATCAACTTTACGATCACATTTTTTTATCAATTTAATTTGCCAGATCAATTCGAAATGCGTAACTAAACTTCCTAACAATTCTCTGAGAAGTTAAAAAACAAATTCTCAGCCAATGACCCTGCGTTGGTTTGGAGAGGCCTGCAGGACATTACAAATTACCACCTGCTGAGGGAAACAAAGAGCTGGCTCTGACACTCTGAATGACTTTTACTGCAGGTTTGACAGCCAAAACCCCACATCTCTCACCTGCACCAGCTCAGTGTGCACTGCACCCCTCACTCTCTTCCACAAACAGAAAACAAGGAAGTCCACAGGCCCAGACGGAGTGAGCCCCTCCTGCCTAAAAGCCTGTGCTG
>JAUMHL010000018.1:3291559-3313770 GCA_032362345.1 Sandelia bainsii
AAGAGGAGAGAGAAAAGAACAGCAGGCAACAGAGATCAAAACAACAACAAGGAGCAGCAGACGAGGCACTGGGCAGGGCACCAGCTGTCCTTGCCTGAATAAATGAAGACTACATTGTGTAGAGCCAGTATGAGTTATGTAAACTACTTTTTGTTTGAACATGCATTTAACAAGTCTGTTATTTGTCTTGTTGCAGAGGTCTTGGAGCGTCCTGTGGAGAGGACTAATGTCACAGAAACAAAGATTCGAGTGATGGAGTTTCTCTCCCGGATTAATGAGGGTGAAAACCTTGGTTAGATTAAAATGAATGCATTCATCACTGCACATCTCAGTCATTTTGGCAACAAATTAGATTGTTGAAGATTTAATACATGTGTACACTTTTGTACAAAATATTATGATAAGCCACCTGCCGTCTTTACCTGCAGAATCGTCATTTGAATGTGACCAGTCAGTAACTCCTCTGGAATCAGCCTTAATGACACTGGAAAAGTGGAGGGAATGCAGTAGTCCACATGAGGATTCAAGTTTTGAGAAAGTATGCACCACTGTTAAAGAAATGGTAAGCTTTTATTTATTTTTTATTTTTACATTTTTATGTTAGAATTTTTATGTATACAGTACTTCTGTTGTTAACTTAATTAATTTCTACTTTATGAACTCACTCCATCAGAGCTAGACGCTAGCTTTCATAGAATTGAATCACATTTAATTTTTCGGGTTGTTTGTTGTGTGTGTGTCCTTAGATTGTGGGGATTTTAATTAAGAACAGCGAATTTGAAAAAGCAGGAGAGGTGCTGAACAAACACTTTCCAAGAACAGTGGTTGGCAAGGTGAGGTTACTAACAAAACAACATTTTCCTAATTTCAGTCAGTGAAATAATAATTTAGTGTGCTTTATGGGGGTGACAGTGCCTCATTTGGTATGGCAGTTGTCTATGAATCCCAGAGTAGACCTAATTTACTTTGTTACATTAAGTAATTTTCACTTGGGCTTATCAAGTAGGTAACAGGCTGAACAACAGATAGTTTCAGCATTATTTGTATGTATACATTTGTCTCACATCACTGACCTAAACTGTCTGTGTTCTCTGTAGAAAGCTACATTCATGAGTCTCATTATGCAAAAGAATAACACACACAAAATCATTCAGCAAATGGATTTCCACCAGTTCAAGGAAGAGATGTTGGACTTTTGCAAGAAGCTCTGCACATTTGATGCCCCCTTTCTTCACAAGGTACATTTTCATATGAGTTCAGTAAAACACCTTGTCTGTGACCAATACATAAATATAAAACTGTTTATATGTTGGTCAAATACATGTGTTTATGTCTATCATGTGCTTCTGTACGTGTGTACTAGGTTGCAAAACAGGCCATTGATAAAAGACTTGAATATCAAGATAACATGGCAGCTGTTGACGAAGATGAATCTGGGCCGTCCTCTACTCCCCAGCATGCACCATGGTATGTTCTCTCCCCTCTAACAAGCTCATCAATGCTGTAAAATAAAGGCAGCACAGGACACTTTTTCCATTACAGAGACTCTTTCTTATACTAATCATCTGATATGTTGGCTGGAGAGTCTCTCTTTATTGTCTGTATTTTGTCTTCCAGGAAACAGACACCTATGCAGATAACCAGGTTAAAGACAACCTACCAGGCTTTGACCACAGGCTCAGATGAGAAATCATTTGCTCAGCTGGAGGAAGAAGTGGAAAGTGAGGGCCAGGCACGAAAAGAGGATGGTTGCATTTGCCTCTCACATACTCCTAACAAGGGCATCAACTGGAAATGTGTTGGGGAGGAAGCACAATTTCAGAGACAGTCAGGAAGCCCTATGGAGGCTTCCCCAGCAGACCAACCACCACAAACAGATGCTGTCCTTCAAACACAGGCAGATATACTATCAAAGATGCCCTCAGTGGCGCAACTGGTGATCCAGCCAGACAGCCAGTCGAGCTTGCAGTGTACAATAGCTTCTCAGGAACTGCAGACTGAAGGCAGAACTGAAGAGCCAGCAGAGTCGCCAACTCCATCCAACAAAAACGACCTGCAGTGCCCAGTAATGGAGAATGAGGTTTCCCCACCTGTACGGAAGCTTCCAAGACGAGGGAACAGAACTTGCAGCAGGTAAATAGTAAAACAACAACAAAATCTCTTTAACTCCTTTTTTATGGTCCTAGAATACATCTGTGTCATTTGTGCATGATGTTATGTGATGCTGGTCAATCACAGCTGTAAATCAGGCTAGCATTGCAAATATTTATCACAAAAGACTTTTTTATATTTTCCCTAAAGATACAGTCCAAGAATAAGCATAACATTTTTATGCACATTCTCATGATGCGGATTGTTTCTCTATGGTCAAAATATTTTTTGCACTTCCCTTTCTAGAGTAGATTTAATTATGAATGCATTGCTGCTGGTCCTATATTGCTTGGTGGCACTAACTCTGCTGTTTTATCATGCAGAGCCTCAACTAGTCGGGCAGAGTTGTCAGAGGACAGTGAAGAGGACCCCTCTGTGTCTGTGGCCAATGGGGAAATTTGTGTGGGAAAAGTCCATAATCAGTCCAACGGTTCACTCAACAGGCACGTTCAGATTATACAGTATCACCTCACACAGGGTTGTGTTGTTGGTGGTTTTTGTTTCCTCACAATTCTCAGAGGTACAGGCTATCTACTGGAGAGGATCACCATCAAAGAATGTAATTTCCCTGTGAAAAAATGTCTTTACGTTTAGGAATAACATGGTCTGTATGGTTTTTCCAAAACCCAGAAACCTTTCTATGGTGCTCGAACTGTTGCCTGCCTTTACACCAGTTTGAAAGCAAATTAGACTGATGACTGATGACAGGAACGATTGAACCACAGGAATTAACTAAGGAACTAACTTGAAGTGTCATATTAGTCCACTCCCTGTAAAATGCTCCCACAGTAGATTTACTGATGCCCCAGAAACGAGATGCTGAGCAGGCAGATCAAGCTCAAGTCTTGAGACTCAAACATGAAGGATAATGTAGGCAAAAAGCAAGCACTTAGCCTGATTGGGTGTACAAAGATTGTCATAGTTTGGCTATCGGTTATGTTCTGTGCACGTAAAAGTTCAAGTACTGGCCTAAAAACGTAATTCAAAATGTTTTACTCAGCTGAAGTACTAAGTGCATACTTGGTAAACTTAGTAGAGGTTCACAACTGATTTCATTTTGTGGGAAACTCTTTTTACAAATTGACAGTTTGAAAACATGAGCATTGAATTTAACAGCAAAGGATAATTTTAGTAAAAATGTATCTCTTCTTTTGCAGTTAATGTTTGACTTAACTCTATTCATGCAGAAGCTTCACCAGGTCAAAAGAGTCTTCGTCAGAGAGTAAGGAAGACCCGCAGAAGTCCTGCTTCACCTTCCAAAGCCCAGTGCAGAAACAACATAAAAGAATGGCCAGCAATCCTCTTAGCAAGCAAGTCTACATACAGTTAGTCATTATGATGCCAGTTTGTTAGTGACCCAAGGACTGAAAACATTTGACAGAATTGTGTCAACTTTGTATTTATGCAGGAACCTGGGTAGTACAGATAAGGATTCTTATCATCGTATCATAGATTCTTCACTGGACAACTCACCCAGTCAGCTCCACCTTGATGCTGTCCCTCAGACAAGCTCCACACCTCGAAAGGTCTCCGCTCGGGATAAAGATGTCCCACATTCAAAATGGTTGGTAAAGACCACTCTAGCATCTGTTGCTAACAGTCGATTTACTTACCTGTAGCGAATGAATTCTAGCATATCTTAACATATCACCTAAAGTTGTCTTAATGTGGAGAAGTGCTATCAAAGACTTCTCTGCCTCAGATTCATTAAACAGACGGGCAGCAGCGATATAAGATTTTCTCTTCTAAAGGTTTCTAAACTAAGTTTGAACGTCTAACTTCAATATTTTACTACATTCATTAACAATGAAAAGAAACTGTGCTCTTCTTCACAGGCGAAAGCTGTTTAAAGAAGCCAAGGAAACAAAGGAAACATGGAGCGATGAAGAGTCATATGTGAACGTCAGAAACAACACAGGTAATATTACATCAGACTTGTTTTTAATTAATCTTTTCTAAATCGAATTGTGAAAATCTTCCTCGTGTGAAAATATGTTTTGGGTTTCCCAAAGGTTTGAACGAGAGTGCCATGTCAAATTCAGGCCACAGAAAGAGGGTAAGCGCAACAACACTACTATCTATAACTCACTAAAAAGGAAGTTACCAATGAGTTTTAGTTATGTGCTGGCTGGAAGTTTAACCATCTTCGTTTTGTTGCTTTTAGCTTGTGAAAAGTTGCTGTTTTGCAGCCACTGTGCAACTTTCTGATGTCTGATCATTCTGGTACCACAAAAGTGGACTGGAGTTTAACGCGGCAGCTTTAATTCACAAAAGTATTGTCTGTTTTGCAATTCCCTGTCACGGCAGCAAATGACTGTATGATCTTATGTTCCTGTTCTGTTGCAGAAGTGGACCGATTCTGAGACAGAGAAGTTGAAAGATGGAGTCAAAAAATTTGGAGAGGGCAACTGGAGTAAGATACAGGCATATTACAAGTTCAAGGATCGAACAAATGTCAACCTTAAGGACAGATGGAGAACAATGAAGAAATTAGACATAGTCTGAGAAGTTCACGAGAAGCTAGATGATGTAATATAATGAACTTGTTTTGTTCATGTTGATTTTAGCTCTGAACAATTGTTTATACAGTTTATACAATCCATCCCAACACTTTTGTTCTTTTTCTTGAGTAATCATGTTGGAATATTCATAACAATATATTTTTAGGGTTCAAGTTTTAAAATTAGTTGAGTCTTTATGGTTATAAAGACTGCTATATTTTATATCTTTTCACTGCAGCCCCATATGCAGTATCAAGACTGAAATAAATACAAAGACACAGATTTACTTGAAAGATGTAATTCATAAACAAACACAGAAAAACATTCTGATTCCTTCTGACGTTTGACTCAAAGCCCCAGTGAAGGAGAGTTAAAAGAAAACTCTGGGAACTTGTAGATGACTGATAATTTGAATCAATACAGGGGTCTGAGTTTCAGTCCCCTGACTGCATTGGAAATTATGTTGGAACATCTACTGAGGTGCCTCCGAACCAAGCATTTCACTGTTAAAACAGTGCTAAAGAAACGGGTAAAAAAAAAAAAAAAAAAGTTTGACAGTCCAGCAGCTGAAGCATCTTTTATGTTAATGTGTCTTCATTCCTAATGAACTCTCCCACATCGGCCTGGTGGAACACGACAATGGACATGGGGTCTACTCGCCGGCACTCCTGTGTAGACTTGGCTGCAACCCCAAAACCCTGAGACGGAAGACATGACAGGTTCAGAAATACTTTTAGTGGATAAGAACAAAGTTATGTTCTGTGTTGGAAGAAGTAGCACTGAAGGCCACAACACAGCACTTAGTGTAACTTACCAGAGGCACATCAGCCATGGAGTAGACCACAACTCCCTGGTACTGCATAGTGTTCTCAGTGATTCTCCCAAGCCCAGATTTTAGCACGTGGTTTCCATACAGGAACGACTGCTCTGCTCCAGGTTTAACCCACACCTTGAACTGAAAACATGACAGGTTCAGGTTGTTCATACATGCAAGTACACCTAACATAGTTATTAATGGCAGAGGTGAACTATTCTAACAACTGAAATGAAGGAATGGAAAGTTGCGTGTGCATTGCCAAATAAATTCTCCACACAAATCTTTGGCTGTAAGCTAAGAAAGTAATCAAACACTGTTTTGGCTGTATGCTTCAGGCCACTGAGAAGCACTCCCACACCATGGTGCTTTCCTTCCTTCCTCCTTTCAGTAAGTCATGACTTAATTCACACATTAATAGAACAAAGCCATTTTTAAGCTATTGCTGTGCTTTTTGCAATGACAGGTCAGTGTCTTTTGTGAAATGCTGCTGTTTATATGCTACATACCTACTTTGTATTACGTCAAATTAATGGCATGTTGCATAATGGATGGTACTTACTGTATCTGTCAGTATAAAGCTATGGCAAATCATGGCATGTGGGCCATCTTTATGTGACATAGAGGAATACCACCAGAGCTAAGGAGGGAGGAAGGGATGGAAACCAAGATACAAATATGTGAAATGAGATACAACCATAGTCACCTTTGCATACGGTGCCAGGAAATCCAAAGCTGTGATGTGCAGACGGAACTTCTTGGTTTTTGTGAACTTTCCAAAACAGGTTCCCACTGACACAAGCTTGTCCCGGGAAATGTTTGTGGCCAATTTAAGAATTTTTTCACTGTGGGTAACAAATGACGATACGTGAATTTCTCAATGTACAATTTCAAAAAGGGCAACTTCACCAATTTTCAACTTGCTTTCTGTGGTTGACTCTGCAAAACTTGCAAAGGACGATTACAATGTGCAAGCAGTTGGATGACGGCTCAACCTTTTGTGTGTTGACTCCAATTTTACTTCAACCCTGACCAGTTTCTTTTGCACTCACCTGAACTGCACGTTGTAGCGGCCCCCTGAGATTCTCCCCGTTTCTCCTCCAAATTCTCATCACACACACGTTCCTTGTAGGAAACAGTCTGTGACCATAACCATTTACAGCTGTGTTGTACTCGACTTCATCAACATCAACTTTTTCATTCGGTATCATGAATGTGCAAAACTAGCAAATGCACATCAATACTTGGTTTATCCACCATTACTGTATTGAATGCTCTATAAAATGTATTTCTGATGTGTTAGACAACACATATGTCGCGCAGGGAAGCCAAATGGTGTGTATTTTGCTGTCCTTTCAAGGTTTAGTGTAATTAACAAATGATGCCTCCAAATGACGTCACATGGAGGAGCTTTTCACGAGATATCATCTGGTAGCTCAGGTTGTCGACCTGCTAGTTCAGATTATATCTAACAGTTTTTCCAGCTATGTGCAGAGTGATATTAAGTACCTTAGGTAGACAGGGGAAGTTTAATACCATTCATATCCATATCAACCTCAAAATAGAGGCACTTTTAACAACTTTTATTCTAATCTATTCTGGAAATACCTCATGTAGTACACACGGTCATTGTGTAGCCTGAAACAGTAGGTACCGTCAGGTCGATCCACTAGAAGTTTTATGTTTTCACCGATGCTGTTGTGGGACAAGAGAAAGGCATGGATTATCATATGCTAACAAGCATGCTACACTTTCTGCTATATTTATAATCCAAACAGACAGGGGAAACGTCCTCCGCGTTCACTTACTATTTCGACAGCTTCTCAAACATCGTTTTCGTTTCTTCGTCAGTTAATGGCCTCATCTTGGGTATTTAAAATCTAATTTTATCCGCAAATATAAGAAGTGTAAGAAACGTGAAAACGTGGGTCAACACGGAAGTCGTCACATTCTATAACGGAAGTCCGATGACGTAATCAGCGAACGCAGTTCCTGGTTTTTTTTTTGCATTTTTTTAGCTCTCGGTCGATCGTTCGTTTTTACTCCGGGAAAACGGCCGACATCTGGTAAGTTTTTTTTAATTAAAACTATTATACATTATAGAAGTAGGTTTACCGAGTAGTTGGTAAGCAGTTGCGTGAACGTACATTTGTTTAATTTCGTTTTTGTTTGACATTTAAGTCATACTTTCGAAACGGGCTCCGTTACCCTGGTTAGCTAAGCTAGCTGTCAGTGGAGCTCTTGAACGTTAGCCTGCGAGCTAACTCTATTAGCAGCCGATAATACTAAATAACGTTGGTTTGCTGCAGGCAACGACCCCGCTCTACTACAGCTATTCAAGTAAAATCAGGTCAAAAACGCTGGGCGTCCATTAGCAACTGCACTGAATTGAGGCCGGTTGTGTTTGAATCGAGTCTTTTTGCCGCAGCGGTGCGAAGTTAACATTACATAAGGTTGATTTGTTTGTAAATACCGATTACCCTCGTCTAATCCGACATCAGAGATACAGGAACTAATCTTTTTAACAGTCATTAGGATCAACATTGGGCACCTCTGCTCTCTCGCAGATGATAATATGTTTCACCTGTATTCAGGACACGGTAACAGCGATGTGTACCGTCAGAGCCAACAGAGAGACACAAAATAGGAAATCTACGCTGTCAGCGAGCTCCTCGCTTTTGGCAGATCACTTGATCCTACTACAAATTCCGGTCTGACAGCAAATAATGGTTGAAAATGCCTGCTACCGCGTAATATTATACACAGTCAGGTGGTACAAGTACACGAACTCAGTATTGAGATGAAAGTGCATTGCTTAAGAAAGTAGTCCACTAGTGAAGTTGTAGTACTAGCTAAGCACATGCTCTAAAAATGTACTTAAAGTACAAATACTCCACTAAGAGAACAATGTATTTCAAACAGAATTGAGCTTAAGTCCAGATTTGTTTCACAGACTTGAACAGGTGGAAATTGTGGCAAAGAAAATTCAGGCCAAGGTCTGTGTTATAATATAGACTCAGTGTGGAACAAAAACAGCAGCTGTTTAAAGGTGGAGCTAATTTTAACCACTTTATGTACTGACACGTGGTTAATCCATAATACTCATATACCTCATTTATAAGTTGATTGTATATTTTACTGGAAATCTATATGTAACTCGGCAATAAGCTGGTGTGTAACTAGTAACTTAAGCTATTAAATACATATAATTGATTAAAAATGACAGTTTTCCCTCTAAATACTCTAAATGGAGTAAAAGTAACAGAAAACGGAAAGTACAGTTATCTCAGAATTTTACTTACATTTAGTCTCTGAATGCTTAACCTGACTTTAGCTTATTCATTAATAATATGTTAATTTATTTATTTTTAAAAAAGAGCTCAGAAGGTTACGAACCAGTTAACCTGTTAAAAATGAACGTGTTCTCAGCCTGAATTTCTGGATTCACAGATGTTAGAGTGAGGAGATGCTGCTCATTGTTGGTTATGTAGGAATGTTTCACTCCTACATAATAACACATTTCATGCATTATATACTGCAATATTAAGTACTAACAGTAAAGGTATTTTCAGTAATTTTCTCAGATGATTTCTAATTTTCTATTAGTGAAATAAGCCTTGAGGCTGTTTCAGCTCCCGGGAGATGTTAATTAAAATGGCTGCCTTATTAATGCTGCAGAATGCTGAAAAGGGAAACGCAGGCTGATCACGGGGAGACTAACGTTATAGTCGAATAACTATTGTTTACCATATGAGGTGACCCACATAATGAAAAGTGAAACACACTTATCACTTAGATAACCTGTGTTTATAATAGGTGGCTGCTCAGATCCCGTGTTTAAACACACAGTGCACTGACCCAGTTTCCCTAGTTTGGGATTTCACCTTATGGCGAACACATGAATATTCGCCATATGTACAACATATTTGTTTCACTTTTTATGAGGAAGTCAGAATACCAGAAGTGCATATGCAGTTACACCGTAGGCGTGTGTGATAGCGGTTTGTTTTGAAAATAGTAGCCTATTCTTAAAATTGACTCATTTCACATGATTGTGTTTGTATTTAAACTGAGTGAAATAATACAGAAATATAGTCATTTTTATTAGGAAAACTGTATGTACACTCTGGGGAAAAAACAAAAAAATTAAGAACTGTAACTGTTATGAGTTAATAAAATCTTTCTCAATAATAATAATAAAAAAATCTTTTTTAAAGTGTGCTGCCTTGTGTTGGGAGATCAGCTCTTGTGCCAACGGTCTACCCCAGGGAAACCAGAGTTGTGTGTCTGTCATCAGTTTCCGGGGTGTGTTTGTGGCTCTGCTAACAGTGAACAGGAAGACGGACTCACAGAGACGTCTGAGCAGACAGAGGAAACTGCTGCGGCTTCTTCGTCATCCTCAGAATGACTGAGTTCTGGGTTTGTTTCAGCTGCTGCATTGCAGAGCAGCCGCAGCCTGTGAGTACAAATCAAACTTGGGAGACAAAGTGGTTTACTTCATTTTTAATGCAGCACTCTTCTTTGAAGTGGAAATGAATGTGATGGATTGTGTGTTAATAGACAGAGCGGCCCCCAAATTTTCCATTTTAATAAAACTGTGAAAATAATAATCTTTATTATGTATTAGATTTTTTCTTTAGAAATATTGTGGTTGTGTGGACTAAATAAGAAAGGGGCAGGGTCTCCAGTTGACCACATCCCACTGTCTGACATGACCATTACTTTGATTCAATAAGATGCTGCTGTGACAGAGAACAACCACATGTTGTCTACTAACAGATTAGAAGAAATGATGAATGTTGATGTTTGTCCACTGCTTATGTAAATGTAAACAGGATATGAATGAGTACGGTCTGCTTCCTGCTCCTCTTCATACTCAATGATTGGTAATATCACATTATATTTAGTGTGATACGACGAGTGGTCTAAAAAGGTTTGTTTGTGGTGCTCGATTTCAGAAACGGCGGCGGCGGATCGATCGCTCCATGATCGGGGAGCCAACAAACTTTGTTCACACCACACACGTAGGCTCGGGGGACATGGGTCTAGGATTGGCATCGGTACGTGTTGGTCCTTTTTTTCCCCCCGACTATTCAATAAAGTGCAGCAGTTATATGTTGTCAATTACTTAACAATTACACCTTGATGTTTGCAGGTGGACCTCGTTCAGGCCCAGATGAAATCTAAAGGGGGCTATGCGCACGGGGGGTCGGAAGGTTCTCAGTTGTAACAAGGTGAGAAATGTCGTTTTATGCCTTTTGTGGAAACGATATCCAGCCACAGAGATTTCACTACCTCGCAGCCGTACAAGCCCAGCTCAGACATGCAAATATGTGTTTGTGGCTGGCAGGAGGCAGATTCTCTGTTTTTAAGAGAAAATTCAGTAACCTACAGATGACATGTAAAACTGGGTTCTACATGCACACGGAGCAGTGCAGCGTTCTTGGTAAACACAGCTAAACAACCAGCGTCATTTAATAACTTCATTTGAAAAGTATGTAGTTTCTCCATTTCCCACGCCGTTGTGCAGGTCGCACAAGTTTCAGCAAATATAAATCAGCCATTGTGAAATTCGACTCTTCGACTTCTAGCTTCATCACTGCAATCGGTAAGAAGGAAAATAAACACTGAAACTAGAAGACTTTCCAGTTGACAACCTGACTCCACCCATGCTTTATCATAACAAATGACACGCTGACACACCACAACCAGCTCCTCCTGTGTGGCTTTGAAAGGAAGCTAGTGAAATGCCACACAGCTCCTATTTGCACTATACCTTATATAGTAATGTTTTATTAGTGGAATTCTTCACTCACTGGAGGAATGAATGTCTGCCTTCCTCTTGATTAGCTTTCTTGGAATGATAACAGAGTCCTCTTTCCTTGTGACAGTGGCTGTCACTAAAACGAGTGATTTCTTAAATAGTACATTTTTTATGGGGAGGTTTGGTTTTGCTTTTTGTCGACACTGGTCCAGTTTGGGCAGTAGCTTTCTCCTGGCCTCAGGTGACTGGTTCACCACTAATGTTGCACCTTAAGCAGTGAGTGTTGCCAGTTTCAGATCCCGTCACACTGCTGCTGACACACAGTGTCACACATTTATCGAAAGTGAATTGTTTGTCAGTGTTTTGACCAGTCAAGCTCAGATGTGATGATTAAATTTTCAGACAAACAAAGACAAACAGTTTTTAGGATCCTAACATTTCTTGCACTTTTTTTCTCCCCTCCACAGCCCTTCACAGTCTTACGAAAACTACTGTTGTTCATATGAGGAAGCATTTTCAGAAAGCAGTCGCGTCTGTAACGGACACAGGACCAAAAGATGAAAACTACTGCTTTTCCATAATGTTGTGTATATATTTTTATTTTCCATTTCTTTTTCTTTTTTTAATGAAAGCACTGCTATCCATTTGCTGCCATACTGTTGCACTGTAAAGGTTAACTGTTAAGAGTAGATAAGAGGGTTTAGAAAGCTCATAAATCTCAGTCAGACGTATGCTTGTGTGTATGCATGAGGAAAATATTTTCAAAAATATTTTCTGTTGTCGGCCATTTGGATGCCTGTATTTATTATCTGATTCGCAAACAGACCTCACGGTGGCTGGGCCACGCCGGAGATTTGGAAGATTCAGTTTCCTTATTTACTCTCAGAGGTTTATCAGAGGACAGGTAGCGAGTAGCAAGGCAAACATGTTCATTGTTTAATTCTGAGAAATACTTAAGATTCTCTGAGTTGCTTTCAGGGTTGAAGATAGCTGTTTTGTAATAAACTTGAAATGCGTAGAGTACACTGGACCATACATTGTACACTCACACCTGCTTAGAAATTTTGCATTGATTTCAACTGTTGTTGTTTTTTTTGTTTTTTTTATACTCACTTAGGTTGAATCATATAGAATTTTAATAAACTATGACCTTCATAATCTGCCTTTTGAAGTCATGCTCATCATTTGTTTTTCTAGCGTAGATTGTACCGAGCTTAGTGGTTTCAAGAAGACTCGTATTTTTATATGCTTTTACTTCTTGTGAACCAGCTGTAGATTAAGAAATAAACTTGAAAGTAGCTAAATTATCACAGTAAACACATCCACAAATGTGGGTTTAGGTTTGATAAGGTTAGTTTACCTCATGTATGTCCTTCATTTGTGATTTGTCCCAGCTGCTCTCTATTTTTGCCAGTACAGTTTGTGTTACATACTGTGTCTTGTCATGAATTCTTTGACATAAACTAATTTTTTTTTAAAGTTTTTGTTTGGCAGAGGTCTTAGTAGTTTTGCATTTTATTAAACTTAAACTTAATTAAAAGTTCTCTTAAAGCTGACACATACTACTAAGCGGCATTCAACCCGATCTGATCCATTTTTTGCACCGCGCTTTGTGAGAATGTTGCCTCAGTGTTCCCCATGTGATGTAAAGATTATTTTTGTCAAAAACATTTATCATGACTGGTAGTATTATAGTATTAACCCCCCGCTCTGACCCTCTGTCTGTCTGTTTGCACTAAAGCAAGCAGACGTGTTTCTTCTATTTGGGATGAAAAAAACCCCGACGCTATCGTTACCTGATTACACTGATTGTTGCTTATTGATTGTTTGTGATCAGACTATAGTTAATGTTCTCCATTTTATTCGCTGGCTTCTACATGTGTCGTCCCTCAGTACTTGTCATATATTTCTGAACTAGGCTCCACTGAAAGTATTAATCAGAAAAGTCAGATGTGTTGAGCACACCAGCAGGCCTGGAAGTTTTAATGCATGTGATTGTCCTTGTGAATCCTATGAAAAACAGAATGTTGTTGTATTAATATTAAATTGAGCAAAGGTCTGTGTAGATTGGTGTTAACTGAGTGTTATTGTCAAGCTATATATGATACAAGAATGACATTTTTTAAATTGGTACCAGGCAACGTGAAATACTCGGTAGAGGAATCCTACAAGTTACAGACACGTTTGAAAGTGCTGATTTCCCAACATTCATTTTTAATAATGTGATTCATCAGGCTCGAACATTGTCACAGATCCAATGTAGCTGTTTAAATGTTTCTGTAGTAATTCCTGTGTGAAAAACCCCCCACATTTGTAGTCGAGTTTGTTTTTTCCACCTCTGGGCTAAATGCTGTAGTACTGGGATCGTAGTATATTATGAGACCAGCAGGCTGTGCTAGGGGACTGGTTGAATGTGACTTAAAATTTTGTTTCCTTTTGGGGATCCTGTCACAGGACCTATTTTCTGATTGATACTGTAAGTAACATAAAAGTCATGGATTCGTGGTTTATATGTATTCAGGGTCATATTTTTGGTCACTTTTCTTACAACATTGCAGAGGAGGGTAGAATTGGAGCAGTGTTCCCACTTCAAGGGAAAGTCACTTGTCTTATTTTCCTGCATTTTTCCAGAACAAAAAAATGCAAAATAAATGTTATTTGTTGATGTTTGACCAACTGTGTGTTCTGTGTTTTCACTTCAAGCCAAAAGCCCAGATCTATGAGGCGAGTAAGGGGATTATTAACTAATTTCAGACCCAAAGCGCAAACAATTAAACAGAAAAGTTTAGCATTGCATTGTTGAACATAACCATTGGTGTGATAACTGCAGATTCACTTAAGCAGTAAAGGATCATGTACATTAAGAACCAGTAAATTAATGTAGTAATTAAAAATGCATTGAATTCTGCGTTCAATGCATTTAAATGCAATTTAGGGATCAAATCCCACCAAAGGGTTACTTAGTAAATCTGAGGGGAGTATGAGATGATTATAAAATATTTTGACCTCTTTTGGTCAATTCAGTGTAGTTGCACCAAATTAGAACAACAAAAATAACATCACTGCACTTGACATAGTAAGGTCAAGACCTTTATAGAAAACCAAACAAATCTCCCTTGAGCAGCAGAGAGGAAAAACTTTAACGGGAGAAACCTCCAGCAGAACCAGGCTCAGGGTGCGCGGCCGTCTGCCTCAACTGGCAGATGGTTTAATCTCTAGTGAGTTGTATTTTTATCAACTTATATGTTTTTATGAAAAGTCAAAAAGTAGACTAGTCTGTCAAATAAATGTATGAAGCAAAAAAATATTACTGTCCTTCTAAAGTGTAGTAGAGTAGAAGCAGACAGCAACAAGAAATGGAAATACTTGAGAAAAGTACTTGGACATTGTACTTTTGGTGTGTTGCCTGTTTAAATACAATACTCAAAAGCTGTTTTTTAATATAATAGTATAGTGCACTCACTTTCACCGCTGTGAAATGAAAAGCCGTCATATACTCACGTTATGCTGAGTAGTCAGCAGCTTTAAATCACTCCAAGATCAAATTTAATGAGATCACATGAATAACTATGACTTTTTCATGCACTAATTATTATCGATGTATTTCCTTTCCCAGTCACTGGGTGTGTCTGACATCATCTTTTTTTGTTAAGCAGTGATGTGCTCAAACGAGGAAGTGCTGCGTACACTGACACACAAACACGACAATGCTTGTTCTGTGCTTTTTAAACTGAATAAATACACAGGATTTAAACAGTCGAAACAAAAAAAAAAGTAAACAATAAAGGCACATTACAGGTCAGCTTCTTTTCGTCTACCACATCCATTCAATAATGTTTGTGCATTTTATTAATTTTTTGTAATACACAGTCATTTTCAGTTCATCCATGGCTTTGGGCTAATATTAGCTTTTTGCCAAACCAAATGAACAGTTGGTAAAAGTATCTCTAACAGTCCATGTTTCTGAGCTGTGCTGTCAGCTACCATAATGCTGTAAAAAATAATTCAGTTTGAAAAGAAAACTAAAACTAAAAAGCTATTAAATACACTCAGTAGTTAATAAATGAACATGTCAAAAGAAAATAATGTTCTTCACCAGCTTTTACACTTTGCACACAAAAAATAAAAAAACAAACACAATAATAAACTAGCTGTGCAGTATTAGACAAACCAAACTGTACCGTTTAGTGACTCAAAAAGTAAAAACATA
The DNA here is from genome assembly GCA_032362345.1 of Sandelia bainsii. Lineage (NCBI taxonomy): Eukaryota > Metazoa > Chordata > Actinopteri > Anabantiformes > Anabantidae > Sandelia > Sandelia bainsii. Next base: position 3,307,000 of record JAUMHL010000018.1, read on the forward strand.
CAAAACTTTCATGAGTATCTAAAGAAGAAAATCTTGAGAAATATGGAAGAACAAAGGTAAATGAATCGTGCACTGGATAAACTCTACAAACCAAAAAGTACAGTACAAAGCTTTTAGCACAACATGGCAAAGTATGGGAGTTTTGAACTTCATATGTAAACCTACAAACTTGTCCTGCCTTTGTCTGCACTCAGCTACGGGGGCTAAGTCCAGTAAAACCCTAAGAAATCTTACAGCAATAACTGATCCTGCACTTCAGCGAAATGAGATCTGTTTACTCTGCGAGCTGTGGTGGGAGCTTGGTGTCATTTCAGCGAGTCACTGAACCACAGTGAACCCAGAAGTGATGATGACAAAGGCAAAGCTTGGCTTGGAACAGGATCTTCATGTCAGCACGCTGAGCAAAGAGGATCACCGAGATCTGACTGACAGAGCAATATTCGCTGTCTGCTCCCTCTCTCTCTTGTTTCTCTACTTCAGCGGACGACAGCAGATAGACAGTTGGATGAAAACAGCTGAGGGTTAGCAAGGAATTCTGAAGGGAAAACAGCTTTTAAATGAAGCACGTGGAAAACACACAGAGCAGGAGGACGAGTCGCTGAGTCGCTGGCTCACAGTGTTTGCTGGTGTGTGGACCAATCACAGAGTTCCTTGATGTAGCTTGGAGCAAACAGATCACTGCAGTTGTCTGTGTGTAGAGGATACGGGTTGTCATCACCAGCACCTGCAGCGCCGAAAACAACTTTTAAACATGTATGAAATGACAGAAACAGACAGGACTCGCTGTTATTTTAGCTACAGTATACATTATTCACACACACACACACACACACACACACACATACAGTATAGTCTTTTGCAGCTAGGCCAACCAAAAAATCTGTACTTTTATAGTCTTTATTATATGGAAGCCTTAAAATGCCCAAATAAATTAAAAAAGTAAAGTGAAATCCAACATTGGAATACTGTATATATTTCATTTTAGGCATTCATTAAAGTAATTATTAATAAATGAAACCATGAGTCGGCCTGGCGCCTTTCTGTGTGGAGTTTGCATGTTTTTCCTGTGTCTGCGTGGATTTTTCTCCGGATCAAGTTCTAGTCTAGAGTCCCATGTAAAGTTGGGGTATAAAGACGGTGTGACTGAAGTGACTGAAGTTTCCTGACGTTAACCCAATGCTGTGAGGGCCTGAACCCAACCATAAAAAGTCACAAAACTGGAGGTCGAACTGCAAGAGAGCATGATTTTGTGGAAAAGCAAACAGGTTGTTGTAGTTGTAGATATTGTGGAAGAAAAACTCTTAGGAGACAGGATTGCAGCATGAGCATGAACAACAATTTGTTCGGTTCTTGAAGACAAAAATATTAAATTGCCGTTTTACATACTGTACTTTTCCCTAAAAAGTAACAATTCAACATATTGAATTTCACCTTATTTTGTTATTTGATTAGTATCTATTACAGCTTGTTTTTGTATGGGCATTTAAAGTCTTCCATGTTTTGAATTATTGCATTCATTTGTGAACACAATCATGTCCCACTGCTCACACATGTAGCAGATAAATCAATCAATTGTAGGAATAAAAAAGACTGAAAAGACCATATCAATATTAATATACACACAAACTAGTGTCATACACTGCCAGTGGTCCCACAGTGTGTGATGTCTCCATCCTCTCTGCTCCCCTGTCTGGTTCCAGAGGTCAGTGTTGCTTAAGTGGTCCATCAACTGTGGCAGACAAAACCAACACCATAAACCACAATGTTCAGTCATAAAAAAATAATTTAGTTCAGTCAATCAGTAACTTAAAGCTCTGATACCTTGAACACAGCCTCACTCTGCTCCTGGTCCTCTGGTTTAGCCTCCCACATCCCTGCACCACAACAATAAACCGTCATCCTTTTGAGGCCAGCGCCTCTATCATCAGCATCCAGAACTACAACAAACCTCTCACCGTGTGTTTGAGTGCTGCTAAATGTGTCCTCTGCAGCGGTCTCCACCTTCTGTGGTGCGTCTGAAATGGGTGCTGCTGCTGCTGTTGTTGCTGTCGTGGGATGCCAAGTTTGCGCGCTGTACGTCTCATCACCTAAACTCGTCTGTCTTTCTCTGGGCCTGCTGAACAGCCTCAGTCCTGAGAGAAGGAAGGACAGACCAGCACCATCGCAAGAGGTCAGTGTGTTAGAATATGTTCAGCCTGAAGGAATAAATACATGATATGTGCATATTATACCTCTTTTGCGTCTGTGTGTTTGTGCGCTGGGCAGCATCCTGTAGACTCTGTAGGCGTTGGTGCCTCTCTTCCTGCTGTGTTCCCGCAGCTCGCAGATGTCGGGCAGAGAATTCAAGGCACAGCGGAAATTTGCCTTCCACGTCTTTGGGTCTGGTTTGTCTTTGCCTGGACGATACCGCCCTGGAGTGAACAAGCAAAGGGACAAACATTGATGTGTAAATGTGTGTTTCCATTTGATGTTTCTGGGTTGTGTGATTTTAACCCTCAGGACCTCAAGTGATCTTATCATGTGAGCTGATAATAAACTTAAATGATGCATAAATCACAAAACAATTTCAATTAAATTAGCTCAAAGAAGTCAACACAAAACATCCACGTGTAAATTCTGAACTCTCTGTTTCAGTTTAGAGATTAACTTGTCCCTTAACTGCCCTCTAACAGCTCCGAATCTGTTTTATCTCTAACCGCCTCCAGTGCTGGCTGTGGTTGGCTGTGGTAAGAAGTGTGAGCCGCTGCAATTGTAAATATGGTCGCTGTGACTCTATGGGCAGTGGTTCAGTGTGTTGACTCAGTAGTAGGTTTAATTCTCCGTCTTGAGCTTTGGTTATTTATTAATTGAAATCGATTTGAACACTGACAGTCGGCAAACTGCACGAGCCTGCTACATATTTCCATTAAACATAGTTTTCATATGAGTCACTACAAACTCTTGTCTCTGAGCTACTGAAAGTAAACAAGTAAAAAGCAGCACCCTGGATATCTACTGTATATTATCTGAAGTACATGAAGAATACACCTACACTTTCACTCATTCAAACATTAATAAACTGTTTAAAACTTGCTTCTTCTGTGTGTGTGTTTTTTTTTTGCAAACACAGTGTAAAATTAAGAGTGAAAATCTACTGCACTGCTGGTGATGTGATTTCTGCATTCTTCTGTCTTCCCACTCCTACACACCCCTTCTAGTGTGGCTTTAGCACATTTTGGATGCCTGGCCATGTTCTGTCTGTTGCCTTTTAGTGTCTGCTCTCCTTTTCTCTCTCCTCTGTCCACTCACCCCAACTGGTCAAGGCAGATGGCCTCCCACCCTGAGCCTGGTTCTGCTGGAGGTTTCTTCCATTAAAGGCCCAGTGCTTGCTCATGGGGGATTGTTGGGTTTCTCCGTGTGTAACTATATGGTTATGACCTTATTGTAAAGTGTCTTCAGATGAATCTGTTGTGATTTGGTGTTATATAAATAAATTCAATTCAGTTGAATAGTTTAAGTTATATGTAAAATGATTTTTAAGAAGTAAAAAATTAAAAGCTACTGTTTAACTTTGCAATTCTCATCTCCTCCACATTCACTAACATATTGGTGAATTAAAATGACAAATACACTCACGCGATGAATGCACTGAGTTGTATAAAGGAAGCACATTCACGTTCATTACAGTAGTAATAGTGGAAGAGTGAATCAACAGCTCTGTAATAGCAAACAGATCACCAAATATTGATTAGTGCATGAGTTGTATTTGCACACAGGAGGAACATAAGTCAGATCCTTATCAGCCTCAGTAACATCACAGTTTAGCACGTTAGTCGCATCTATGTTCGTCATTAGATGTGACTGTAACTGTGCTGCTACCTCCAGGAAACATCATCTATCACCAGCTCGGAGACCATCTATCATCAACCCTACAGTCAAGTGACTTCATCTGGTGTGTTGAGTCCATTCTCATATTTAACACCACAGTGTGATTTGGATCTCAGCCAGTCCTCTCAGTGGAACTGTGAGCCACTGGACCTTAAAAGGATCCACTACGGATCATTTACAGTAGATAAAGGCTGCTAAGAAGAAAAAGAGCACAGGTAGCAGCAGCTTTATTTTACACACGCTGCAACCTCCCACAGTCATTAACGACCTTTAAGGAGTTTCCACGAGTTTTGTGTCTCTTAATTTTAACTCCACTACATCAATGTTTGACACATTAAACTCCTGAAGAGCAGCCCTGTTGTACTTTGACAGCAATATGATCACCCTGCACGTTTACAGGAATTGAACTGGAGCTTTCCCATAATGTGATGCTGCTTTAGTTACTTTCCCATGACACAAATAATGCTTGTGGTTAGTTTGATGCGTGTGCGTATGTGTGTGTGTGTCCGCGTTCAAGTAGCAAGTTAATTAAACTCGTTACTCAGAACAAACATAAATGAGATTAAACATAGAGCCAGAGAATGTGCTTATGAGATAATGGCACAAGAGCAATTTACACTGGATGTTTATTCAATTGATGTTATGTTCTGCTTAGTTGAAATTAGATGTGTTTCATATTCAAATACAAATTAATCCACATGAAAACAAGATCACCTGGTGTTACGATAAGTAGGTAATTGTAAATCTAACACATTAAATCCACAAGACAAAGAGACAATGTTGCTATGACTAATTTGTACTTGTGGGTTTTAAAAGTCTTTGCATATAAAATGTAAATACAAATCTAGGCAGCAACTGGGGCAACTGGGTTGGAAAGGTATTGAATTGAATGATGAAAATCTTCCAACATCTTCCAGATCAGTTAGACATTCACCTGTCATTGCAGGGAGTTGGGTTAAAATTCTTAAATTGGTTTTCACAGACACAGTAACTGTTGGTGTCCTCACATTATTTACAGTTCATTTGGTGTTTTTTAAAATTGATGTTCTATATTAATCACTTAGCTGGAAAATAGCTGTTGAGAGGAATGTAGTAAAGCTTGAAAGACGTGGGCTGAACAATACATTGGCTGCTTTTCACTGGAAACACTTCTGGCAGGAAGAAACAGGTTTGCAGGCAAATCTTATTAGGATGGTTGAAATTTTTAAAAAAATGCAGAACTAATGGCCAAATGTCATCAAATACTTTACAACTGCAGTAGAAGAACATTTAAAATTCCCTGTGTATAACATTTAGAAACCCTTTTTTATCATACAACGTAGAGTGTTTTACACTGACGGAATAAGTCAGTAGTGGAAAACGCATTTTTATTTTTTTTTGGGATTCCTACCAGTGTGCATCGCCCAGCTCCTGAAGAGTGTAGCATCCCGGTCAATACTCCAGCCATGACGAGCAGCATGTTTCCACGGGATTTGAAAGATTCGAGCTGACTGTAGGATAAAATGCAATAAAATAGCAAGGTGTTCATGTTACACAGTTGCACCCAGGTATGTGCATATGTATATGTGTGTATGAGATGGTGAGATGGGGGGTGGGGGTGGGGGTTTACCTGGTCCAGCCAGCTGACTCCTGGATACCTCCCAGACTGAATCTGCTCCTCCAGCCATGGCCTCAGCCTCAGCCGGCATGGTTGTTGCATGCTGCAGTTCAAACTTCAGGTGTGCAGAAAGGTGATACCGGCTACGCAGGAGTTTAAGCTGTACCACAAAATTTCTTACGAGCTTAGATTAAATCAGGTACATCCAGGACACCGGTCCTCCTCCACTGCATTCTTCCAATCAAAGGTGACAACCTAGTTCCTCCTCCAATAACCATCCCCGCTGCTTAGGTAACTCCTCTGGTCACGGGAAACACTTTGCAGTTCTCTTCATGAGTGACATTGTATTTATGGAAGGATGATGGAGTGGAGAGCTGTGAGCCTGTACAGCTGTGTACAGCTTTTATGTGCTGATTATGTACAACATTGTAGACACTTAAAAGTTCTTTAAAATTGAAATGGTAGTTCAGTTTATAGCGTATAAGTATGTTGTATTTAATTATGGCATGCACAAGGCACCAGTATTTTGTTGGTTTTGTGGTTTTTGGTGTGGTTCTACATGCTTATACTGCAGCAGCAGTGAGACAGTACATTCATGTAGGTGGAAGCACAGTTAAAACTGTAAGTGGCATGTGAGCTGCTTCACATGCTGCGACACTGATTCTATCTAAAGTTTATCTAAAAGAATCAGGATTCTTCAGCCAGAAATCTCTCACACATCCACACTTTGAACATGCATGCAGTTTCATACAATCCTTAGGTCATATTAAGCTGTATTTCTACATACAGTATCATTGCAAAATGCTGCCTCATGGTAAAACTACACAACAAGAGGTAATCAACATAAACCAACACATTTATTACAACTGTACATTAATTTAAACTGTTAGAGTATTATACTATACAGTTAAATAACAATAGTGCAATTTATTTACATGCAGTATATATTGTTCAATTATACAGTATAGTAAATGATATATATTTTGTGCCATTGATCACACTTTTGAAATATTCTTCCACAAACTACATCCTGTCCTGAATCAGTATTTGAACAGAAAATGTGTTTTTATGCAGTAGTTCCTGTAAGTTGTAATTAAATATGCATAAAGTGGATCACACTGAAGTAGTTCAAAGACTCAAAGGGCAAGTACTGTATATGTGTATGTGTATACACATACCCTACACCAGGGCTATTCAATTATGTATTAAGTTGGGCCAGATTTTCAAATTTAGAAAGTTATGTGGGCCGCACATTTTCAGTGACAGATAAGCAGCAACTTAATAACAAACTTAACAAAATAAATGTC
>JAUMHL010000018.1:3313870-3336657 GCA_032362345.1 Sandelia bainsii
GAGCAGGAGTTAACATGGTGCTTTACGTTGCCATGGTAATGGCCTCACAGAAAGTGACAGTTAGGAAAACACACACACACACATGCACCTACTTACTGTTTTTCACACAGAAGAAGTAATGACAGTTGGTCCTCGCCGTTCAAAAACTATAAATTCTGTCACTATGAGAATCATATTGACAGAACCAGGACAAGTTTCCCTCTCTGTACATGTCTTTTTGTCATGAAATTCCAAAAAATGAGCGTTTGGCAGCGGTCAACAAATACAGGTCCTCTCTGATTTTGAGGCGAATTTTTAAACTCAGAAACAATGGATTTAATTGGAGACTTGGGCAGCGGGCTCTCGACATCTGGCCACACAGTTCAAAAACCCTACGTCCTGTCACTATAAAAATCATATGTGTCAACACAGGACAAGTTTTCCTCCGTTTTTATGTACAATTTGTTTATGAAAGATGAAAATTGACTGAAGGAGATAAGAAAACACGCAAAAAAAAAAAAGTTGATAACAGCTGGGAGCAAAATCCTAGAGTGGGAGTGACATCACCACTCTAGCAGCACCAACATTCCGCCCATTCAAATGAATGGAGAAATTTCTAGATTTGAAACACTCACCTAAAACTAAAACTGCTCTAATTCGAAAAGTATAGAAGATATGAAGAAGCTGTTTTACAGGGAAAAAGCTGAAAGTGTCTGGACTCGTTTAAAGTTCGAATGACGTTTCTACGACAAAGTATGGTGATACACCATGAGGATGAAGGGAGGAAAGTTGATGAAATGACTCCTCCAACTGCCATTTTTTGATGAAAAAATGGAAAAACTTAAATAAAATAAGAAATATTTAATGTTTTTAAAATAAAAGTAAAAGCACACATGCCGGGACCGAGCCGGTCGATTTGATGTATATTTTGTGTGGGTTCTCTCTTCCGTTCGAGCCGCATTAATGTTGACGGAAGAATAAGATGTAGAATATAAATGTCATGTTTTATCACAGATTCAGAGACTGGAGGACCTTCTGCCACAGATCAAACTCAGACACCACGAAAAACTAACCCAGGTACTGACTTTCTTCTACGCCTGTAGACCTGACTACTCATTGTGTGTGTTACTTACTGTGAACATACATTTTATGGACTCATAAAAAGAAGTCACCGCCCCCTAGGAGGTTTTCACTTTTTGTTCTTTTACAACATTGAATCATGGTTGATTTAATTTGGCAATTTGGCTTTTTTGACAAAAACTTAATCATTAAAACAGCTGTTTACAAAGAAAAACTGAAAATGAGTGCGTGTTAAAGTGTAAGTATTCAACTAACTCACCTAAATCATCACTGCTGCAGCCAGTTGATTTAACAAGTCACATTGTTAGTTAAATGGAGATCACCTGACAGTTGCTGTTTGTACAGTCTCTCCCATTTCGGCTGTGGAAGCTTGAAACTCCTTCAGAGGAGTCCCGGGTGTCTTGGTGGCCTCTCTCCCTAGTCCCCTCTCTGAGGAATTAGACCTTCTGGATACAGGCATACAGACTTCTTAAACCAAGTGCACCAGTGATGATTTAGATGAGTTACTTTAAAGGGGGTGAATACTTATGCACTTGTATACAATAATTTTTTGTAATAACAACATACAGAGTATATCCACCTGACCAAGTCCTCTCTGTCCCATCACAGGAGATTGAATGTCTCAACCAGAAGTTGAGGTTTCTTCAAAAGAGAATGCAGGTGAGTCATCGTGATCAAGCATAAGCATCCTTCTTTCTCAGATTGTCTTAGTTCAATACTGCATGCCATGGTAATATAACACTGAATTAATAAAATATGAAATTGAAAATCTAATGGCGTAAATTTTATATAATTTGCAATAATTGCGTTATATCTTGGGATTGTTGTTTAGTGCATCTATTTTGTGAATGACTATAAAGCATACCCTCTCACCTCACAGCTGCAACCTTGTTAAGAAAAATACTTTGCCTTTTGCTATTTTTCTAAATGTTTGCATATATTCTCTGTGTGATATGAGTCTCTGCATCGTCTCTGCAGTCTTTGTCTTCCTTACTGTGTGTCATCGTTTGCACGTACTGTCCTGTTCTGTTGCAGGTGGCAGACTCTCACAGCTGGAAGGGAGTGCTGACCAGAGCCCCTCTGTGGTAAACCAACACCAGCGTTGCAAGTTGTTCTAGAAGATACAAATCACCTGTGGGACTATGGATCTATTCATCACCGCCTGTAGATTGTATCATGTGAGGATAGGTTATGGGTGTGGATGGCTCTGTGGAGGTCATACCTGCCATCACATTGTAATAAAGTGTCTGAAAACGTAGTGAGAGATTCTGTGTGTTACCTTGGTATGAATGATGAACAATGTCTGATGAATAGTTGTGAGGTTTTTGTGTCAGACCTTAGTAGTATTTACAATAGTAGCTGTTAGTCTTATGGTCTGACTAGCAGATGTTTGACAAATGACCAAGATGTAGCGTTATGTTGTTTGTATGATGGAATTGTTTTAAATAAATGACAGAAACTGCATTTTTCTTTATTTAATTAACATAATATTGATAAGTGAACTACACAGCCTCAACTACCAGTATTACTAATCAGTAGTATTATCTGTGAAGATTCTCAGTCATCCAGGTCATGGTTATCTCCAAAAAACGGTTTTCAATGGCAACTGTAGTATTATCTCTTAAGATAAAGTCCATACCTCAGCAGCAAAGGAAGGGAGATCTTAGAAGGGCTAGGACTTCAAGACTTTGAACTAAGAGCAATTCTGGTAATTCCTGGAGGCGTTTACAAGAATTTCGTTTCAGTATCAGTTTCAGTATGAAACAGACAGGACTAAGGAGTAGCTTGTACACGCAGATCCACACTCCGAAGCAGTAGGAGGCGGTAATGCTCCTATGACGTTGGTTACCAACCACCATTAGAAGCCAAGAAGAGGAAGAAGAGGAAGAGGAAGAAGAAGAAGAAGAAGAAGAGTGGTTTAAAATTACTGGAGTCACGTTAAGAATTATAATTTGACATATATTGTGTTTTTTAGGGTCAGTGCACATTCGCATTTATCGGTATTGAAGCTTCTGTCGTTGCAAATAAGTTAATGTAATACTCGTGCGTTTTAGATAAGTTTAGCTTAGGTCAGGGTTAGCATGTTAGCTAACGTACAGCCGGGTGTTCGTGCTTCAGATTAACCTCACGGACTAAATGTCTGTTAGACGGGCTTTAGTGGATTGTGCTGTGTTATCGCTTCAAGATTCATGTGTGTGTTATCCCTGTTGTAAGTGCTGCTTCTCGAGGATTGATGCTGAGCAGCAGGACACGACGAGGTAAAGTTATAAAACACACAAACAACCAACCGACGCAGCTTATTTGTATTAACTAGCTAACGTTAGCTAGCTACTCCTCAAGGTGGAAACAACCTTATAGGGTATAACCTAATATTCTGTAAACTAAGTAAGTTATAGTCTATAGTGACGTAGTCTCAGATTGTTTCTCTCATGTGTTATGATGCACTTGATGTTTCACAAACGTAATCGTCAGTTTTTGTGAAATTTAATAAAACGGAGATGTTTGAATCACCCGGAAGGTCGTTTAAAACATTTGCACATGTTCTGAAGGTACCTATAGATTGCTCAAAGAGTCTTCTAACTATCCGGAAAATAAAATATTCAGTCCATGTAATGGTAAAAACAGATTTTTAAGTCGTTTGCCAAGTAGGGATTGTACTTCCGAATCAAAACAAAGATGGCGACCAGAACCGGATTTTGTAGAAACCGTTCACAAGTCTTTTTTAATCATGCAGCGAATGAAATATTTTTCATGTAAATGGTTAGAGAAGACTCTGAAAACGGCATCAGAAGAGCAGAAAGTATCATTAAACGACTTTCTGGGTCTTTCAAACATCGCCAGATAACTTCGTTAGCTAGCTTTGTGTGTGATAAGTCACGAGCACAAACTGAGGCTGATGTAGAGTTAGGTGTCTAAAGGCTGCATCTGAAAGACCTTACAGCTAGACGTAAATCTATTCTTCCCTTAATGTGTATTACCTATAAAAACATCTGTCTACCACCACAGATGCAGATGCTCCAGATGTGGATACAGCTGTCTGAGGGAACAGGTTGATTACAGGTATCGTCTCTCACTGAAGGTGGCTCGGGACAGATGCATATTTGGAGTAACAGTGTTTGGAACATGCCTGAATCCATTCTTTGGCATTCATGCCAGAGGAGTAAAGAGGTGAGCACAGAAAGTGATCTTTGGATAATCAAGATTTAATGTGACATGCACTGCAATACAGCAGGGCATTCACTTTTTATGTAACTCTACATTTCTGTAATTGATTACGAGAGGATGTATACGTGTATGTGTGCTTTCTTTAGAGCGATCTTTCCTTAAAGCGTTTCTTCCTGTAATACTGAGATTTTGTGGCTGTAGTTCATCAAAGTGATTCTAAAACTCTCCAGTTGAATTGCTCTGGATTGAATTTCTTCTCGTGTTTACGCTGGTCACTCTCCTAACTCTCCTTGACAGACACCATTAAAACATGCAAAATCCTCATTTACATATGGCCGTCTCCACCACGTTTGCACCTTTTGTCATCATTTCTTTGTAGATTACCCACAAATGATTGCTGCTTGCTATTTGGGATCTTAATAAATCAGGGCCTGTATGTAATGAGACACATTTAGTTGTATTTTTATGTCTGTAATTTTGTAGGTTGGTGGACGACTCCGATGGACCAGTTGGAGCATCAACCAGATCCACATTGTTGGTGAAAGCTGTCGAGGATTGCTTCATTGGCAGACATTTCATCTTTGGTATAAAGGTACAACTGCAATTGGGTATTGAATATCTTGACTTATAGTCTGTGCAATGCACGTATCAATACTGATACTGCTTTTTAGTTACCTTCATACTGGACTAATAATAGGTATTGAATTTTCTTTAGTTTTTTAGTAGAATTGTATTATTCCCCCAAAAAATCAAGAAACCTTGACTAGGAACACTGACTTTTTTGTGCGATCACTGATCTCACTAAGGGTTCAAATGTATTAGGTTATGCTGTATGTGATGGATTAGCCCTATTAAAACTCTAGTTTGTTATTTTTGTTTGTCTCCAAGGAAACAAAGGTATAATTAGAGGAGAACAGCCAAATGTCATTTTGTATTTGATGAAATATCTAACTAATTGTAAACATATTCTACCAATATTATCATTATACAAGGACCTAAATATTAGCATCTATGATGTTACTGTTGTCTCTGCCATGACGTCAGTATCAACAAAATTATAGCTACGTTTGCCATGGTTTCTACTTTCATTGCGCTGAAGTGGAAATTCACAGGGGAGATATTTCTTTTTTAACAACTGACACTTAGATCCTAAGCTGCCCTCTAGTGGATATACTTTTTAATCTTCCAGAAAACCATAAATTACACAGGGGTTAGGTTTGACAGTCGTTGTCTGTACATAGTTAGGTCCAAAAATAATGGAACGAAGTTTTTTGGGAACTTTGTTCACCACCGCATTGATTTTGAAATGAAACACTGAAATTGTGAGTGACGTCAAGACTTTTAATGTTTAATTCAAGGCATCTGACAAAACATTGGCATTAACCATTGAGGAATTACAGCCATTTTCATACATGCATCCCTATTTTGGTGGCTCATATATAATGGAACAAATGCTTGACAATAGGGCTGCACAATTAATCGAATCGCAATCGCAGCCTGTGCGATTACATGAACGCAAAATGCTGCGATTTATATTATGAGTACATGGACTGAAGAGACAATCTATTATCTCTCATTTACTCAAAGTTTGCAAGCTGACTAACGTGAGACAGGCTGCTCAGTCTCACGTTAGTCAGTCGTACGTGTGATGTGTTTGGTCACATGATTTTTCAGCGCGCAGCACAGACCACAACAACAGCAGCGGCCCAGGTGAGCGCATGGGTGGGCATGGATGTTGAGTCCGGCGACGGTGAACTGGTAGATAAATATCCTGGCCTTGAAACCAAGATTAACTTGTCACAGAATAACGGGAAGAGAAAGGAACAGCTCATGATCCAAAGCATACCACATCGTCTGCCAAACATAATGGATGCAGTGTTATTGCATGGGCATGTACTGTAAAGTAACTGCCAAGTCAGTAGCCTGATCTCAACCCAACAATGCATGTTTTTCACTTACTGAAGACAACACTGAAGGCAGAATGACTCACATACAAGTAGCAGCTGCATTAAAGGTCTGGCAAAGAATCTTAAGAGAAGAAACTAAGCATTTGGTTGTCTCCATGGGTTCTAGACTTCAGGCAGTCATTGACTGCAAAGGATTTTCATCCAAGTAGGCAATCTTTATGTTTGTAGTTATGTTAGTTTGTTCCATTATTTATGATCCTCCCAAAATGGGTGTGTGTGTATGAAAGTGGCTGTAATTCCACAGTGGCTATAGCCACAGTTTAGTCAAACCCCTTAAATTAAAGCTGAAAGTCTTGTCACTCACATCTTTAGGTTTTCATTTCAAATTCAATGTGGTGGCGTATATCACAAATTCCACAATGTTTTGGAAATGTTGTGTTCAAATTTTTTTGATTATTGGTTAATTATGAAATAACATCTTTGTGAACAATTTGTGAAAAGCTATTTATCAGTTGATTCATTCTTCAATCAGTGTATTTGTTTATTTAAAGAACTAGTTCTGCAACTAATGATTATTAGTAGTAGTTCATCTGACTATTATTTTCTTGATTGATCAATCAATCTATTCATGTGGGAAATCTCTATCTCACTTTCCCAGAGTCCATAATGCCATTTTCATACATAATTAACAGGCCAAAACCACAAAGATATTAATATTTTTATAATGTAAGACAAGAAAAAGCACCACATTCTCACATCTACGTATTGTTTCATTAAATTGAATGTGTTTCTGTGCTGCTTGATCTCAACCATCTCTGGTCTTAAATGTGTCTTTTAGGTAACTGGAACAGCAAGTGGACTTTGGTCAGGAGGACATATAGCCAATGGCTCCTGCAGTAGAGAGACAGTCCAGTTTATTGCCAGTCAGATGCTTCTTCCCAAAGCTGCAGGGCTGGTAGGCTGCACAGTGGTCAGTTATTATCAGGTCCTTCTTCAGAAAGCAGAAGAACATGAGGTGGGGTCCACTGCTACCAGCAAAACCTCCAGACCTCCAGCAACAACCCTGCTGCTGATTCCTCTTCATTCTCCAGCAAACACCTTCAATAATACCACACTTTCTGCCTCAGGTCTTCTTTCCCAATCCATGCAAAGGTAATGAAATTAAGAAGCTACTGATAGGAAATGTTTTCGGTCTGGTGATTTTATATCAAGGCCAGAGTCCACATGAGTTCAGAAGCAAATGATCAATTACAGTCTATGGAGATTTTCAGTTGTTCTGATCATGGTGTTTCCAAACGTGAACTCAGTCTGAAATAAAAAAAGATAACTCACAGGTAATTCATACCTTAAAAATGTTTTCTTACTTGAAGAACCTCTTTAAGGGGAAAAATACCAATCTAACATATATTAATACATTTTCACAGCACTAAAATTTTAAACTTAAAGCTCTTTATTTCTGAGGTATTGTATATGGAAAAGGCAGCTAAACTGGAGTTGAAGCTGCCTTAAAATGTCCAACATAAGTCATTTTTATATTCTATACTCTTTAAATTGTCTGTTGTTCTAAGCTAGTTTTACCTCCTGTTTTAATTTGCATTTAAGTCTTACTTTACTTTTATGAAGCTTCTTCATGATAGTTGATTTTTTCCCATTGTAGATCACAACACCAAGATTGCACCCTTACTCCCACCCCTCCATGGCAGCAATCGCTAGGACTAGTTACTTCATCAGCGGAACAGGACGAAGGCTTCTGTGCCCAGGACAGCGACGATGAAAACAGCAGACAGACGGATTACAGCGAAACACCACATTGTGCACTGAAAAGCTGCCTGGAGAATCATGAGTTCACAAAGGAGACAACATTGTCACCTCTTCTTTCTTATAATAGTCTGTCCTTTTCCACATACTCAAACTCATCTATTGAGCAAAGGGTTGTAAACACACCAACCCTGGACCCTTGGCTCAGTCCGTCCGAGTCTGTCAAAGAGTGTTTGCCACTCAGCTCCAATACAAAGGAATTTTGTAGCACACAGCTCACCAAAACATTTTCATCTAGTTCCCTGGCTTGGGATGATTTGCCTTTCTCTGAGAGTCTTACAGAGTTTTTGTGTGAGAAAGACAGAGTTCCTGAAACAGAGCCACATCAAAATGTGCAAAATGTGAAAGGAACTGCAAGAAACAACCTGGGAATCAGTTCACAAGACAAGAAAAGTAACACAAAGATGACTGTGAGCCAGTCACGGCTCTTGGTGGATATTACTAACACATCTGCACCAAATAATGGAGGTGACAGACATGATTTATGTAACAACCTTTGTGGATGTGTAAAGAGTAGAAAAGCCAGGAGCATGTGTTGGAATGAGTGTAATCAGCATTATGTGGAAGTTGGTTCTTTGTCTTTTGAAAATGAAGAAGAGCAGTTTGAGGGGGATACCTACAATTGTTCAGCAGACCTATTCAACAGCTCACTTGTGATCGATATGAACGCAACGCTCAACGCGCCTACAGAAACTGTCAGGATGTCTGCAGAAGTTTGCACGTTGCTTTTTAATCCAGACAAACAGTACTTAATGAGTGTAAAGCCTAATGTCCCACATTCAACACCAGACCAACAGAAACTGAATAGTAAAACATGCATAAATAAGGACAATTTAATTCCACCAGTCCCTCAAGACCTTGATTTCATCCCTCCCTCTCAGTCCACCCCCAATGTTAAATTAGCTGGTGTGTCAAGGCCCTCTGCCTCCTTGAGGTTCTCCTTGACATCTGGCAAATTTGGTTCAAAACCACACAGTCAAGATTTGTATGCTTTTCATGGGAATCTGTCTGAATTGGACAGTAAAAATACAGCCAAACTCACCTCTTCTCTTTGTACATTGAACCCTGTCAGCGCTAATCTGCTGCCCTTGTGTGCCAGAGAGTCTACTAAAGAAAACTTGGGCTGGAGCACCACAGCCAAGAGATGCAGCCACAGATTTACTCCGAAAAGAAGGTTCTGGAAACCTGACAAGCATCAACGGTATATGCTCCCACAGCAGTGCAGGAGAGTCCAGAAAGAAGCTCTTAACCTGGGGTCTAATGAAAGTGTCAACCACAAATGTGACTCAAGTGTTCACGATGTCACTGTGTGTGATTGTGAGAACAGTGAAGTTCCTCCAACTCCTGCTTCTAAAACACGACTGAGTGTGAAGCTCAGAAGAAAACAACTGACTGATAACAGCAGGAGTAATTTTGATTCTGTCCGTGAAGGTCAGAAGAGAGTTAGTTGTAAAAGAACTTTGTTGCATCCAACTCTCACATCACTACAGAGAAGTATGGCACAAACAGGGAGTTGTGACAGTGAGGTGGGTGGTGGGGGGAGTTCGGATGGACCTAATGATTACCCAGTTGATGATGAGAACCAGGAGTGTGATTGGTCTAGAGACCTGTTCTCTGACTCTCTTTAAGACTTGCCCCAGCTACTCCTGTATGCACTGTATCACTAAACATATTTAGACACTACTAAAGCCATGCAATCACCATTGACCAGTGGATTATTGTAAATATCTCAGTGCAATACTGGAATTAAATCTTGTAGAAGGTCTTCCCTGATTAGTGAATGCTCCTGCAGCAGCAAACACGGGGAAACTCCTTATTAATGCACATGGTTTAGGAATGATTAATGTTTGGATGTATAACTGATGCCCTGCACATAGTTCACTTTTTAACATATTAACTGGAACCATCTCATTACCTAAAACGTTTATTGTATCAGCCTTAGAACATTCAGGTGTGTAATTTTTATCTTGCCTGTTGTATTTGGACCATACTGTGTAACACTGCTGTACCATCAGTGTCATTGCTGGCATCACTGACTCCTAACTCTGAGTTCTGTTGGTTTTACAACTTTCTAAATGCTATTAAAGCATAAAGTCCGTGAAAGAACTAGTTGGGTATCTGATAATTGTGTTGTTGCTTCTACATCTAACTAAAATTTAATATTTTAATCTTCTTGACACAGTTTTATGGCCTTTTCTGAGAGTAGATAACAGGAAGGAGGTCCCCAATTGGAATTGAACCAGGGGCATTTTAATTTTAATATATGGTATGCATCACAACCCCGAGGCCAACATACTCTCTGTCAGTCCTGAATGCTCTCCAGTCTAATTTGAATCAGTCTTTCCTGCTACTTCTATTGACATTAGTCTTAAGAGTCTTAAGCTGACCTGCTCTTCTCACTGCTACTGTGTGTGTTTTTGCAGAGGTGTTACTATAGGGATCAGTGTGTTCAGTTCCGTGCCAAAGAGCTAAGAATAGCACCCAAAAACATACGTCTGCAATGTTCTGTTGCTGTGAGTAATAGAGAGAGAGAAATCGAAGATGATGTTACATGCATAAAAATGGAACTGGGACAAAAAGCAAACAACTGAAGCCTCGTACTGTATTTGTTGCAGTTGCAGTGTGTAGTAGCTGAGTATGGCGCGATTGCTCTGCCTGTGGGTGCTGCAGCATTTTATTGACATTATTTTTTTACATTTTTACTTTAAGTAACATGTTCCTTCTTTAGCACTGGGCACTGCAGGCCGTTCATCTTGGAATACTTATGAGGAACACATGAAAACTATTTTGTTATGGGCTACTGAAGCCAGAAAGACACTTAAATCTAGCAAGTGCCTGCAACTTAGCACTTATTTCTTGGCCACATGGTTCAAGGGATGGCAGCGTCTGTCAGTCGGTCCATCCTTTGAAATATCTCAAAGGCTTTAGGTTGGATTTCTGCTGAATTTAGTACGCGCGTTCATGATCCCCAGAGAATGCGTTCCAATGACTGGTGGTCTTTTCAGCAGTGTTTACGAAAACTAATACAGAAAGTATTGGGTTTGAAACGTCCAGTAAACAGTTGACAGGCTGCTACATTTAAGGTGATCTGGGCTCAGTGTTTTGTCCAAGGACACTTTGATGCGAGTCCAGGAGGATCCACGAAACAAACCACTGACCCTGCAGCTCATGGAAGAGTGCTTTTACCAGCTGAGTCACATCTGCCCTAAACAGCGTCTACAACCTTTAGATGGTGAAACAGTACTCATACTTTTTCCAATTAAGTATGACGAATTAGCAAAAGAGAAAAGGTTAAAGGTGTGTAGTCTTGTCTTTTGTATATTCACCAAAGATGATAAGTTTTAAGTAAATAAAACTTCTTTGTTTTCACTAACTACATCGAGCCTACGACTCACTGACGTCACCAAATGTTTTTTTCAGGCCTTTACTGCAGCTTCTTTCAGTTGTTTGTTTTGGGGACTTTCTCCCTTTAATTCCCTCTTCAGCAGGTGAAATACATATTCAATTAGTTTAAGTCCTGATGATTGTCTTGTCCAGTCTAAAACCTTTCACTTCTTTCTCTGGTCCTATGTTTAGTTGGCAGTGAGTTTTGTTTTAATGCATTTCTCTGTAAATTGACAGACGAAATGTTTTTGTATACATCTGAATTCATCCTGCTGCTACCATCATGAGTTGTCATGAATAAAGATCAGTGAGCCTGTACCAGAGGCAGCTATGACACCACCTCTGAGCTTCACAGATGAGCTCGTATGGTTTGGATCATGAGCAGATCTTTTCCTCCTCCACACCTTTGCCTCGTCTTTACTTTGGTAGAGGTTAATCTTGGTCTCAACTTTTTATGGTTCATCTCAGTACTTGTTTGCACTTTTCTGATTTGGTCTTGTAATTCTTGTTGCTGATGATGGGATTGCATCTTGTGGTTTGGCCTTTTATATTTCTGCTCAAGAAGTCTTCTTTAAATGAGGTTGGCTTTTTTTTTTTGGTTCAAATTTAATTTACAACATGAAGTTTAAAAGAGGTGAAGGGGTCTGAGTAATTCCTGAAGTAACTGCATGTTCCAGCTGTGACTAGACACACTTAAATTGCTGAAGTGATTCTTGGAAAGCTGTAAAGAAAAGAACATGATGCATATGTGCAAGATAAGTTACATGCCCATGCGGTGAGTTCTTGCAGTGCTTCAGCTGGCAGATATGTCGAATGCACCTTGAATGTGTAAAAAAAGAAGACCCTGTACCCTGTGCTGGCAGACAGTACAGAACATAGTTATGTTTGTACTTAACTACTCAACCACTGTGTGAAGTGTCCCTGTGGTGGCAGTTGTAGTGTTATATCACACTGGCATGCAGCTGTGCGGCTGTTCTGTGTGTGTGTGTGTGTGTGTCAGAGAAATTTGGCTTCAGTTTATTTGGTAATAAAAATAGTAAGTATAACTCAGTGTCAGTTAACATAACCACAAGTGTCAGTTTCATGCAAACAAAGTGCAGCTTTATAAAGGTCCCAGTGGGCAGTTGGCTCAGATTTGAATATAAAATTTGGCCTGATGGTGGATCTCATAGAAAATAACATCACATCACAAAATACCTTTTTGTTTGACTTCATCAAAAGACTGCTTTGCCTTTTAGCTTTTCTGACTTTTTCTAATTTGGTCTTGATAACTTGTGTGTTTGCAACTGTCTCCTTTAACTACTTTTTTTTTTTTTTTACTTTAAACTGATTCAGGAACCATGTAAGTTAAATACTGTAAATACTGTGATTTATTATTCTCATTTAAAAATATACTGTTGGTGTTTTAAATAGGGTATTGACACCACTAGTTTTGGCCCTCAGTCTTTAGATGCCAATCCTAGGACGTGATGTGTTGCCAAAACTTGCAGCTCTGTGTTTGTGTGTGCGTGTGCCAAGGGAGACCCTCTCTCCACTGCCTGCAACAAGTACAGTACGTGAGCAATGTCACCAAGGACCCAGTGATTGGAAACACTCCATTACCCATTACGTGTGGAGAATACACATGCTGCACTTTTCTGAAATGATTACAGTATGTCATCAGTTCTGTGCATTCTTGCTGTTCTGTTATAGAAACTGAACACAATTGAGTCCCAAGTTAGTTTTACACTAAGTCTGTGTATTTGAATATAGAGCACATCTTAAAAATTTACCTTTTTTCAACTTGCTATGCTGTGTTTTTTGAACAAAAATATATATACATTTTACATAGACATTTTGCATATACAGCTCTGGAAAAAATTAAGAGACCACTGCATGTGATTGCAAATCAGGGTTATTCCACCAAATATTGATTTCTGAACACTCCCTAAGTTAAGACATTAGTAATGTGTTGTGTAAAAATGAATATTAACTTGTTTTGTTTTGGCGGTTTTTGCATTATTTGAGGTCTGAAAACACTGGACCTTTTCTGGTATTTTGACCATTTTTCATTTTCTGCAAATAAATGCTCTAAATGACAATATTTGTATTTGGGAGTTATGTTGTCAGTAGTTTAGAGAATAAAACAAAAATGTTAATGTTACTCAAACACATACCTTAAAATAGCAAAATCAGAGAAACTGATAATTTTGCAGTGGTCTCTTAATTTTTTTCAGAGCTGTATATACAGTATCAATTACATATTTGGTACCAAAATTAGTGTAGTAAGTTATTATTAACTTAACCTGTTGTAGTTCATGTCATAAGACTTATTGTAATGGTTCACAGCGTGGTGGTGTGAATAGTTTCCATTACACAGTTTCTAGGGTAAATGTGCCATTACCCTGTGCTCAGCCGGTTGGTTGTAACAGTAGAGCGCTGTGGAGATTAAAAGGTGTGACAAGCACATGGTGTGGATGGGTGGAGAATTTACTTAGTATGGAGTTGTCAACAAAGTGTCAGCTAGAGGAGGGCGTCTCATAGTCCTGACACTGGAGAGCTTCTCTGTGTAGAAATAAAGCAGATAGAAATGTTTATAGATCCATTTTTACTGCACAGTATTTCAGTTTTATAGATGTGGTACTTATTCTAGTATTCTGCAGTACCTGAGAGCTGTGATTACTTAACTATCTAACTAAATCTTAACTTAAGATTTTTGCATATAAAATGTAAGGAAAGCTTCTAAAAACTTTATGAACCATTAAACAGAAAAGGTTAGTACAATAGATTTCTGTGTCTGACATCTGACCTTAGTGCAGGAGGAAAAAAGTAAGAATGACTTAAATTTATTTAAACATCACATCTGTGAGACCATCTTCTTGTATCTAGAACAGAAATGTTGGATCTATTTGCTACAGGTCTGTGATCTCCTTTTGGTTCTCTGTGGGCTGGTCTCAGTGCTACTCCATAACAGGCCATGGAGATTCTGGCGTTGGATGCCAGCGCTCCTTCTTAGCACATGTCCCTCCACGTCACTCCATGCTCCCAATATGAAAAGCGTGTGATTGTTTTCCGAATGAGACTGAGTGTGTAGATAGTAGGCTAAGACTATTTAGACAGGCAGTCTCACAAGCCGCAAGACAGGATAGTAGAGTTGTTGCACCTCTCCCAATATAAAATGGAGGTAAGTATTTATTTCTTATTTATATTTGCATATACTGTGTGCTATAGTAATGACTACTATGGATTTAATTTACTGCTCACTGGTTGGATTGTGGTGAAATAATTCTGTTGAAACATTTATTGGCAATTATGGATAGTCAGGGCATACATTATGTATATAGTTATTATCTTGTGTATGAGTTTAAGCTACAGTGTTTATAGAGAATTGTTAAACCTTGCAAATGAATGGCTCTGCATGATTTGAATGTAAGAGAGAAGATGTCTTGTGCCTGTACACTCTTGGATAGTAACAGAAAGTGTAGACGATTTCTTCTCATCTAGCAGAAATAAATATGGTTTTAGTCAGTAGTGGCATACACCTGTCTGAGCTTTGTGTGGCCACCAATGGTCAACATGAACACAGAAAAGACTATTTTACTATTTTTCTTTTCGGCAAAAATACCATTTTTGTTTGATCTTGTTGATTGCAGCAACATCCACTGCTGACTGACCTCTGTTATCTTCAGGTGGCACCTTATGTCCAGGACGTTAGTGGCCACTTAACATCACTGCTGGCAAACCTGAATCGCCAAAGAGAACAAGCTCAGTTCTGTGACTGCGTGGTCAGACAGGAACAGAGCCCAGATCAACTTTACCCTGCACACAGGCGAGCAACATAAACTGGTTTTAGCATAAAACACTTGCACACATATCGGCATTGTACATGTCATCATCTATTGGTGGTTACCTGATGTTCATGTTTTTTATGCAGCATCACATCTCCAGTTGTTCTTTGCTCTCTTAGGTGCATTCTGGCAGCTTCCAGTCCAGTGCTGGCATCTGTCCTGTCCTCTACTGGTGCCCTGGTGGAACTGCAGGCTCCATGTCTGTCTGGCTCTGTGCTGGCACTTCTTTTAGACTACATTTACACTGGGGCTTTGCCATGTTCTTGTACCCAGCAACAATATTACAATCTGCTCACTGCTGCACACCACCTGCAGATGGATAAACTGCAAGAGGCTCTGTGTGCTTGGCAAGAGACTAAGGTGAATAATACATACAAAACAAATGCTCCAACTGGAAAAGAAGGTGTGCAGGTGCCTGCACGTTCATTGGAAAGAGCCAAAGTAGACACATATGCTGAAACACAGGTGCATTCAGCCAATATAGATTCATGTATTAAAGAAGCAGAAACAAATACATGTGGAACTAGCAGTACAACTGCTGCAAATTGCTGTAGTGGAAAAGATGCAAGCACTTTAAGCAATGCAAACACTTGTAGTATGTCTGAAAGTAGTGCAAATACAGATAACTGCAGACAAGTAACCCACCTGACACTTCAAAATTTGACTCAGAATACTTCTAGCACTACTGAAGGGTACGGAGTGTCTAGAGTCGGCAAAGACATGCAGAAGGATCAGTTTCATTCAGCTGGCACCATAAAACCAGAGACTTGGCAGATCACCACAGATGAGGAAATAGTGAGGACAGATGAGGGCACGAGGAGTTCCTCCTCGCCCTCTTCCTTATTACCACACCCGTGCTGTGGGGCAGTGCCAGTCATTTGTCACAGTAGTAGAGCAGCAATGCTCCAGCCAGCACAAGTGATTACAATACCTGCTTACAATGCTGTTTCCCAGGCCTCAGTCAACTCCAGCAGGTCCTGTCCCTCACGACCTGCAAGCACAGAAAATGAGACCATTGTTGAAGGTATTACCACTGAACACAAAAACCATTATGAGTTAGGGAATCTTGATTATCCAAAGAATAAAGACCACACTGGAACAAAGAGTTTGGATTCCAAGGATAGTTCAGATCAATGTGCATCACAGGACCTATGCTACAAATCCAACACAGATAAATCTGATATTCTAAAACACAAATCCACCTGTAGCAATACAGATCATTTTGTAAAATTGGATGATGAAAACATGGAGAGTGGATTATCCATTACAGACCATAATGATCACAATGCTCATTGTGATTCGTTTCAGAAAAAGAATCACAAAAAACATCTTGGAGATTATTCAGTTTCAAAGAATAAGGATTGCAGCAGTTTCATTGGCGGATTAAAGTATAAAAATGATCTTAGTTTTGATGATTTGCCCACCAAACATCAGCGACCGGATTGGTCTGTTTGTCACAACGTCTCAATGTCTCCTGCAGCAGAGGAGCATTCAGATGATATTCAACTTCCTGTTGAGGGCTCAGACATGAGGAGTGACTCTTACTGTGAAGATTTCTGTCCCAAAAGAGAAGTGAAAGAGGAACACAGTTACACCAGTTTAGCTGAAATGGATAGACACCACTCCCACTGTAACCACTATGGACCTAAGACAGATTGGTACCCAAGGCTGCACATTGCTGAGACAAGCACACAAGATGCCGCCTGGAGCCAACATGAGCGTGACTCAAACAACAGAGACACAGCTACAGAAGACAAAAGACACAGTGCTGGTGTTTGCCTGCCTCTCTCCAAAACACCAGAATCAAGTTTGGATAACGTCACCGGTGGACTTTCTGCATTTGAATGCAACACATCTCTGGACAAGATCTCAGACAAAGAAACCTCAGAACGACACTTTATCTTTTCAGTTCCTGCAGACAGCAACATGTCTGACCCCATATATAGTGCTGCGGGGCATTCATACCATGGACATGTGCATTATCACTGCCTCCCCCAGGAGGACACGCTCTTGTCACATGGAGACTCTGACCACAAACACTCCTACCTTAGCTACCCTGATCATTCAGATCAGTCCAGTGAAGAGGAGGAGATCTTTGCAAGTCCAAATCGCAGTCCACTGAGGCAGCACTGTGCCACGGAGACTACAGACCAGTTTCTACTGCTGGACATTAGCACCAAACACGCAGAGTTGCTTGTGTCCTACAAAGACAGAGCTGACCAAGAAAAGAAAGGAATTGAATTTGACAAAAACAACACATTTGGGACTGAAATCAAGGATAATGACAGAGAGCAAGGGAATGAAGCAACATCAGTAGCAGGGGTCGACAAGAGACAAATAAGAGCCATGACAAAATTTGGGGCTGAGTGTTTTGATGACACTAGGAATACATCTAGGTTTAGAGAGGCAGATGTTGAAGAAAGGAAATCTGTTGGTAGAGAGCAAAGCAGGTCAAGAGCTGAGGTTAAAAATAAAGCTGGGGTTATGGAGGAGGTTTTCAAACATGAAGAGGGTGAGAACCAGACCAGTACATTGAGAGTTTCTTCAGCTCCTTGTGTGCCAGACTCTGCACAGTCCTCTGTGTCATCTACCTTCTCTGTCTGCATACCTTCTACCCTTCCACCTAGAATGTCAACAAATATATCAGCTCATCTGTCAACTCCTCTTCACCATGCTTTCCAGTGTTCTCTGTGTGACCGTTCCTTCAGCCAACGTGGCTCTCTGAATAGACATGTGCGGAGCCACCTTGGCGTGCGGCCCTTTCCTTGTCCCCGCTGCCCCATGACCTTTTCTCGCCAGTACCGGGTCACCGAGCACATGCGTGTTCACCAGCGCTGTACCCTGGGGAATGACTTTCCGCAGCCCCCTGCCTCTTCAATTTGAGGCAAAGAGGAGAGAAAGTTAGGTTTTGCAGCTAATTTGCTGCTGTCTCATCGCTGAAGGAGTGTTATTAAAATGTTTTGGTTTGTTGTCAATATCTCAGAATATTTCTTTTTTCATATTTTGCAAATGTATGGAAGAAAATCAGGGCATTTTTGAGATTGAGAGCTCATTGTTTGGGTTTTTCAGTCCACTGTTTTATGGTTTGGTTCACTCTCCCCTCTGTTTTCTGCAGAAAAAACAACGTACTTTGCAAGGGTTTGATGAACCTACTCTAAATCATCACCTCCCAGCTTCACTGGGAGTTTAAGCCCATTGCTTAGGTGTCTGGGCCTTAACTTCAGTTTTGGTTCACTCCCACTGCTCTCATAGCATAATTTTCAAGAAGCTGTTTTCACTGAAAAAGCTCTGCAAACCCAACCTCAACTACCTGCTGAGCTGGTCATGGATCAATTAGTCAGTGCAGAGACCAGTAGCAAGCCTCAGGAGTTGGTAGAGGCAAAAACCCGAGTTTAGACAGACGGAGTATTGAACTTATGAATTGCCCGGAGGCCAAAGGCATGATTTAAAACTATTGATAATACTTTTTTTCTTCTTCATATGTAAATAAGCGACACTTGCTAATAGGTCTGCCAATCAACTTATAAGGTCAATACTGTGTTTAAAGCTTTCTGTTGCTCCCCAAAAAGGTCAGTTATCGCAGATTTAAGTTGCTCCATACCTGCTTAATCAGAGGCATCACAAGTCATTTCAATCTGGTAGCTAATTTTATTTATTTATTTTTTGTCAGATTTATGTTTTGACTTCATTCCATTCAGTATGTTGTAATTAATCACAAGGCTTTCTTTAGCAATCTAGCTGACATGGGAATCCATAACCATAACTTTCCACCTTAAAGAAATAAAGCAAAGATTTGCAAAGTTGGTGTTGTAAATGTAATGAATTGACACAACAAAGCATTGCCATTCCTTTATTTATGCATGGCATTGTGGTATAAACCACCACCTGCTCATTTTCTTACATCAGCAGAAACCTGTCTTTGTGTAGATTTAATGTTTTGCATGTTTTATTTGTTATGTGAATATGACAACATGTGATGGACTCCAGATGTGACAGATAATTTTGTTCAGTTTTAAGATTTTATCACACCCAATGAAATAAGAATTTGCGCCACGTTTTGCCATGTGCATGTGCAAGTTTGTTTTGAAATTGTGTTTATTGTTGCAATAAAACAAGCTACAGTTTGGTTAGAAATGCAATCTCAAGTTACTGCACAAAAGTGAACTTTATGTGTTAGTACGTATGTTTGACTTGAACTGAAATAGTAAAATAGTACCCACTTTTCTTCCGATGTATAACGATGTATATATATTTTTTTACATACTGCATATCTGTTTTGCACTCACTGTTCTCTATGTTTTCTATGTTACACTTCTTTGTAAGTGAGGACATGAGCGTGTCATAGAGCTTGTGCTTTATGTTACTGTAGAAATGTGAGATGGCACGGTCAAATAAAATGTGTTACAGCATCCATGATGTTCTGTGCATGGTCTATCTGGTCTGTGCCAAATTTCTTCTGTCCATAGATTGTAAAGTGGAGGAGCATCACATTGATCTGAGTCCAAAACCTCAGACAGTAAAAACAGAGAGAGTAGTTTACTAGTGGTAACGTGTCTACGGTTGGACTTGTCGACATTATATTTATACGTTGATACTCTCTCTACTCATAAAATGTTTCAGAATTAGCATGACTCTTGAGTTTGGTAATAATGTAGTTGAAAATGTTGGTTAAATGGTAATTAATGAATGAAAAGAAATAAATGCTTTCTGTTTAGTGGTCATGTTTGTTAGTAAGCATTAATTAAAGATATCCTGAGAAATGAGGGAAGTAAAAAATTATACAATACATAATATACAATATTGTAGCAACAATAAAAAGTAAGAAGTGGTTCATATTAAGGAGTCAGGTACCCTGTTGTGCCCACAAAGAGAAATACTTAGCATGCTTCATATTTCACATTTCAGATCCGCCTGTTGTGGTCATCATTCAGCTGGTGTTTCAGCTGGTGCAGAGGTCATAACTACAACGGCCTGAAGGGAAGTGAAACGAGAGAAATCTGGTGCTTGACTGATTGGGTCACAAGTCATGTTGCAATTTTGCTTAAGCTAAACAAATGTTGCAGAACTGTCTTTGTGTGGAAGTGGGTTTTTTTAGTGTTGTTTTACCTGGCTCTTTGTGGAACGCAGGGCTGCCCCGGCGAAGGAAGCCATTACGATGAAAATAATGATTCCAACTGAACTGTAGAATGTGAAGATCGCTACCACAGTGAATCCCATGACCTGGACAAACAAATACACACGTATCTCAAACATATGATTAATATATGATTGATGATGATGATCAATCATATGATTGATGTTTTTATAACGATATAAGATAATCATATGAACTCTTTTGTTGCATGGTGTCCACATGGTAGACAGTTAAATAACGTTATTATTCACAGGTTTGAATAATAAAAGCAATTTTTATAGATCCAAGTGATTTATTTATTTTTCATAATTAATGAATTAAATTTAAATAAAATAGTAAAAGCAATAGTAAATGTGTTTATTGCAGTAGCAAATTGAACTGGTCAGTGCTGTAGATGTGTGCTTTCTAGTTTGATTCTATATGACGGATAAGTAAAATTACCCAACAATAAATCAAAACATTTACATTTGATGACGTTTTCTTACCAACATTTTCTATCCAGCCAAAATACACAAAGTCATTTATATGATTTTTCAGTATCATATGATTAAACCTTAATTCAGTGAAGAATTAAGATAAATAAATAAAACTTGCTTTGCATTTGCGATCAGAAATATACACCACAACCGATACAATAATATGAATTCTAATTATTACCTCACAATATGACCGCCAATATCTATAATCAGTCTCTGATAAGTCTGCAGAGAACTCATTGTGCCTGACATAGTAACCATGGGCCAAGCCGGGTATCATATGCAAGAGACTCCAAGCTGCCCCGAGTGTGGTCACAATGCTGAGAGCCAACGATGCGGTGACCTGCACATCAACACCATCAAAGACAGATGTAGGGAAAACAGAAAGGCAATAGATAATAGTATTATAGTGTTACACACGTATTGGCACACACTGTGTGTGGGCAGATACATTTTCCTACGAAAACTTGTCAATACTGTTTTGAAATATTACAACAGCACTCACTGTTTTTTTAGTTGGGTTGTGCTCTGTCAGAATAAACAGGATCCCACATATGATGAACTATAAGAGCAGGAGGGAAAAAAACATTTTAATTTTTCATCCTTCAAATGTTTTGCTTCTGTGTTAGATTACCTTTTGCAAACATGAGTATTTTTGGTGTTTAACCTGCGCATAATCAACCTTCAGTCCTTCAATTATTTGTTAGTTAATAATGGAAACAGTTGAACAGTTGGAAACTGATGAATAATAATCCTGTTTTTGTGCTACCAACCAGTGATCCCAGCAAATAGCCCGGTGGAATCGCTGTCCAAATGAAGGAAGTCATAAAGCTGGGATTCATCGCAATGGAAATGATGATGTACGACAGGCCCAAGATCAGCACAACAATCTAAGAAAAATGAAAAACATCATCTATGATCACTTTTCAAAACGGTTTCTTGGTTTAGCAGTGAAATCATTACTGTCGAATTCATGAACTGGGAAAAGACCTCAGTGTATCACAATCAGTAAGCATTTGCTAAATGGTCATTTGAATGTGTGTGTGTGCTGTATGTCTCACGCCAACAATCTTGGGTTGCCCCTTAATGAAGCGGTGCAAAGGTTTGCTGCCCCCCACTGTGGTGCTTTGAAGACTTGCTTCATTCCCACCTGATCCACTCGCTGAGTAGAGCTCAGCAGACATCTTCTGAACAAACACACAGCACAGACACAGGCTGAAAACACGAATATGGCATATAAAATAAAGAGGAAATATTTAAGACCACTTCAGATAGGACAGTTTGAGTCAGAAAAGTCCAAGTCTAATTGAAATCAGGAGCAAAAAAAAAAAAGACTGCATATGCATTTGAGCTCTGGCATTTCTTTGCCATGATTACAGTCAGATGCCTGTTAACCATGTTTACCAGTATCAACGCCTGATCTTGATGAATTTTTCATTCAACCAATTATCTGAAGTTCCTTCAAGGTTTGTTTCTAAGACGTTTATTTCAGGGACTCTCATTCCAGAAGGCGAAACGTATTCAAGGAACTAAAACAAGTCCAGTTGCCACTGGAAAACCTTTTTTCGGATAACCATGACCTGGATGACTGAGAATCTTCACAGACATTAGAAAAGGTGACTGGAGAACACAATAGCCAATTTGGCAGCAAGTAAAGGAAGCACTCTGGTAAAAAATACTAGATGCTACTTGAGGTAGAAAGGCAGAGTCATTCTGCATGAATACACTTACTTTTGGTGCTGATAATATGAACATTTAACATTTTAAGCTGTCACTTATACTTGACTAAAATACAACAAGTAAAAAAAACACTGGATCCTAATCTCAATGTGGATAACAAAAAGTTTATGTCTATTTTATTCATTACTAAATTATAACATATTATAAAAAAAATAACAACTACAGCTCCCATGAGTCTCTGGGAGCATGTCAATGGCAATGGCTCATGGGATATTATATTGTGTAATGCCAACAAAATATCCGCAATTTCCAACGTGTTTAACAAAACCTTTATAAA
>JAUMHL010000018.1:3336757-3396334 GCA_032362345.1 Sandelia bainsii
GTTCAGTCTTAACTCATGTGACGACTTCACATCTGGAGCAGAGTAACAGTGATGGGGCATCTGTGGACGATCGGTTTGTTTTAAACCGATTCAGAGCCAGTTTTGTCTTGTGTAAATAGCCTCAGTAACTGAGCAAAATGCCAATAAAGTGTTGGAATGGTCCCATCATATTGGACGATGTAGTTGGTGTTGCGTTATACAAAGTGGTGTTTCTGTGATTAATTAATAAATGGATGGAAACATATTAGAAACACACAATTGAGTGCAATCAATCAATTTTTCAAGCAATAAAAGAAGATTTGTTTACAGGACTGATTCATTTGTTCTACTCTCTCAAACTGTTCAGTTCACTTTAGAAAACAAACACTAGATATGTAGTTTATGTAATTTTGTGCAGGTCAAAACATAAGTGAACAGACTGCCAGATGAAGAGTTTATCTCTATATAACCTACAGTTGGTTTTAATGGATAAATAGCACCTTTTTGGAAAAGACAAGTCAAGAAACACTGATTGATTGACTGTTACTGTAATTACTGCTTCACTGATGGGGGTGTCTATGCGTGTTTGTCTGACACCTAACCGATTCTTTCAGGGTCCAAAATGGTCGAGTCTGAAAACAGAGTCAAACTTTCCTTCACTTCAGCAAAAACACAAGTGAGGGGAGGAGGGAAGATGGTGTGTGTGTGGGGTGGGGGGGTGGGGGTTTAGCCACTCTCACACGGGGTCACAGGAGGCAGGACCAAAATGGAGAAAAGAGAGAAGATTTCCTGTTTTCCAAAAATTCCACAGTTGTGTGTATGAAATAAAATGTATTTGAGGATATGGAAGTAGTGACAGAAAAGGACTATGGGAAAAAAACAGTGTCAAGAAGGCAAGGCAGGTTGGGCTTAACTGCTCAGATGGGAATGTTTAATTTCCCGTCTCCTGTGAATTACTTTCACTTTTCACTTTGCTGTAGAAATGAAGACTTGGCGAAGACCAGAAAAGAAACTCATCCATTTCTTTCTTAATATCACAGCCTTTGCAAATTAAATCAAACAATAAATAAAGCATTTCAAAAGTATTATGCTCACCTGAGTTGAGACTTTATGTTAGTCTGATGTTAAGGAAGAAAGAAAAGCAAATCACCTGCTGCTTTATCGTACTTAACGAGGAATGTAAGACAAAGTAGCAGTCGCCTTTGAGTTTATTGGAAAATGTGTCACTTACACAGATATTTTTGAACAACTCATGCCACACACTGCTTCTTAGTGCCCAAATCATAAACGTCACATGGGACAGAAAACAGGAGGCATAACTCGTTAAGAGCTTTAATGGATCTTTCACAGAAAGAATTAGTTGATAATCACAAAGAAACTTGATTTACTCTAAAAGTTTTTGGGAAAAGCATTGCATTCATCAAGAAGAAAAATCATACTGTTTTGCTTTTGACTACTGCTCCAATCTCTTTTTCCCCCCAACACCTTTCCTATTACACACATTTCACTGGACAACAGTTAAAGAATCAGTTAAAGGTTAATTCCTGTTACATTTCAGCACAAGATCAGACATTACTATCCCAACTACAGACAGTATAAAACACTACATGACAGACTCAGTCACAATCAGTCAGAAGGCTCGTTAACTTTCACTGTTTCAACATACGACACATTAATATCACAGTAAAAACATCCTTATTAAATTATAACTATTTTTCTTTTTCATCAACAGTGGAGGCTTGATGTAGGTTGATTATAATAGAACAATCGTGTAAATAAAGTTATGATAAACCTGAATCCCGGATTAATAGTCGATGTTATGTAGGAAATACTGAATACTGTACTTCACACTGAACTATTGCTTTAGTGGTCACATGGTAACACTGCAACAGGTGGTCGCCCATCCACTCCGTCACTTCAAGAAGAGATTTATATTAAAGCATTATCAGGCTGCAAGTGCATTTAAATGAGCACCAGTAACAAACTGTTTTACACCAGCTCTCTTTTTTTCCCCATTTTAAGTTATAAATGTGCCAAAAATAAAAAGACTCAGTGAATGCAAACATGAACACCTCATAACAAATGAAATACATCTGTATAAACAACAAAAATATATATGTGCTTGAGAGGAGAAATCTTTACAGCATCTAAATATCTTGTATTCAGTTCTCCACTACAAGACAGATCAGTGCAGTACCAATATTACAAAACTGAAAATGACTGTAGTCCTGTGTGAGCTTATATATTAATTGCATTGATGAGCAACAGTCTTCAGAAAAACAGGCTGTAACAGTTTTATGTACATTCTAGTCTATCGCTGAAGTTACTTTATTTTTACATATAAAACCAGACAGAAACAAAACACACTTAAGTTACTGTAGTTGCATTGTCCTGCATTTATCTTGAGTACAGTCATTGAAAACTAGTTCGGAAATGTGCCAGAGCATTTTTCACAGTAGCACGGTCAAAAGTCCACACACATTAAGTTGGGCCTGCAAAGGAGTTTGGCACAGACGATGGCTGGATACACTGGCTGTGCAATTTTTGCATGTTCTGGATGGTTATACTATGGTGTCTGGTGCTGTAATGTTGTGCTGCTTCTGTTGTACTGTACTGGAGGTCAGAAAGAAATATTACAGCCACATACTCTGGTCTACTCGCTAGTTGGTGAATACACTCCATGTCATGGGTAAATAAAACAAATCATGTATTCTTCCCTAAACAAGATAGAAATGTGTCATGCACAAGCTGATCTGAGATTGATAATGTCATTTATATTTTACTGTCAGTGTGTCAGGGTGTAAGTAAGTCTGTAAGTGATCTGTAAAGTCGGGATAAACTGATTTTGATAACCGTCAACAGTATATTGGTGCAAAAGTTAATGTGTTTAAATGAAGAGCAGTTTGGGATGAAGTCAAAGGAATTTCGTAGGATAAAACGAAATGAACATGCAATTTCTGATAATACACTTGGGTTTGTCAGTGTTGTGCATTGTCTGTGGAACACCTTTACAAGTTGCACTGACATGTATGTGTGTGCGTGTATTAGTGAGTCAGTGCACTTGTGATAGGTGAGTCTTTGACTCTGTGTTGAACCCTTCTCAGGCAGAACCATCAGGTAGGCTCACTCCCAAGCAGTTGCTAAAATTAGTCTGAAATTTACTCTTTTATTTCTGACACAGTCAGCAGTCTTGTAGTTCTCAATTTTCCCAATGGTGCCGATTTCTGAGGTCTGGTGCTGTTGATGTTTCTACTTAACTGCTCCCATAGATTTCGTATGGCTTCCTACTGTAGTGTTTGCATGTGTTCTCATTATTAAATGATGGCACTGTGATTTGTTTAACTGAAATATTGAAAACACACAAATCTACTATGAATGAAGTAGTCCCAGTTACTTTAATGTTACTTATTCTTATGTCTTTGAGTCTTGAAGAAGCCACAGAGGACCTTTCAGTGTTGCTGTTCTCAAACAGCTCTCGGATAAAGTTGGTTTTATATTAACAATCAGCACCTTCACTCTCACCCAAAACCACAGACGTGAAGAAATTCTGTAATGCTGCACCTTCAATGCTAGTTTGATGGAATTTTCTCAGTTCGTCTCAACAGGCTGTAGCTCTTCTTCTTCTTGAATGGTGCCACCAGACAGTTCTTTGCTCCAATAGCTGCTCTGGTTAAAGACCTCCGAGCAAGAGAGGTCTGCTCCCTCATCTTGAGCAATGACAGGGAAGACATGGTCAACCATCTCGCACAGACGCCCGAAACTGAGAAGGAAACACACAAACCAAAACTCGAAACATCTGTGTACACGTGTGTCCAGAGTCAGAGTATATGCATGAAAATCAAAAGAATCAAAGAATATGGCTTACGAGGAGATACTGGTTTTGGCATGCTCCGATATCAGCTCCCCTTTGGGATTGACAGTGAAAATCCTGTTCAGAGGAACACCCACCTCCTTGTAGGAATGCACATCCTGAAATCACACATTCACAATCAGCATCACAACCGAAAGCAAGCTGTGAGGTGATTGTCTGTGCTGTGTGTGCAGTAATCTCACCGTAGCTCTGTTGCCAAATGCAGCATAAAAAGGTTCAGTGTTTGGGTAGAAAAGGTGCTTGATGTCTGTGAGACACTCGATCTTAAACTTCTCTGGTTTCTTCTCAATCACCTCCCTGCATAAGAAATGATATAGAACAGATTTTTTATTAGTTTTTCATTGGCTAACACAAAAAATACAAAGTGCAGTAAGCTTTATATAAATTCTGATTACTCACACGTTACCATTTTTGTACATGTTATGTGTCTCTGACCTGTGCAAGGCAGAAAAAAGGCTGCTAGGACTGAGCAGCACTGGGCCCATCGGCAGCATGGTTCCCCTCTCATTGACCCAGTTCAGGTATCCTCGTGTCATATCAGCCATGCCAATGGCCCTCGCCGAGCAGTACATGAATTTATATCCATTCCTGTGACACAGAGAGAGCTTAGTGCTTAGTCTAGTCAGCACTCATACACTGTGTGCAGGCTGTAAAGTAGCACTCACTGGCTGATTCTGTGGTAGAGCTGTGCGATACCCTGGTGAGTCCAGTCTTTACCCAGAGTCGGGAGGATGTGTCCCAGGGTGTCCGACCTACAGTGCGACACAACAGAGGCAACATCACACAACCAATACACACACCCTCAATGCCAAAAGTCTGTGAAGCCCGACATCTGACGGTGAACAGCTGCTACAGGCTGGTAACTTTCTGTCTCTTACCTGGTGATGGTTCCGTCTATATCGGAGATGACGATTTTGTCATCCCAGCTCCAAAGGTAAATTGTTCCATGGCAGCGACAGGTGCCCTGATACTGAGTTGTCACACTAAACACCACGTCGTTGGGACCCTCCTTCAGCTGCAGGCTAGCCTACAAACACACCCAGTGCATCCGCAGATCAAAACAACAAATACTGAAAAGTTCTCTTAAGTTCTTTAGTTTTCTGCAATGCAAGTAAAATAACAAATAAATATGAGAATAAAACCCTTGTTTCCCACTGTTCTTCATTCAAGTGTTTTTGATGAGAGTCTTTGAGACCATTTCCAGATTTATAGCTTGATCATTGTTTATATTTACACTAAACAGAGATACTACCTTCTCACATTTTTGATTTATCATAGTGTAACTTCTACTGTAGGGATAAATAGTGTACCAGTTGCTCTGAGGTGAGCCGAAGAGTCTTCTTAAAACAGATGCTGCTCGAAGTCTCGAAGTCTGACTGCCGGGATCCTGACACCTGATTTAACGATCTGTGGTCCTCATCACTGGAGGATGACTCGTCCTTCATCCTGAAAAAAATCAAAGACAGAAAACAGATGAGAACAGGAGTGTTATAGAGAGAAATGTGGTGACCTAAAGAGTAACAGGCAAAAAATACACTTGTTTGCCTGAGCTCACCTGTTCATAGCAAGCGAGCTCTCTCCTCTGTCTCCTCCTGCCTCTGTCGCTGATTCCTGAAGTGCATAAAGCTCAAAGGTCACAATTGGCTTAATCGACTGTAAGATTATGTGTCGAAGCTGAGTAACAAGAATGGCTCTCTCAAGGAAAACTACATAAAACAGTATAACCAATAATATGCGTATCTGTGCACTCACTGATTTGCATTCGCTGTTCCTGCTCCTCCACGAGAACCACCAACGTCCTCCCTTCTTTGGCATCTTCTCTTTCATGATGTTCTCCACCGAGGCCTGGAGACAACCATGCACATACGACTCAAAAAAACTGACTGAAAACAGAACTCAAAACTCAAAACACAAAGCAAAGAAGAAAAAAACAAGTAAACCCATAAACCAATGAATGAAAAGCACAAAAAGTATGAATCCAAATGCAATAACAAACAGCACGTTTAAAGCAACACTGCTGAACACCAGCTAACCCGCCAAAATAAAGGCAGATACAGGTGGCATGCAAACAAAGAGAAAAGAAAGCTAAATGAAAGCTGTCAGAAGACTGTGAATGAATGGTAACAAGTAAAAAGTAACAAGATTCACAGAAAAGAAGGACACAGGCATGCAAAACCGACTCAGGCAGACACACTGGCCGTCACAGGCAGTGGGAAATGATGACAAAACTACCAGACAGACACACAAAGACATGCCCCGAGGAGCACGCGAAGCAAAGCATAAAAGCATCATACGGGCTGAGAAGGGCTGGAGCCAAACAGACCAGGGAGGCAGTACGAGAACAGGCCAAAAGCAGAAAAGACGTAACTCAAACACCAACACTTAGAACGCACAAACATCAGGTGGATGGTGGGAGAAAGCAAAGATGTAAATGAAGGTGGAAAAATAAGGAGGGGGGTAAAGACATGACATTATTAAAGTGTTACGACAACAGATTTAAAGCCATATTACACTATGGTGAAGACAGGCAGCTTTGTTGTGAACTTCCCCGTGTGTGTTCACCAACAGGCATTTTTAATAATAGCTGTTTTATGAGACTGGGTATTAATAATAATTTTGTCAGCTTTGTTCATTATCAGCTTTGTTTATTATCTGCTATGAGAAGCAGGAACACATGTGAACACATAATACCTGTTAGCATTTAGTTACACATTCACAAAATGCTGTGGAGATGCTGGAAAATAAAATCACTGAACCACTGTGAAGCTTTAAGAAAAGCAAAAAGTGCACAGGAGAAAAGTGACATAGGAGATTACAGCAAAAGACACCAAACATATTACATATACTAATACTAATACGACAAATACTGATACAACTAATACTACATACTACAACATGCTGCTTGTGCAGTAATGCATCAGCAGTAACAAAGTAACTAATTTTACTTTAATACTTTCTGATAATAATAGATATTTTAACTCAAATAAAGATCTGAATCCTTCTTCCAGTGTGTAGTGCACCACTGCGGTGGTCTTACCTGCGGCAGTGGTTTCTGATAGACCTGCATGGCCAACATCACAGGACCTGCTGTGTTCCAGTTGTAGTATCTACGACAGATAACAGAGAGCAATACGAGCTTTTCTTTACATGTCAGAATTTGATTTGCGCAAAACTAAACTAAACTTTCAGTACTTACTTAGCGTTTAGAAAACAAATACGGCTGTGATTGCTTCTGCGTTCAGTTCAAATGTGCAACACACTTTGGTATTGAACATAGCAGTACGTACTTGTTTCCTATCTTGACCACTAGGTTAGGGTCATCGATGATAGAAGGGTTTTCAGAGAACTGCTGGTAGGAAACTGCTCTCTCCTGGAACTGCTCTGTGGTATGAAACACACACACACACACACACACGGTGCATAAAGAAGCAGGAACACATACAGACAGATTAAAGAGAATTAAATTAAAACTATTTTATGTGTAATAGGAGGAGACATTAGACATTTTTGGTTTAGAAAGTTCAAATTCAAGATTCAAATTTCCTTGGATTTCACTTTTATTTCTAAATCTGCCACATAAGGTTGCAGTGTTTTCATTGTGTCACTTCTTCTACAGCACTACACATGCATTGTTTCATCTCATTCCTTAACCTACCCGCTGTGATCTCTCTGTTGTCAGTGAGTCCTCCACACAACGAGATGGCAACATGTGGAAGGTCCCCTATTTGTTCAGGCAAACTGTCCACGCCGCTGTCCACTCCACTGCTGCCCACTGACTGTGGGGACTGATTAGCGCTCCGCACTCCCGTCATCACCTCCGAGTCCCCTTTCACTGAGCTGCTGCCTCCATCACTGAGGAGACAGAGAAAGACACAGATCTCTTACACGTTGTTGTGTTGATGGATGTTATGTTCTAATGTACAGTATATGGTTGCTACTGTACCTTTTAGGGAAGTACAGAGCAGCTACTTCAGGCTCCAGCTCTGTAATGTCATCCAGGTATACACCATCAGCACCCAAGTGTTGGCTTCTCTTTTCTAAAAGTCACAATAAAAACTTTTCAAAATGATGCATATTGACACTTGGTCTTCTGCGTCGTTCACCGAGTGCACGCACCTTTCCTCTTGGATGGTGAGTCTGTTCTTCTGATGGGACTCCCTCTGCTCACACCTTCATCCAGATGATCAGGTAGAATTTTGGGAGATACTGAGCAGGCTGCTGGACCCTCCATCTCTGCACATGATGATCCAACACTTTCCACCTCTCTCCCTTGATGAACACAAACTGG
This sequence comes from Sandelia bainsii, assembly GCA_032362345.1. NCBI lineage: Eukaryota > Metazoa > Chordata > Actinopteri > Anabantiformes > Anabantidae > Sandelia > Sandelia bainsii. The sequence goes on from JAUMHL010000018.1 coordinate 3,344,896, forward strand.
GTCATCAAAGATTTACAGACACACAAGCTCAACTTAATGCTAAATTTAAATTCAAACTATCCTATTGATTTCTGGTTCATCCAGGAAAAAGTTAACAAGCTGCACCTAAACTGAACACAAGACAAATTTGTCAAACGTGAATTTCTCTAAAATGACCACTGGGGGTCAGTAAAAGCAGGTTCTGGACATCTAACAAGATCCTGAGCTGTTTACAACTTGCAATGACTTCAGCTGTAGCTCAGGGGGAACTGTCCTTGAATGACTCCCTTTGCTAGATTTTCAAGTGGTGATGCTGATGGTGCAAGAACTGATAAAAGATACACAACAAATACTGTTTGAGTTCTGGGAACTGTCACTAAAACTATAGAGTAATACTACTAATAATACTACCTCGCTGTCCTCCAGCTGTTTCCCCAGTCTTAGTAGTTAGTCCATTTTTAATTTCTTCTGCTTCCTTGTCCTCACCATGAACAGTGCAGTTGTCTCCTGGATTAGAGCTACAGTGCATGATGGAGTGGGGTCTAGTGTCATTGATGGCTCTGAAGTGAGTGCTGGCAGACACTGCGATGGAGACTGCAGTGGTTGGCTCTCGCTCCAGATGGGAAGTCAGAAAAGACGGCTGTAAGAGAGAGACAGAGATCAAACTTTTCACACAGTGTTTGTTTTTTCTCTCAGGTCTGGGCTTCATCTGTGTCTTACAATGTGAAATATATATTTCCTTCCTTTCCCTTCTCTTATGTGGTTACATAACAAAGGTAGCACCAAATGTCTAATGTCTTATCAAATACTAATATCTGGAACTAATAAAATATGCATAACGTGTTAAATATACTGTACCTGGGCAGCCTGTGGCAGCTCGCCCCAGGTCCACAGCATTTCAGGGTTGTCTTTGCTCTGATTTATTAGCTCTGAGTCGCTCTTCGGAGTTGAGGAGCATGAATTGTCTGGACTGCTGGGAAAGACATAACAAAACAATAAGCGATTTATCACTGGAACAGAAATATTGTATCTGTTTCCTGCACTTTTCCCTCGCTAGTGCATCATTACATCAGTACCTAACAGGGGAAGAGAAGCGAGGACTCTCCTGAGGACAAGAGATGGAGAGGCCACAGGGTGGAGGGATGGAAAGAGTCTCCTTAATCACGTTACTACAGGAAGATGAAAAGACACAGCGAGACAGGAAGAGACAGTGAATTGTGAATATTATCTACTGTATTTATTGTGAGGACAGAAAATGCATCAAAATTCATACAGTAATGTGAACAAAAAACTGAATGGAGTTAAGGAAGAGTCCATTAAACAGTTAAATGTTAGGTGTGATTTTTGTTTTTGGAACAATACCTCTGTGAACAGGTCCAATCAGCGCTGGGGTGCATGTGCATGATGGACCCCTGCTCGCCATACACAGGTCTGATCACAAACACACACATGCAGGGAGATGTCAGTTATGTACACGTGCATTTTATTTCACCACTGAATCCACAGTATATAAATATACAGTGTCTCTGTGAATTCAAATAAAGTAAAGCGAGAGGTTTGTTCTCATGAAGTACAGTATGGGGATGGCATAAAGCAGACATTCATTCTTGCATATCTTTAAGGGAATTCAGGAATTTCTTTGACCCGCCATGTGGTAAATGTCCAAAGAAAAAGCTTGGAACTGCTGCAGGGAGGACGCCACTGAGAGGCTTTATTTCACACAGGCAGAGCATGCTGTGGGAACAGGACAAATCTCTGGAGTGCATCCAACAAACAGGGCTGGTTTTAAAAAAGGGATTCACACACACAAACACGCACGCAGACTCACACATTAAGCAAATGCATTTTGAAAAGATTTTTCTGAATTGAGACACAGGTATCATAAAACTCACATTGGTTTATAGGCCCTGAAAATGATTTTTTCTCAGTCAGCTTCTCACTATGGGCTATCAGATGAGGGCTCTTATTGCCCATTTCGCATTTGTGATATCTGTATTTCTTTTTGTTTTTTGCTGAGCTCCTCTAACTGGTTTAAAATGGACAGGGCTCATTCAAAGTAAAGCAATGTCTTGTGCTTGCAAAAGGTACGATGTTTACCGTGTTCACCAGTTTGGTTTATCATGTTAGCATAAAGTTGAGTTTTGAAGGTGGCAGTATTTGGTTATAAATGTAAGCATTGGACACTGATGATGGCACTGGATGGCGAGTGAGAGGATCACCAAAGTCATTACAACTCATACTAATGGAGGCAGAGATGTTTGTGCAAAATGTCACAGCAATCCAACTATTATTGTTATTGTTGTAACTATTACAGATATTTAAGCCACAGTGGTTAAGATTACCATCCATCCTTACCAATTTGAGCGTTAACAGAATGCCCTCGGTTTACAGAGCTCTTCTCTGTTCCTGATTCATGCAGTGCAAATGCTCACAACTCACACACACACACACACAATCATTTCACTTAACATATTTAGAGGAGTTATTGGCAGTGGTTCAAGGGCTTCACAAAAACATTGTGACTGCTGATGAAGGTTGTTTACCACAGCAATGGTACAAGCGGACTGGCATTTAGTAACCTCTCTCTCTCACATGGACACACATGCCAGTGACAGGACATGCAGAAAAATCTTTTCAAGAATTATTGCAAAAATAAAAACAGATCATCATAATCTTTTGGCTTTTTCTGCCCTTCCTACACACAGAATCACCAACTTCCTCATGTACCTGCTGCGATCAGCCTCTCCCTCCTCATCTGAGCTCAAGTCGATAGTGAACATGTCCTCATCCTCGGAGAACTCTTCCCCGCTGCCCTCTCTCTTCCCCCCTCCTCCGCCTACACCTCCCTCCGGCCTTGGCTTCCTCCTCCTCTTCCTCCTCTTCTTGGTCATCCCTCCATCGCTTTGCTGTGGTCCCAGGTTCTGGACAGGAAGTGAGCTGCAGGTGATGGAGTCTAGAGGATGTGTTGTAGAACAAAAGCGGTTAAAAACATATTTTCACAAACGAAATGTGTTTTTTTTAATCAGGGCCTACCATGCTGACGAGAACTCCTCCTCCCCAACTGGGACTCCATTAACTCCTCCCCCCTTGATATAATGGGTGACGTCACAAGGTGAGACGGAACAACTTCCTGTCAGCAGACATGATTATGTGAGGTCAGTGACATGACTAACTTCATATCAAACTGTAAAATTCAAACTGTGATATTTGATGAAAACTAATTTAAATAAAATCGTTTTTATTTATCGTTTTTTTATTATTTCAGGACATGAAAAGAGAAGAATCTATCTTAATTCTGAATTGCATAATGCAGTCATGTGGGTTAGTGAGCGTGTGGGTAAAGTGGGGCAGCCAGAGTCTCCAGCCCTGCTCGCAGCTCTGTTTGGCAGCACTGAGGGACAGTGCTGATATAAGATAAATGCTAACAACAAATGCTAACATGTTTGTCAGGCATGTTTTCCATCTAAGTTTAGCGTCTAAGTGTAGCAGAGCAACATCTACTTAATGAGTCTAAATGCTATTGCACTGCTGAGGCTCAAATGAAGGCCATCCAGACATGTGGTGCACAGTGCTGATAGATGTTATGGGATATTATTATTATGATGTGTAACCTTTCGACCTGGTGGTGGTGCTAGATGAAAATTCAGATAATCCCCCAAATCATTAAGCTTTATTCGGTGGAGACTATGAACTCTGTAGTAAATTTCCTGCCAATCCATTAAGTAGTTGTTTAGATATTTTGGTATAAATCAAAGTAGTGGTGGAGCGACCTACTGAGTTTTTGCCATTCCTGGAGCCACGGTGCTTGCATGGCTAAATTCAGACTGAAAGAGACGACAGTGGCTTTGCAAGAATGTCTATTATGTCAGGTATTATATACCCACAGCTACTGTGTTGGATCCAGATCACAGTGAAGAATAAGTTTACTTATTATTAATAAAGTTATTGACTGACTTATGACAGAAATGATTCTTTGTCCATGTGGGTTTAAATAATCTGGTGGCAATTTAGGGTTTAGCTAAAATGAGCAAAATCGAATCGATTTTCCTCGCTACACTGACTACGCCAGATAGAGAATTACACTGACACACAGACAGAGAGAGAGACAGACAGAGGGAGGGAGCAAGATAAAGAAATGATCCAGACAGGGCAGACGGACACATGCTTTGCTGTGCACGTGTCATAGCCTTATCCAACAGGGCCCAGTGCATTTTTACTGGCGAGAAACAGGGACAGTGTACAGAATATGTAGGATGCCAGGTCAAAGTTCATCCGCTCTGAGCTTGTCTTGCTGGTAACATCCACCCTAAAGACATTTTTAATTCACTTATTTACATTATTGTGGAGATACAAATTTCAATTTGTGAACTTAACTGTTTCCCTCGCAGCAACAAGCATCATTCTTTTAATTCACTGTAGAAAATAACGTGTTTTCTGCAAACACTGAATCTAACCGAAGGAAAGAGATCATTTATGCAACAGAATTTGGGAATTCAGTATGTCAGTACAGTATGTCATCCCGTTCCTGTTTATCTGAGTGGAAGACTCACTGCCTTCTGCTCCTCTTTCATCATATCTGCACGTCTTGTCTCATCTGTCTTCCAGTCTGTGTGGACTGTGCACAAATCAGTCACAGCCACTTTTTGAGTACAGCCTATCTGCAGCCGACTGTAGAGAAGAGCTATAAATAGACCGCTGGTGGTTTCCACTCTGCAGAAACAGAGTTATGTTAAGAAGAAGCCCAACAAGGCCCAAACAGGACAAGAGACCTGGTCAGACAGCATTAGATATTCCTACTGTTCATTTGAATTAATAAAGTCATTTTTTCCCATGGACTGAAGCAAAGTACCTGCAATAACAACTCTAAAGAACATCCATGGCACCTAGTAACTGTTAGAACCCTTGTAACAGCCCTACTCCTCTCCCTGCCACTTCCCATGACTCCGTGCCTATCACTTTTCAGAATCACTTATCAAAACAAAACTAAATGTTCCCACGTCAGACTATCTTCTGCTATACTTGTGTTTGCGCTGCACACACTGTACTGTACTTCCACCTTCTGCCTCTCCTGATGGTTTACTCCCAGGAAAGTCATGCCGGCCACCAGGATGCCTCAAGCGGACAGATTTGGTTTGTACCTTTTGTTGCTTGGCTCACATTTCAGCTGATATGCTGAGTTTTTATCTGCTTTTCTACAACCACAGTCTCAGATCAGCAGGTTGTTGTATGGTTTTACAATAATAATGTAATACAGATAAGTGTTAACCGTCCGTATGTCGTTTGACTGGTAAAGACGTCTAGCTTTCTGCCTGAATCGCTTTTTATCTGCATTTGTATCTTAATTTTAACTGTTTATACATATGCACGTGTATTTCTTTATTTGTTTCTTCATTTTCTTCATTCTCTTGCTGTCTCTAACTGGACTTGCTAGACACTCTTCTAAGATGAAGTGTAAAAAATATTCCTTGAATTACATTATTACATTACATTATTCATTATGTAAATTTGAACAACAAGAAATGTGTGAGCAGCTCTTCCGTCCTACTGAAGGATTCAATTTTACTGGCAGTTCACAAAGTCCAACCTGAAGTGGATGAAATAGTTTTTATACTGTATACTACACTATATATGAAATATGACATAAATTAAATAAGCCTCATTTTAATTGTTGCTACAAAAACTGGGTGCACCCTGCTCTGGCTGCTGATTGTTTGTGGTATTTTGTGGTGTGTTTTAAGAAACTCTTAGTTTGTTCTCAAGAGGGAGTTAAAATAGTTTTTAGTCTTCTGTTTATTTCTGATTTTGTAGCTGTCTTATGTTGTCTTTTACACAGTGTCAGGGTTAGGACACTTTTGAAGAAGACATATTTAATCTCAGCCAGGTATTTCTGCTCTAAAATAAAAAAATATAATGCACTTTCAGCAGCAGTCTGACACGTTGTCATACTGCGTTTCATACTGCAGGAGAGGAGGGGCACATTTCTGGCTCCTCTGAGCTTGTTTGGACAGGACAATGATAGAAGTGTGGTAAATTAAAATACCAACAACATGTATTTGTAGCTTAATGTCTAAGTAGTGAAACCAGTTAGTAGTACCACAATACAAGAGTACAAGAGGGTACAAGAGAATGCAATCTCTATGAGCCTCAACCAAGCACTGTCTGTATTTTAGTTCAGGCTGTACAACCCTCACGTCACTATGTTCTGCCCTATATTTGTATGTGTTTACTGACTCAGACTACTGACTCTGTCAATCATTACTCACCAGTGTGTTCTCAGTCTCTTCGACGAAGAAGGCCTCTCCGTTCTCTCCCAGCTTCATGTGCAAACTCACTGGCTCTCCATTGATCTCTATATCCACCTGCAGGACATTTCACACAACATTTTTAGTTAAATTGCACTATTTTGCACAACATTTTCGGTAACTTTTGGCTTATAAATAAATATTCCTCTCATCTAATAGATAGCAAGTATGGTAAACTATTGTAAAACCGGAGTTCTTAGATCTCCTAGAAAATCTTAGTATTAGTATTAATAAGTATTAGTAAGTTAGTATTAGTAACAAAGCCACAAAAATGTAGAGATTTATCTACACAGTCCACAGCGTTTCGTTTTAATGCACTGATGCTTGATATAGTATCTGGCCTGGAACAATGTTACTGTGTTTCACTGCAGTGTGTGAATCTTTTGTATTTCTAGTATTACTTAAGTAAAAGACTTGGAAAGTTCTTCCACCACTGATTAAAACTTTTTGCGTCGCTATATGTGCAAACAGTCTCTGAGCTCTCACTTCACCTGTGCACACAAATACCCTGCACATAAAGACGAAAAGCAACAAACAGAGCGAGGGAGACTCTACAATCTCACCACTTTCTCGCGGGACCGCAGCACACCCATCTTGCCGAAGCGGACGTGAAACGGGGAGCACTGCAGGGAGCCGTCGGGCTGCCGGACCACGATGACGTCTATACATCCAGACAGCGTTGCAGGGTTGAGTCCTCTGTACAGCTCCTTGACCTGCACAAACACCTGACCCGCCAACTGACCCACATAGTTCATGGTCTGTAACTGGAGACACAGGGAGAGACAGTTATTACATTACGCATTTACCTCTACTTATTCTGCTCTTTGCCTTAAGTCTATCACTCGTCCATTAAGTTTTTTTTTTTTTTTTTATAAGTCTCTTTACATCCAGCATTGCACAGTGGCAGAATAAAAGATCTTTATAGGAAATGTTGGCTGTAGGAGAATCAGTCTCTTGACAACTGACATGTTCTGTGTAACCACTCAAATTAAAATACATTATTGAGCGACTGCCCAAACTCTGCAGCCGACCTTACAACCTCAGATGTTACACAGGTTGCTGAAACCACAAACATGAACAGTTTTCACTAGTCTTCTGGTGCTGTTGAGCGTGGGACGTATTTGTGGGTGTTACTGGTGTGTGGGTGCACGGGTATGAAAAAACATGCTGTTTTTCCTACGACAAATATTGAGAGGCGTATTTTATTGTGCCTGTCAAAAACAAGAATCATATTAGAAGCACAAAAGTGCTGTTTCCTCTCTGTATTTCTAATACACTCTATCAGGGATGAGATTAAGCATGTAAGGCTGTGCCAGTCTCTCTGATTCACAGCCCCTAATGCTCTCTGTCGAGAATGCCAAACATGGCCCTGGAGAGAGAAACAGACAGGGAGATGCATTCACTGGGCTGTGAGAGAAAGAGGGAGACAGAAGAGAGCAAGAAAACACACTCAGTATCCCAGAAAAACTGAATAATACTGTTAATATACTATATATGTTGATACATACGATGGTATTTTATGCATTCATTGAAGAATAAAAAGATTGTGCTTCTGCACAAGTTTTCTTTTGCATTGTGTGTCTAAATATTATTCAATATACTTGAACCAATACAAACACAGGAGCAACAAGGTGAGGCGAAAAAATTAATGTATAACATAATGTTCCTTGAAATCTCCACCTGCCACGTGCTGATGCTGACTCAGATGTTGGCACCGTGTATTTCCTCTATCTGTCACACACACACACGCACAATATTACAACCATCGATTACTGTACATATGTTGTTCGCAGCAGCTGCCATGAGACGGGACACAGATGACACCATTCACACTGGCCCAGTCATGCAGGACATCTTTATTTAATAGCCAATCACGGTGACCCTCCATTATGTAACGAGGAAAACTCACAGGGTCAGTCAGTGTCATTCAGTGGATTTACATTTGGTATCTCTGAGGCAACGACTCTGAGTGAGAGCTGCACTCATAGTGACTAAAATGGAGACTGCTTTAACAAAAGTCACTCACTGCAAACACTGAGGTCACCAAATCTGAACAGACAGTTTAGGGATTGGTGATTTGCAGACAGATGATGATGTATGAAGGATCATCCAATTAAATCAACTTGAATGTGACTGGAGCAGCTGCTGTCTGACACCAAAGGATTATTGTTAAAAAATGCAATAAAGACACGTACAGACATGAAAGCATTACATTTACATAAGGATTGTACTGATGTAAGCTATATATTTTATTTATTTATAACCCCCATGACCTTTTCCCCCGGAACCGACCTACAACCTTTGCAACACAACATGAAACACGCTTCAACAATATGACGTTAATAATTTGACCCTGGTATCATGTGTGGCCTGTGTCCCGACATGTAAACATCCGCAGGGAGGGGGGGTGAGGTGAGGCTGTGCAGCCTGCACCGGAGCTCTGCCTCCATCCAAACACCATTTTATATCACATTTCATATCACATTGTAATTATAATACACAGCACAAACACAGGACTGGGTTCATGTTTAGTGAATAAATCTTGTGCCCTTACAGCGGAAATTTCATCTTCACTCACATGATTTATTGACGTCGCTTCTCGGTCGTGGATCTTTCCGCCATCTAAAGTCTGCACCAAACGTCCTCTGCAGGTTTATAAAGTCCTCAAATCAAACACTGTACACACTGAACGGACGCTTGCTTTTGACATCGGATCTCGGATCCTCTGCTGAAGGATGCTTCGCTATTTTAAACCGCAGTGAAAATATTTCCTCCCACCGCCGCCGGGGCTGAAGATACGGAGCGATCCGATTGGCTGAAATGGCGCCGACGTCACACAACGCTGACTGAAAGTGTCCCTCTTCAAATCGACAATGAATAATAAATGATTATATCTCTGTAATTTGACCCTATGTCTGTATTTACTACTCTTACTGTTACTGTCTAAGGTATTCAAACTCTTCTTCTTTCCCGCATGACACATTGTCAGTGGTGGAAAGTAAGTGCATGCACTCTGTTATTACTGTGCTTAAGTACAGTTCTGAGCTCATGTTTTTTAATTTTATGATTTTACTCCTTCACATTTCAGAGGGAAATATCGTACTTTTTACTCCACTACACATGACAGCTGTAGTTAGTTACTTTGCAGATGTACAATAACCAACGACTAAGAGTTTTATTATAGATTAAGATTTTTAAATCACTTCCACCTTTTACATTGGCACTAAAAGCATTACAAAGTATTACAATTCAGTAATATAATTATATTACTGTACATAATTATTACTTTTTACTCTTCCAGTATTTTGAGTATATTTTGCCTCCTGGTTGCTCCTGGTCACATGTCGAAGTGTCCCTGGACAAAAAACAGTAACCCGAACCCTCGGTGGCTTAAGTTCTTATTTTTATTCTTATTGCTATTATTATAACAACTTGGAAACTACTTAGGCTATAAACTTGATTTATTTAACTTTCATTTCTCTATTTTGCTTTCTTTGCACATTATGTCATCTAGTATGTAAATTATATGTTGTACTGTATATTGTACATCTGGTGAAAACCCAGAGAACATTTGGAGTCTACATAAGATAAATATAACATCTTAAACATCGTAAAATCATCCACACATTTCCACTGGTGCATTGCTGAGAGGAGCAGCTACAGTGAAACAGGATGTTGCTCTTATTCTGAAGAAACACAAGTCTAGTATGTGGAGCAGAGGGGACGAGAATAGCAGTGACATTCAGAAGACTTGAAGGCATCTGTATTTGTGTAATACAACACAATTGTGTAATGCAGAGACACTGCTGGTGTGTCAGCTTGTCTTATTCTCAAAAGGCAAACTTCACTTTAGCACCAAGTTAAACAAGCATAGGGAAGCTAGATGTACTGAACTGCTCTGATGTAGAAATTCCATTAACTACAACTCCAAGACTTTTGCTCAGTATATGGTGGCTGCCTAATATAAGCAGGAAACAGCAAGCCTGTCTGAAGACATCAAACTCTGTACTAAAATGACAGGTTTCACACAGGACTATGCACTGGGTCTGGCACAGTGACTTCTTCTATTTGCCAAACGTCACCGGGCAATGAGTTAACTAGCTGCTGACTTCAGGTGTATAATGAAATAATAAATCTGAGAGCAGAATAAATCTTCTTGTTTAGCTTGCAGCCAGAAATTTCAAACTGTCAAACTATTCCTTAGAGCATAAACTGCTAAATCAAGTTTAAGTAACATACAGTACATGGTATTTGACATTAAAGGTTAAAGAGAAGAAACGGAAAATGTATGTTGGCACAACGAGAGAGAGACAAGTGGATTAAACGGAGCACAGCTGAGTTTCAATCAGATGCACCAGAACTGCCAGAACAAAACAATTTACAGTGTCTGGAACAGGCAAACACTTCCAGACATGCTCAGATCTGCTCAAACAAACATGAAAACACACACACACACACACACAGTTAGTGGCTGTTTCACTGCAAGAAACTAATATGCTGCTGAGCATAGCCTGAATCAAACTGCCTGTCATGCAGAAAATCAATTCAGATTTGACCATTTCTAAGTATTTTTCCAAGCTGTTATTGCACTTTCCTGACTGACCTGTAATAAGATCACAGTAAAGTTACGTAAGTTGCTATTCCTCGAACTACAGACGTTGTGCACGCACAGTTCCCACTTCAGAGAAACAAACAAAAGTCTGTCTCCCCTTGCTGCTGGGCCTCATGGCTTTTTGTTGTTGCTCAACGATTCTAAGAACCAGTTCCTGAGTTATGTTCACATCCAACTTCTCCTGCACTTGTTTGTTGCTCTGGATCTTTATAGGGAGTGGAAATACAACACCTGTACACACACACACACACAGAGATCAGCATATGAGCTCTGAAAGAGTAGTAGATGGAGGATCTGTGTGTTTGTGTGTTTGTGGATGTGTGACAGTGTACGTTCTGGTTTGTTTATTTCAGTGTGCTGAGATGTGCCAGTTTTAATTTGGGTACCTGATTATTGTTGTGAGACATTCTTAGAACCATGAACCTATTTAAACATACTGTTTCCAACACTTTCTCCTAATGTGTTGCTTGTCTACTTTGGTTTTCAAGCTTTGCACCAGAACATGCAGCACTTGAAACCAGACTCAGATAAGCCACATTTTGCTATGTGCATGCATAAAGTAGTTGTATGTGTATGTGCATGTGCATCGTGTGTGTGTGTGTGTGTGTTTGTGCAGGCTGATATGGTCTCTATTGCGCCAGCTACTGTTTCTTCACACCAGACACGTGACTAGAGGGTAGGGGGGGGGTTCGAGGACACTGGGGTAGCCTGATCTCTCCCAGGAACTCTTTCCCGGGACAAGAATACATTCATTTCATCACCACAGAGACGGGGGGTGTTTAACTACTGTAACAGTTATACTAAAAAAGACTGCACCTTTGGAAGATATCCACTTAATGTGCCTTGTTTGCAAGGTTAATCTTTGATCTTTTCCAGATTAACTTTTTAAAAACACTTTGCATAGACGGAGGACTGTGGATATTCCATAAGAATCATCTTTTGGAGGGATCTGTAAAACCTGTTGCAGCATTCGGACGTGCACTTAACTGTTAAGTTCACGCACTCCGGCCTCATACTCACACTGAGGGTTGGCTGTGAGTACCAGTATATGGTTATACTACAGCAGTAGGACTCAGACACACAAGCACACAGGTACACGCTTAATCTTACGAACACAGAATGAACCTGTTATTTGATCACAGTATTTTTAGTGTTCCTGGTCCGCCCTTACATTCTTCTGTTCTTGTTGAACTTTTTTTCCATTTTCACATAGGCACAAAACAAAACATTGGTGTGAATCAGTGTTGTTCATACACTTCTGTCTTCAATCAATCCAGGAACACAGAGAGTACTTCTATTTCACTACTGTTAAGGACAATAAAATCTTGCTATCAGCACACAGTACACATGCTGTTATTTTAGTTATGTTACCCAGGACCAGCTGTCATTGGGGCTGAAATCCACACTGTGGCTTCTGAAGTCTCGCTCTTGCTCTTCTACGTGGGTCATGGCTCCATGTCGCACATTTCACTGAGTTGCTTTAGAGACTCTTCGGGGGAAATCTCAGAAAGAATCTCAGGACGTGTCAGGAAATTTGAAGCAATCCGTCAGTGGTCCAAGCAGAAATCAGTCCTTTGAGATGATTGATTGTGTGACTGTTAAATCATTTCTGGTCATCTTTCTGACCAAAATTCATACTGTCTTTGATGCCACAATACTTGTTGAGATGCTGCTTGAACTGAAGATCTCTACTGATTTAATTATCTATTCAAAGAAGTGCAAAAAGAAAAAACCTCTCCTGGATGATTCTGGATGGGTCCTGTGAGTCTTGAATCTGTGGCACTATTGGAATAAGTAGCTGGTGTGTTTTAGACTAAATTTATCAACAAGCATGTTCTGGGAATGGAGTACTTGGAGGAAATCTGAGAGGATCCAGAGCTGCATCACGGCTTGAGGTGCCCGTGTGAAACCATAGACTCCAGACGCAGGGACCACAAGATAAAATGTGCACGCTGTTTGTTGGGAATTGTGGATGACAACATTATCAATCGGTGGCATTTTCTGTTGGTCTTTTCTTTGTACTTATACCACTTAACCACATTTGCATGTTAGCCTTCAATGTATATTCTGTTTCTGTTTTTATTGTGCTTGATTTGCCTCAGAAATAAATAAAGATAAAATGAATATTTACTATTAATAGTCAGAATGAACACACACATCACAGAGCTTCCATGTGGGCACAGAGAGTGAGCCTGAGGGCAGCAGCATTGGCTGTCATTAAAGGACAACCTGTACCACTTGACTTTGCCCCCTTGAGACATTTGCAGTACTAGTACACACTCAGGTGCTGCACAACACAACTCTGCCGCTGTACTTTGTTGTCCCAGTTAAAGGAATAAATGTGGTATAATGGTGCAATTTGTCAAAACAACCACAGATTTTTATATCTGGAGCACACATAAACTTTATTTATGCCCCGTTGTGTCATTAAGGCATTAGCCTACATATTAGCTAATAGCCTCTAACATGCTAAGCTCAAAGTGTTTTCTCTCAGTTCTGTGTTTGAGATATGAAAGACAAACAAACACACACAATTATTTTAAAGAGCTGTACATTTATACAGTTAAAGGAATAAAAATGTCAAATGTTGCAAATACACACTGGATTTGTCGTTTGCACAAAGTACGAACACAACATACAAACTCAATCATCCAGTCTATGTTGCAGAAAACAAAGAAAATGTTATCCACGCAAACATAGAAACAGTTCCACAGTTACTATTCTTGTACACAGTGAAAATAAGTACTTTTTTTTACATAATACAAATCTGACAAAATATATTTAAAATATTTCACAACTACTACACCACTACAAAATTGCTCTAAATGTTTCTTGCCAAAAATCGGCTACCAATGCACGCAAATGATTGTGTCTGACTTTTTAAAAGCTTTGCATATTGTGTGCACGTACAAGGATTATTACAGCACACCAGGATAATGCGACGACTTCGAAAAAGCAAAATATGCTTACACATATCAAGAAATACATAAGAAGTACCTGCTAATATGGAGTTTCTTCAAAGTGTAAAACTACACTGATTTCCATTCAGAGTTTGCAAACATTCTTCCAATTAACTGTAAATACTGTCTATGTCAATCAAGAAGAGTATAAGATGATATATTTTAGTTTCTCATCCCCACACATTACCAACAGATAATTGGGATTTCTTCTTTAGGAAAATAAAACCTATCATCATATTAGCATCAAACGTATCATTTTATCACCAGAATTTCATGTGAGATTTGCCAAAAAGCCTCCTGAAAAATCTTTTGCTTACTCACAGCGTGAACTGTGACTAACAATGTCCTATCAAAAGTCAAACATGCCACAATTCGTCTCCTTTTTCCTGTCATTTAATACATGTTTTATTCCAGTTTAATTTCTCCACTGGCTTTGAAAACGCTGTCGTAAACATCGCTTGCCTTTCTGAACGTCTCGCACTGGGGCGACGCTGCTGACTGCCGTTCATTTCTTTGTTTGTATATGAACGTCGTCCTGTACGGGCGACAAAAACAGCCGTTGTGGACTGGCGATTTCACTGGTGGCGTTCATGTACACGTGACTCTGTGCCAGAAGCGCTCAGAGAGAATGACATATACAACATATGTCTTATAAAAGCAAAAGCAAAATTAAACTAGATTAAAACAGGTACTAAACAGTGAACAGCAGAGAAAAGGAGACAAATTACGACTTCTCTGGCTTGTGATCATTTTCTGCTGCTTGCTTGGACTTAGCACATTTCCACAGATCATGATGTTTACATGACGAATGTTTCTGACTTGATGCTGGCAGCTTAGAATTAATGAGTGATTTGTGTGTATGTGCAGTGATAGCTAATGGTTAATGTGTCAAATTCCCTTTCCAGTGGGTCTGGCAGGTCTGAGCACATGTCTTGATAGTCTCTACTGTCTTTTGCATTTGCAGTACTGTCCAACAAAGAACAACAGCATTTTTCTTCTCTTTGGCAGCAAGAAAGTTCTCAACATGGACTGTGACTTTTCGTCGTCCACTTTATGCACATGTTCCAGTCATATATGTTTTCCAGTCAGGAAGAAGAGCGGTCGGTCGTCTTTAGCGTTGGCAGTCTGGAATTCGTCGCTGAGCCTTAACCTCCATTGCTCCTCCAGCTCCAGCCTGCACACCGACTGCCTCAACGAGCTACGATCTGCACCGATGACACACAGAGTCGCACCTACAGGGAGGCAGACAAGAGGGAGAGAGACAGATCAGATTTCTAACACTAAAACCACATGTATTTTTCCTAAGCCTTCTTGCCGGAGAGATAATGAATCTTGCCTCTCCAGCAAACTCTTTTTTGTTCGCTCTGCTGTGATGAGTGATGTACGGTATGTGACCCATACTATATATTTTTTCTGTTTGTCATCTGCTCTTGTACCTTTGAGGAAGGTGAACTGCTTGAGGAATCCAGGGGTCACAAAGGAGTCAGCAAAACAGAGGAGAAGGCCGCTGAACAGCAGCCCTGTGGTACTGACGTTGACAGAGTGAGGTCTGGAGCTCACAAAACACACCATCACCTGCAGACGTCGAGAAAACTTTTATATATTTCTGTTCAGAGTTTACTAATCTACTATAAGCAATGATGTTGCAGTGTCTGTGAGTGTTTCTATCTGTGCACATGGTATGGATGTGTGTGGGTGCTCTCTATATACCTCAGGTCCCAGGTTGAGGTAACAGTCCACAGACAGTACAGGGTGTGTATAATTCTTGGTGCTGAGCGGAAACAGTTTCTGGCTGGTGTGTTGCAGGTATTTCTCCAGGAGGAGCTGAGCTGGTGTAGCCAAGAAAAGATGCTTGCTGTCCGGGGCGCAGACGTACTGTGAGGGCCCCACTGAGGTGGGAACATCTGTCACCTGGAGAAATTTCAACTTTTGTTTAATGCACAGAAACCGCATGCATTAAACATGAATCACTGTATCCTGTGAAGCTGCTAAGGTTGTGTTACATGGTGAACAGGTAAAAATTATTAAGTGTTGCTGAAATCTGTTTCTGTATTCTGTGATTATGTGATGTTCATTTGTGATTTCAAAGTTCGTCAGCACCTACCTTGGTCTTGATAACAAACGTCCTGTATCCTCCTATAGCGACCTGCTTCTTCATTACGCTGAACCTGTTGAACCTGCAGACGAGCAGACCAGCACTGTGCAGCCTCAGGGTGAAGTCCACGTCGTGACAGGTGAAGCGGTTTTGTTCGTACTGGATGTTCTGACTCCGGTCGACATTGAGGAGGAGGAAGTCATGAAGGTGACCTCTGGAGAAGGGCTCCCTCTGTCTAATACCTGGTGAAAAAAAGGATCACTACAAATTTGTGTGGTTGTATTACACTGTATACAAAATAATTCAGTGTTTGTGTGGTCTCATCTTGATCTTGTTTTACTTTGCAGTAACTACAACTCTGTGAAATATGCTCTGCACTTTGTCATCGTGATCCCTGACCTGCTAGTCCACGGCTGCTCCACTTCCTGATTCCACACAGGCCATAGTGGGCCAGGTCTGGAAAGGCCTCCATGTGCTGTAAGACCTGCTTCAGTGACACAGCATGCTCCACCGGGCCACTAAAAACAACAAGCAAACAGCAGTAATGTTAGTCTCACTTCTAATACAAGTAACATCCATTTTGGTCTTCACCATGATTAGTAGAAATGAAATGTCTGTATGTACTTGCGTGCGTCGAGGTCTACTGTGTTCCACATAACACAGGAGTCATCAGCCAAGATGATGAAAGGCCACACGTCTCCTGCTGGGCCTCCTCCCTCCAGCTGTCGACTGCGCTCGAGCTCCAAGTTGTGATATGAAAGTTCTTTGATCAGAAAGTGAGCAGCACCTACAAAATAACCAGAATTTGCTAAGGAGGCATTCTCTGAAATCAGAATTCGTTCTATTCCTCTGCATGTCTGAATTGAAAATCTAATAAATGAAATGAATACCTACATACTTATTAGTATTAGCAGTAGTAACATACCTATTCCAGCACTATTGAAGACTGTGGGAAGCACCAGCATGATGTGGTTGGGCCAGTACTTTTTATAAACAGCCATCTCATATTCTTTGACCACCAGGATATGTAAATGTGAGGCTCCATCCATAGCATGGTACAGATTAAACAGGCCGTGCTCATGACGGCCAGTGGTCGGGGTGAAGATTGGACTCTTGATGCAATCTGGGCTCTGGGAAAGTGTACAAAAATCAAAATAAATTCATATGCAAATGCAAATAAAACTATAATTTAAGCAAATAACAACACCTGCAAACATTTAGATATTTCGACACAATCTGCAAAAGGATGACGGAAACTGATACACAATCTGTGCCATGACTTTGCCTTTTGCTTGCAGGTTAAAATAGCAGCTTCCAAAATATGTTTACAAAGACACGGATACAGAAAGTTACTGCCACAATAATTTCAAACAATATGTTCTCAATCATGAATCTCCTGTGTTCATACTACTATGACTATAAATAACCCCTTGGCTACAGTCATGTATGTTCGTGTAAGGATTCTAGCTCCATCTTGTGGAAAGAAACAGTGTTGCACTGTGGTTAACCGAATAAATTAAAGCAGGTGTGTTCAGTCAATCAGAACCCGGAAGGTACCAGTTCACTTTGTCTTCCATCTGAGATGGTATCTTCCACCTTATGATTGATTTAACACACCTGATCCAGGTAATGAGCAGTGGACAGGACAAGGGTAGTTGGAAAATGAGCAGGACAGGGGCAGAGTTGGGACTCCCGCTTTAAGGCAAAGGTAATATTTTTGTCTGCATCTAGGGGAGACTGACTGAACAAGAAAAAAATTGCTTTAATGCCCATTGGATGAAGAGCTTTGCCAAAACTTGCTGTTTGTAGCAGCAATATTATAGCATGAGAGATTCTGAAATGTTGTGTTTAAGCTTGTTCTGTTCTGTCTCATTGATTTAGCTCATGCTATTCGAATGATTGTATTTGTTGGTAACTGGCCTCTAACAAATCCAGTTGCCATCAAATAATTAATACACCTACAGTATGGAAGTCACAGAACGTTACAACGTTATAAGGCCTGAAGGCTGATGCATGCTGGTCTCAGATTTTGCTCCTGTTATTTGTTTACTATATTTTGCTATAGTTACTATCTGTACTATCTGGACTAAACCCCATCTTATTCTACTGTTGGATTATTTGCCACTTTATATATCATCATCAAGAAATGAAGTGGGCATACCCAGTCAGAAGCGAGAGGCAGTCTCATGCTTTCCAGCTGGCCTCCTGGCTGGCTGAAGCTGAAGTAGTGCTCTTTAGACTTGGGGATTATGAAGTAGAGCTGGATCTCATCCCCCAGCAGGAGATGGGTGAATGTGAAGGCATGCAGCGTTGACTCATACATCTGAGTTACGAGTAGAGAGCGCAGTCACGTTTACATTTCAAAGGCAGCATGAGTGTCATTTATTGGACTGTGTGTTTGGATGTTCTGCTGACCTGGTATCTGGGGTTGAAGCCCAAGTACTGATGACACTGTTCACAGTGATGATAGGTGTTGTAGGCCGCATATTTAGACAGCTTGATCCTAGACGTCCGCCTACGTAGGTACACATCCTCCTGCCGCGCTAGGTTTCCTTGGGACAAAAGAGTGAAACGATTAGCAGTATAAGCAAAATCCTTTGTTTTTACTAGCAAAAAAAGCTATTAGCAGTGAATGCTCTTGTGAATTTAGCTGCAGTTGTGTGTCTGACTGTACTTACCCTCAGCAGTGGGTTTAAATCCAGGGCAATACACTGTGCTGATGTCGTCATATTTGGGGTCATGGATGGTGTAGTCAAATGGCATCGTCCTCATAATGTCTAAATTGGGCCAGGTAGCATTGGCTGGGTGGTACTGCACCCCCTCCACGTGGGCACCTACATACACGACATATTTAATAAGCACATGTATTACACTTGAGTTCACAGCACTGTCAATATTGAATATTAGAATCTACTGCAATAATAGCAAGACACTGAAAACCAGAAAAGGGTTGTGGAAAGAGCAGCTTGTTTAGGTGTGGGTGTGAAATGGAGGCTACTGACTGTAGTTGATGTCTTCTTCATCATAGATATCCACCTCCATCAGCCTGATCAGCATCCGAGACAGAGTCCCCAGGAAGTGCAAGTACGCTCCTGTTTTACCCACCTGACCATTTAAACAACAAAGTAAAAAAACATAACCTGAGACTGAGTTTGAGTAACAGATATAAAGACAAAAAGTACCTGTGGGGGTCCACTGAGCAGCAGCCTGCGAGGGTGAAAGTTGTCGCTTCGTCCTTCAGTGCGATTGCTGCTGTCCATGTGGTAGGAGCGGGGGACTGTCCACTGGCGATAGTGCAGTGATTGTTCTGTACATGTCATCATCTTACTCAGCAAAGGCCTGCACACAAAAGACATGTTCCTATTTAAATATGACTCTAGATGCAACAAAAATTTAACTTCACGCACTCTTAGGCTACCAAAGTGTCATTTCACATCATACTGCTACGTAATAAAAAACGAGTGTTTCTTCTACCTGAAGCTGCTCGCCCATGCCACAGACACGTGTGGCAGGAACGAGGTACATCGTGGAAGCCCGCCGCTGTCGCTGGCTGTGATGATGTCGTAGAGGGCACGAGGCAGGAGCACAGAAGGCGGGCGACTCACTCCCCGTGCCCAGGAGCAGCTCACATAGGGAGAGGAGGCTCGGGGGGACAAGGAGGTGGATTTGGAGTGTGCAGGGGGAGGTGGTTGAGGGTGGGATGTTTGAGTGTAGGACTGGGAAGTTGTTTGTGATAATGACTGAGTTTGAGACTGAACTTGGGGTTGTGGCTGGGACATTGGTTGAGTTTGGGTTTGGTGGAGGTGAGATGGGATCTGGGGTTGAAGGTGAGTCTGTGATTGTGAGGGTGATTGTGCGTTGTCCATCGTCCCTTTCAGGGCACTTAGAGAGTTGGTGCTTTGGGCAGGGAAAGGATCCAAGGCTCCACTGTCTGGGCACGACTGCAGCTGCTGACTGGATGACAGAGGAGAGTCCCCTGGAAAGGAATGGAAGAAAATGGGAGTAATTAATTAATTTAGCCATTAGATCATTTGAAATCTCCCTGAGCAGTGACTGATTTTTGCATTTCGTCTCACCATTGTCCTGTCCCCCCTCCTCCTCGTTGTCAGTGCTGCTCAGTTTTTCTGCATCACTTTCCAGCAGGTCACTTCCTGGTCCCGGGTTATGTGGGGGTCTTGACTCTGCCCTTACTAGATAAGCCGCCAGTCCAAGCTCTTGTTCGAGTGTGGTTCGTTGAAGGTAGGAGCAGCTTATCACCCGAAGGTCACAGTATTTCAGTGACCTGTGGGTAGAATTAATTATCTGTTAAAGCTTCATATGACATTAACCTGACAGGTTCTGTGGCTTTTTAGGCTTTACGTAACAAATCTGGGAGACAGGCCTACCTGGGCAGTGATTCTCCCAGTGGCTCAGCTCCTGAAAGGATGAGAATGCAAGGAAGAGCCTCCAGCTCCAGGTAGGTGTGAGGAACCCAATCATCATCCTGGATTTTTAGCCACGTCTGCACGACACACAGAAAAAGCACATTTGTCACTGTGATTCTGTGTCTTATGTTTTATTTCTCTACTTGGAAGCTCATCTCTCCTTAGAATTTATAGCCTCCATCTCCCACCTTTATCTGATCAGTGAAGATTTGTCCAATATTCAGAGCTTGGTTGGGATTTCCCAGTATGATTTCAAAGCTCTCCTCTAGGCCCAGCTGCCTCCTCACTCTGGACAGTCTTCGATGGGCCCATGCAGCAAGAGCCAAAGAGGGGATCCTCAGCAGGACCATGTGACCATGATGGGCAGGACATTGTTGGGCAGCGGTGAGCAGTGATTGTACAATCTCCAGGGTCTCCACTGATGTGTGTTTGTGGAGATTGTCTGAGCCGCTGGTTCTGCCAGATGTAGCCATCAGAGCTACACAGTAGTGTTGGATCAGCACTGTAGTCCGGATCACAGCACTGTGCAGCTTAGGAAACCTGGAAGAGATGGACAGAATGTAAGGGACGTACTTTAAACCTGCAAGTTATTTAAACTTGTTTGTAAAGTGCAACGTATGAGTGTGTGCTACCTTTCTTCCAGGGCAGATGCCATGCTTTCAAAGGACGAATCATAACGCATTAGAGGCAGCGTGCTCCCCGAACGAGTCGACTCTAAAAGCTCCGACACGCCGAAGTACCGCGTCCTCTCGTGATACAGGTCCACATCCTACACACACAAACACATCACGTCAGTCTCCAGATGTGTGCTGCTAAGGAATGTGCATCCCAGACACAATGGAATCTTACATTACTGAACGCAGAGGGCCAGTGGACCTCGTTGTAGGGGCTGATGCGGGTGTACTGTGTCTGCAGAGCGAAGGGGAAGGAGGTGACATGGAGGATTAGGATGTTTGCAGCATCTCTGACCTGTCGGGAGTTTAACAGCTGGTCCACCAGACCCAAACCACTGTCTGAGCTGCTGTAGGATGCACTGAGTGACAGAAAAAGACAGAAACAGAGTAAGCAGACTTGATCTGTTGTACCGGTACAATAACCAGCACAATCATGTTTCAGATATTTCCTGTCTTACACACACACCTGCTAATGTCCCAGTGAGCGTGATCATGGACCAGGATGTAGAGTGTATAGGAGTTGCTGTGAGCTTCCTGGATAAGGTTGTCAATCCGTGCCTGAGCACTCTGGTCCATCTTGACCACATAATGTTCCGCTTCCCGTTGAGACACACACTCCAGGTCTAAGCTCCCAAGCTCCTGAAGGACACCTAAGGAGGAGAGAGTGGTACAGATTAATATCAAAACACATCCTTTTATAAGAACACCTGCTACCGATGAAGATTCACGTGACGAACCAGAGTTCCAGAGGTGGAGCACAGTCTGTTGAAACGTGACTTCGGAAGGCGGGACCAGGATGAGGAAGCTGACCCTGTCAAAGGAGCCGAGATCCAGGTTCTGTGTGCTGGAGTCCGCTATGGCACAAACGTGTGACAGCAGCTTTCTAGCCACTGCCAGCTGGATGGGACGGACCTCACGCCACTCTACAGAGTATTCTACACACATACAAACACAAACAAAGATTATTTTTTAACACTATGATTGTCCTCCTGGTCTGAATTATAAGTGACTGATATAACAGTATACACCTCAGTCTGAATCTGTATCTCACCTGAACAGGTGTCTCTGGGACTTGACGAACTCTCTTTAGGACTTTGTGAATCTTTGGGACTGTGTGTGTCTTCAGATGACTCCTGACTGCTGGATAAGGGAGATGGCTCACTGCTGTCCAGGGTGACACTATCAAGTAGGGAATCCATATCACCGTCTGAGAAACAGAAAGCCATCAACATGTTAGAGAATTCTTACCAAAATGCATATTAAGGTAGAATGCTTCACGTAAAAATGTGCATCAGAAGGCAGACGATCAGACGTACCTTGTCCGAGGGAATTGCAGTAGTGGATAAGCTCCTGGGCGACACCAGTGGAAAGCTGGTGGTTGATTTCTTTCAGACCCTCACTGAGAGAAAACATACTCTCTGCCAAGGCGCGACACTGATGTTTTCCTGCAACACACAAACAAACATAAAACACACTGAATTAAATACACTGCTTTGTTCTTTTGCTTTAATTGGCAGGACTTTACAGCTTTCACGTGCCCACCTGTGACGACCACGCAGGATTGTGTTTCCTGTCCTGGCGTAGTGACTATTATCACCACGTAGCTGGTGTTTTCAAGCCGCCCTTCCATTAACCTGCAGAACGTTTGCTGCAGGCCTTGAGCCAAAGATCTAATGTGTTCCCCTAACACCAACACACCCTCTCCACACGACGACGCAGCCAGCTGAGCGAGCCAGGGAAGTTGGTTAGGAGACACGGGTTGTTGGCTCTGGGGAGGTAAAGAGAGAGGTTGGGGGAGCCCAGGCAGGGTAGTGGAGGTCTGGGGACAGAGTAAAAGAGGATGAGTAATTTGTTTATTCACTCTGTTTTAAGCTGCGTGAAGAGCATGTTAGACATAATATATTAATAGCATATTTTCTGTGGTTTAAAACGCAGGAATTACAACAGTACTGGCAGACATACAGTAAATGCTCTGAAACAGATATCTCAAATGCACAGAGCATAAAATGCAGCTTCTTATGATCTTAGATCCTCTGTTTCACCTCTATGCCATAGTGCCTCCCCTGTGTGGCTGGTGTTTGAGGCTGCTGGTACTCTCTGATCTCGCTGAGGTGGGACTCCCTCCATGATCTCATGAAGATCTGCTCCAAGTCCTCGATAAGGGGCACCTGCTCAGGGCCTGGAGAACATTAGCAAGAGAAAATGAAACTGCAGTAAGTTTAATGATGAAAACTTCAAAAAGACCTACAGTAATTAAATGGAGTCTGCAGATTTAGGCCTGGATTCAGATTCGTTAACAGCTGGTCTGTCTGCCTTCTAGTGGCCTTTGTGAGGCACAGCAATGAAATCACGAATGTCTCTGCAGCACTACCGATGACGGCCTTTATTCTTAAAGAGGGTTTTAAACTAACCTAGTTGAACAAGGTAGTAGACTGTGAGTAGAATCTGCATCTCAGTGGACAGTGGCTGGATGGGTGATGGTCCATAGTGCTGGTAGACTCTGGGGAGTGTCTGTGAACTCAGGTAACAACTCTGGAGCAGAGAACTGACGAGCACTTCACTGATATTTCCAGTCAGCTGAGGGAGAGGGCCGTGACCTGTGTCAACGAGAGGCAGACGGATAACAGAGATGAACCGAAGGTGGTGCCTGGTTTGGACTGTACTGCATGGATGTAAAAGCACACTAGTTTGACTGGCGGTTTATGAGATAATGTGATAACGGTTACAATGGACAGAGACTCTCACCTGCTGTTTTTATGATAAGTAAAGGATGTATAGTTTATTGTGACTAATGTTAGATTTTGTTTTGCTGTTCACAGGTGGTGCTATGTTTGTTTCAGTAACTTTACCGGCATCTTACGCTGCAACAAAACCAAATTGAGACAAGTTGTACAGGATCAAATGGTAAGAAAAAAAGAACACTTTTATTTATCCCCAGATGAGACAGGGTGGCTGGTGATGTGGAGGGCTGTTAGGTGATGATGAAAGTGAAAGGATGGCAGTGCATTTACTAGATAATGGAATGGCATAGCAGGTTAGAAGGGGTGGAGGAGAGGAAATAATGGGAAGGGCAGAAAGGCTGAGAAACAGCCTCAGGTGCTGGCTGATCTCTGACCTGTGAAGTGAGCTAAAACGCCCATCTGCTGGGTGGTGTATGTGTGACAAAAAAAACCCCCAGAAGAACTACATTCTATCACCATAAATAACTAATATAAGCACTCATCTAACCTTTGAAGATGACAGGTTGCAGTCTGCAGGTGTGTAGAAGCTTGTCGGGCACAGTTACACACAGCTCAGGGGGAGAAAGTGGTGCAGAAGAGCCCTGCGATGAACTCAGGAGGGCTGCAGTCTCTGGAAAGAGCGGTGAGCAAAGAAATGCAATTAAAAATGCACACAAACGTGTTGGCACATTTAGAATTAAACACAAAGACGCTGCCACGTGTTTGTCCATATAATGACTGTTGGTCTATTTTTACCTGATCTGGCTCCGTTTGTGATGGCGGAGGATACAGACAATGTACATAAGGCTGACGAAGATGGCGGTGTCTTCACGGTGCTCTCTGGGAGACTGCTGGCAGATGATTCAGGCGACCAGCCCTTGTGCCTCTTCTTTGGGGGTCCAGCATTTGTATGTGTCCCTGAAGGGTTAAAAACAAGACAACATGTTGTACTAGCTTTAAAAAAAAAAAAAAGTTACTGATCTTTCTATAAGATCATTTTCTTCCATTATGTACACTATGTCGTTTGATAAATTGATTGGTTTTGCTTTTTTGGTGCCGGTTTGTGACAGTTTGCTTTAGGCATGATTTTATTTTCTAATTCTACTAACCCCAAGAATCACCAGAACATTCATGATGTTTTTAGATGATACAGTAATGGAAAACAGCTGTAATTTAGTCGTACATCAAGCTGTCTCTTTCTCTTCCTCCTCAACCTTCTGTTGAAATGCAGACACATAAAAGGTCCACTTGTTAAAATGGTCATGACAAAAAAAACAGCACCGTCAGGAAGGAAGCTCTTCATTCAGCGAGAAAGCAGGAAAAAAAAAGACGAGACAGAGTTCATTTTACAACCCTGGTTTATAGAGGTGACAGACAGAGAGAGAGAGAGAGGGAGGGAGAAAGACTGTAAGACAGAGAGAAGACAAAAGAAGGAGGGAGAAGTTTAGTGCCCAAGTGTTGACAAATGAAAGCAGGGAAAACAAAGGTCAACACACAATGACGCGGGCTGGCTCCTGTTTAGAACAAGTGTTCAGACACACACACACACAGATTTTTTTTTCACAGATTCAGTGGTGTGAATAAACCCGAGGGTAGAGGGGTGGAGGTGGGGGTGATGGTTTAGTGACAACAGACACAAACTGACCATTTTTATATGTATGCAAGAAATCGTATAACAGTGGGAAACCAAAACCAAACCAATTAAAGCGGGAAATTAGTGGTAATAGTCTGATAGATCTGACGTTGTGCATAAGAAGTTTTCTTTCTACTTAATAAATCTTCTCAATCTTAAAAATTACCTGTCATGTTAACATATGTTAACGTGTTAATATCTTTCTTGATGTTGAATGAGCCACATAATGATATAATGAGCTATAACAGAGCTATAGAAACCAGTGTGCGCACACAGTATACAGTACCTGTAGCTGATGGTCTCCCAGGCCCTGATTGATTTAACAGAGGCTGGGTGATGGAGGGAGTATGGCTGCCGTTTACCAGTGAGGGGGGGACGTCTGCTATTTGTGGCAGAACAGTAGTGTCTGCATGTGATCCTGCTGTGCACAGAGAAACAGTAAAAATGTGTCTTTGTGCACAAGATCACAAGATTTGCTATTTGAATGTGTGTGTTTACGTGTTTTCTATTGCCTGTGTAGTTACCAGGTGTGTGTGACACCAGGTTGGGTGGCTGGTCATCTGATGCCACGGGGCCCTCTGAAAAGCTGCACCCTATCTGCCTCACCCTGCCATCTGAAACACACACATACACGTAAACCACATGTTTTCATCTCCAACACAGAGAGAAACTTTGCAGTAGCAATGTTTTAAAAACAACTTTATGTGAAAATACAGGATTTAAGTGGATATTAAAGCTACAGTATTATTATCCATTAAAGCCTCTTCCCCAGGAGATGCAGTTAACAGTATCCCTTTAATGTCATGAAAAACACTGGCCGCCCATACAGTCTGGTTTTCTTTCCAAGCTGGAGACCGAATACGATGAATTTGACGCACGAAGGCACTTTTTTCGACCATCAGCACTACGGAGGACTTGAGAGAGATGACACTACTTTACGTGAGATAAAGACACAGTAGAGAATTACAGCTCTTTGAGCAGAGCCAGCTGTTATGGTTCACTTCTCTTCAGCAGGCATTATAAACATTACATGCATCTAGTTTCAGGTCTGTGTGTCTTGTCGCGTGGGTCTCGCACACAGACGGAGAGCAGGCACAAAATCCTTCCTGCAGGTTTGTGGGGAGCTGTGGTTTATTTGTGCTTTAGAACATAACTGCTGTGAAACCATCAGAAAAAGATGTTTTATTTCTGATTTATTCCTATTCTTCGTGTTGAGCCAGAGAGGAGGGGCCACCTTTTAAATGTACAAGAAACCAAAATCAACCGTCTCGAGGTAGCAACGTTTAGCATTTGCAGTCTAAATAATACTAAATGACAGTGTTTTTAGTGCACAGGAAAGACAAACTTTAAAACACAGCCAAATTCACATCAAATTTAGAGCTAACTGCCAAATATGACACGTGTGTGTCCCTTACCATCTCCCCTCCAGCAGATGGGAGCTCCTTTGACCAGTACACCCTGGTTATTTCGGTACAGATGATACTTCAGGTGCTTCTGTTTCTTGGGCTGGGTGCAGAGCTTTAGGTTGATGTGGTTGGAGAACTCTGTGAAGTAGCAGAAGCCTTTCTCTCCGCAGCCCACACAGTTCCCTGAGAAGCCTGAAGGGAGCACATACAGAAAATACATTATTTCTACAGACTAATGTTTTATTTGCTCCCACATGTTCCTGACTGACCTAACGTCGCACCGCAACGCAGCTATAAACAAAGTTTATTCAGCAGACATTTTGAAGAATATTTCACTTTTCAACAAACGGCAATAAGATTTTCCAGTCTACTGCCTCACCCAGCAGTGCGTTACGACCCCGTTCATCTGGCAGGAACCTGCGGTCCACAGCACATACAAGAAGGTTCTCTGGGAGGGAGGGGGACTTTACCCCAACCAACAGGAAGCCAGGGGGCACGTCCAAGGGATCTAGTGCCAGAGAGGACAGACGCAGATCCCTACCTGCCTGACAGAAGCCTGTAGAGAGGAAAACACAGGATGGGAAAATTATCCCAAAGAATATTTTTTATTGCACACATAAAACATAAATATATATATATGTACAAACCATCTGTGGTGCAGCATCCCTCAGGTGGGGTCTTCATTTGGTAAGGTATTGGGGGGCTGTTAGATTCTGAACCATCTGCATCATCCTCATCATCATTCTCTGTACGGCCTGTAACAAGCGTTGCAGATTTGGTTTGGTTAGCTTAAGTTCCAAAAGCAATCTGAGGCACAGATGTCATCATTACACCCATTCAACCCACCATCGTGTGCCAACGTCTGCTCTGTCTCTAGGTATAACTGTGAGAAGACGGGTCGAAGCACCACAGTGTTCGACCTCAGTGACGCCTCGATGGAGTTATGGAGGACTTCCTCAAAGCGTGTGGTCCGGAGCTGGCCCGCATAGGAGTTCCCCATTTGGTAAACCTGCAAAAATACAGTGACCTTGTTACTTCAAACAGCCACAACATTAAAACCACCAAGTGAAATCAATCTTGTGGTGGACAGGGGTCTGCAGGGGCACTCTGACCTGTCTATGAAGCCTCATATGCTGCAAGTTGTGATGCGCTGTGTGTTCTGACACCTACTGATCATGGTCAGCACTAAATGTTTCCCAAGCTGTCCCCTGTCCAGTACAGTTGTGGCTGTTTGCTGCATATGCAAGCAGATGGTATTTAGTTATTGTTTGCATTTACTAGTTACACAAAACCAAACGTGCATGTCCACTTTAACTTACTGGAAGCTTTCCAGGGTTCAGGTCCTTTAAGTACAGAAAGAAAACATAAGCATAGCATCTGTACTGCTGTACTTGGAAGAAAGAAAGTAGTAATAGCATAAAAACGGCAACAGTTAAAAGGATTATGTGCAGACTACAGTGAAAGTTTGTTTACTGGAACCTGATGAGTCTGAAAACTAATGTTCTGCCTAACATAGCCACAAACACACACACACACATGCATAAACAGTAGTTACTAGTTGATGGCATCTGTCCAAACAGTGTGCTATAAAATCAGCAGCACTAACGGAGTCAGGACACCCTGACCTAGACTCTGCTCCCTCCCTCTCTGTTTTTCCATTATCTCTCTCCATCTCCCTCTCTCTGTTTTTCTCCTCGGTTCACCTCCCTCATCTGCTCTGTAACAAGAGAGTAAATGAGGAAAGGTATCACAGGAGACAGACAGAAACGTGAAAAAGGTTATAAAAAAAAGACAAGTGTGGAGAATAAAAGCAGAGCATGTGAGAGAGAGAGAGAGAGAGAGAGAAGACGAGCAGTGATGGAGTGAGACACAAAGGCAGATTAACAACAGAGACATGTGACAGACTGTACCAGAGCAGCATGGGAGCTGTGTCCAGACATAACCAGTCAATCTGCACACTGGACACAATGAGAGACACTCACACTCTCCCGCTCTCACTTCTCCATTATTTTATACATCTATAAAACCATAAGGTGGCAGAATTCTACTGGTAAAACAGACCAATGTGAATCTGATTTATTTTTCCAGTTTTGTTTCAGTGTCCAGACAGCATGCCATAAACTCAGCTGCGCTGATTGTGTCAGGGCACCCTGACCTAGACGCTGCTGCTCCTCCCTCTCTCTGTTTTTCTATTTTCTCCCTCACTGCATCGCTCTCCTTCGCGTTTTCTCCCCGGTTCGCCTCTCTCGTCTGCTCTTCTTAAAAACAGACACCTCACACACTGTTAATTCGATGTTGATAGTGTATGTGGGGTGGTGCATGTCACCGCTTTTAACTAAATGACATACTGAACAAAGGTATGATGTTATAGAGTTTAAGGCAACAAGACTGGATTGTTAACACTAACTTCACACTAAAAATCTCCCTTTTCTCTACACTTTTCACTGCCCATGTTCTGCCCACTGCATGCACACACACACACACACACACACACACATACTACAGGAGGTGCTACACGTGACTGACATGGCATGAAACTCGCTGCTGAGCTAGAGACCTGCAGGTCAGGTTAAAAATCTGACTAGCCTGTTAGATGGCAGACTTGTGTTTGTGTCATACACTGATGATTAGCAGGCCTACACAGATTCCTGTCGGAGTGAGGATTTGTTCTGTTTCAAAACCTCAAGTCTTGCAACCGTCAGCATTTAAGTAAAAGGCTAAGTCATAGGAATGATTACAGGAAGAGCCGCACTATGAGATCTCTGTTTCACCAGTGATACAAATATGCTCTTTAAACAACAAAAAGACTCTTTTTAGGGTTTTTACATTGCTCCAGTATGAGGTCAGATTATAGATCATATCGCACTATAAATAAGGTGACGTCCTGTAAACATGTATGTAGGTTGGTCATACTATATCGAGGTAGAACCTGGACATAGATCTACTGTGATAACAGGAACCATGAGTCACACCAATGGCCCACAGAGTTCAGACGACTGCTTTACCAACTGATCCACCGTATTGAACTTTTTTTTTAAATGACACAACAACGAATGTTGTAAAAAATCTGAATTTAATTTCACATCATGTGGTTTGAATTTGGTTCACCGTTGTAAACACAGTATCCTTAAATATTAACAGGTGCATAAAAATGGGATAAAATGGTGAAAGATGAAAATCAGCATACAGTCAAAGATACTGTACATTTAGTAGAGTACAGAGCAGAACTGGTACTTTGTGTTGTTGGGACACGTTCTACCCACATTTAAATCTGAACATTTCCTCTTCTATAACTATTCAGGTGATCATAAGACAGTGAAATGTGATAACAGTAGCAGTGGAATTAATTTATTTTTTGACCCAAAATTAAAGCTCAGCACTCTACACTATTTTCTCTAAACGGACGAGAGCGGAGAGTGTGCTCTCAGCTTTACTTTCTCCTCTTGAAATTCATGTCGAAGATAAACACATGCTCACACACACACACACACACCTCACCAGCCACCTTCTACTTCCACACTTTCATATGCAAAGGAGCAGGGGAGTCTTTAATGCTTTTGCACCACTCTGTGGAGAGACACAGGGACGAAGACAAAAAGCCCCGTCATAACACAGTCAGTACTGAGAGGAAGTAATCACACCTTCGACCACAGAGCAGCCTGATCTTTTTACAAGCAGGGAAAGAGGAGACGGGGAGGAGATGAAAGCAGAGAGGTATATTGTGCTTTTTACTGGATCCTGACCAAATCCTAAACATCTGACCAACGGCTAATAAAGAAACAAGTACTACAGGTATACATCTGAAGCCATTTTATTTTTGTTGCTCCACATTAAAGAGAAATGCCTCCGTCAGTATTGTATGACAACAAAGAGAAGATTTTCTGCAGGCAGTGAAGCAGCAGATGAAAGGTAAAAATCTGAGGGCTGTGAGGAAGCACACAGAGGACACTCAAACTGTATGTTCCCAACTAAATCCAGCAGACTTGTGGCAAATAAAAGAAATGGCAGAAAATAAGCAAAAACGTTTGAGGAAGCTTTGTTGTTCTTTTCTCCTCCCATCTGCCCCCTCCTTCCTCTCCCCCTGACGTGGAAGTGGGAGATCCTTTTATCTTCCCCCTTCTCTTCTTCTCATTTCTGTCTTTCTTTCACCCCGGGGAGAGAGACACTATTGTGGTGTTTTATAACCCCTCAGACCCCCACCACCACCACAGGGACTCTCAAACACACAACCACATGCATACAAACGTGTAGTTAGGATCCCGTGAAACTCTGAGCACCATGTACACCATGTTGGCGTATTCCAAGCACTTTAACAGTTTATTAACCAAACATTTTCAGGATATTATTGTTGTAATGACAAGTGGATCCATTCAGTCTACAAAACAGACTAAGACAGACATGCATCACTCTTACATTTCTATTAATTATATGCATCATTGACATTACTAATTATCTGATGTTCTGTTATGGCCCCTGCACATCTATCAGTCCCATACATCACTTCCTGCTCAGCTACTAATACATGCAAACCCATATTTACTCTTTCTGATTTGAGGGCCTGGATTTATTAGTTTGAGGGATGTCTCATGACCTCAAGGTCAAAGGTCAGCCTAGATAACAATGTTTAAATAAGACTTTGATGTGGCCTATGCTTCTAATACTCTCTCTCATGTGCAGGCACACACACACACACACACACACACACACACACACGCAGCCATACACACAGCCTCCCGTGGGCTCTGGCTCAATGGACACAAAAGGCTTGTCTTGAGGGGTGAAAGGTCATCCTGGAAGAGGTTAGATAAGAACCCTGGGTTCTTTCTCTGTTGGCCAGGCCCACATACCAGTCAACACACACACAAACAAATGCTCCTTTCTTTCTGTTCAGTCATGTCAGGAACAGTTGAAGTCTCTAATGTTCACCCTGGTACCTTTAGTAATACGTCTTATTGCACACGCAAACATGCAGACATGCACAGGTAAGTGAGTGCAACACAAATATGAATGATAATTTGAAGACATACATAAACAATGCAAACTGTGTGTGTGTGTACGAGAGAGAGATAACGCAGAGGAATGTCAGGCAGTGTCAGCTGGTCAGTGCAGCATCTCTTACTGCCCTGAACAGTAGAATTAAATTAAAAGACAGAAAACGTGCAGCTTTGCAGATGCTCCGTGAGCACTGACCCACGGCCAAACACATGCGCAAAGGGATGTCAGTCGTACACACACACACACACACACACAAGTAGAACCTCAGATGGGCTCATCACAGATCAGTGACCCACAGCAAATGCTCTTATTCACAGTTTACCCAACAGACACTGGATCGATAGCCAGCCAACCAGCTGGTCCAACTGCTTTAACTATACATCCAAACATTGCACTGGACAGTTACTCAGCTAGCAGCGTATCCAGCAAGCTGTAGACGCACAAAATCGCACAAAATAGAGTGGAAGGCATCACAAAGCTACAAATATGAACATTCAGTGTCTGCTCTGCCTGTTGCTTCTCTATCTAACTCCCTGTCCTTGAGCATTTTTTTCTTCTGCGCTCTCTATCTAACATAACTCCAGAGAATCTTGTGGTGTCTACAACTGTGCAAGTCTGGCTGAAACTCTACCTTAGCTTGGTTTTAAGCACTGCATCTGCAGGAGAATTAAAACTAAATTATTAGCAGAAGGATCTTCAACATCATGAGCTTCAAAAAGCAGCATCTGTGTGATTTCAGCTATATTTAAATATACGAAACCTGAGATTATTGCATTCTTGCATGTTATGAGCAGCAGCAGACAGGTTTATTGGGAGGTGCACACACTGTTTTGTACCCCTTATGTCCCTATATGATTTTTAAGATTCAATAGCCAGAAACACCAGGACTAACAAACAATTCCTATTAATCTGTTGAAATAGCTGCTGCTGTTACTGATAATCCGCACCCTGAAGTTAGAGCAAAATTGCAAAACTGCTAAAATACTTATTATTTCTTTTAAACAATGCACTTTATATATTAACGTAACAACATAACAGACCAAGTACAACTGAGTTTGAGGAATCGTCTGTCGTTGCTGGCAGTCACGCCTTTACCCGTTTGTACCATATATAGAATATAATAAATATACATCCCAAACTCCTTATTTCATATAAAAGGTTGTCGTTTAAACCGAAATGACTGCAAAGACAAACATGAACAACGCGTAAAAAGCGCACGCCACAGTTATCCAACAGCTAAAAGCCGCAGCTCCGCAGTTTAAACCGCTCCTGAAACACTATCTCCCGACAGCAGCAGACACTGAATCATCATCGTGCTCTACCTGCAGAAAAAACAACAACCTGTCAAAGCAAAAAGAACCGCTGTAAGGATTTACCTCGACAATGCTGCGGAAGAAGCTCAGTGACTATTCTTCACGAAAATCCTGCAAGTCGGCGCAGCGAGCTGTCACCATGCCGACAGCCCGAGACCTACGGCGGGACTGGGTGTCGCGCGTGTCACCACCTCTGATCCTCCTCCGAGGAAAGGCACCCACCTCCTCCACCCCGCCTTCCTTCACAATAATGGTACGGTCCGACATTCGTCTTGTCCACAGACGGAGGCTCCACTGAAACCGTCACCGTGCGTCAGCATCGCCGTGTTGTCCTCTGATCTCAGGTCAGAATGATGCAGAGTTTGTCACTGAACTGAGACACCGAGCTAAAAGCATCCATCATCATCACTTCTGCCATCACAGATATTTTGGACGCTATAATCACATAACGTGCAACTTAACCAGCTTGCAGTGAAAATGTATATTTACATAGCCAAGTACAGGATCCACAACTTTTCAATGAGAAGAGAAAAAGATTATGTTTTTCACAAAAACAACATAAAACACAGGAAAATGTCTTAAAGTTATATATGAATTAGAAGTAAAAGTATCATTACCACAGCATAGAAATCTCCTGCATACAAAGTATTAACATGGCAATCTACTTAAACTACTATAAGTTCAAGTATACATTATCAGACCAACTTATTGTTAACAAATGTCCCATTTCAGAATGCAAAACATATGACATTGCATTTTAATTACTGATGCATGAAATGTGAGGTTAATTTTAACCACTTTCTGTACTACTAAGTGGTTTAATCCATAATACTATATGTTGATTCATGAGTTTCTTAGATTTTGAGTTAAAATTCGGCATCTGCAAAATAAAGCTGTGGCCCAAACGTCCACTCCTATCCAAAGGTAATACCAGAATGTAAATAATGTCACACCATTGGTGAATTATTGTATATAGACATAAATGCCCATGAAACCCGTAAAAGTTATTTGAAACCAGATATTTATGCCAAACAGACTTCTTCTCCTGGTCTGATGTGTTTCTCGTTTCTCCTACACCAGCAATGATCTGGTTAGCAATTAATCACTCAACTAATTGATCAGTCAACAAAGAATTAGTTGACAGCATATTGCATATAATAGTCATTTTAGCAAATTTCAAGCTAAAATGTTGGTTACGACTTCACCAATGTGCACATTTGATGCTTTTCTTTGTCATTTATACCAGTAACCTGAAGCTTTATTTAATGTTGTGTCATTTCAGATCGAGAAAGTAGTTGCCAGTTTAGTTGATGGTAAAATAATATTAAACTCTATGATCAAGAATAAAAGTCCTTAAATTTAAAGTCTTTTTATACTTGTTCCACTATATTTTACATCTTATCCTAAATAACATGACCCTGGAAACTATTTAAAATAACAACTTTTCTCTCATAGTTAAAAGTCAGACTAACTTAGAACAGGTCAATCTGATTATTGATTTTTTTTTTAATGCCAGATAAGTGATAGTTTATGTAAGTATGTACAGTAAGAATACATATCCAATATAAATCATCAAGAAGCTTTTTGAAGACTTTTTTGTGATTGGCTTAAAATGAGAATAAAACTAAAATGTTTTTAAAGGTATTCGATTTACGGAACTGTGAATTACTTTACTATTTACTATTTACAAAGTTCAAAGTTACACATTTTTTCTGAGATAATTTTTTTTTGTTAAAGTAATGACACCTTCAAACCCACGTGTGCAAAAGAAAGGTGTACCACCACTTAATTCTGTGATTTTTGTTTCTGTTTAGTCTAATTCACCATCCTCTCTGACAGCAGTCATTTATAGACGTCTGTCGCCCTCTACTGGAACAAAAGAGGACTTACAGTGTACAAGCTGATAAAAAGCACAAAAACACACACACAGACACACACAAAAAAACACTTAAACATTTAAACAATATCCAAATTGAGTAGTATTTGTAGTAGTATGTACTAATGGTGCTGTTTCTGGTAAGGTTTCCATGTTGGACACACACTCTTCTGTCCCTAGTGGTTGAAGTTTCCTTAAATGCTTCACATTTACATGTTCACCACACGACCCTTCTTTTTGTTTCCACCAAAATGGGTGAAATTATGAATATGTGACATGAATATATCACCCCCCCCGAGTGGAGAGAGTCCTCCTGCACAGCAGCGCAAATGTTCATTTCTCATTAAGCGCTTCCCCTCTCTCTTCAGGGCAATCTGTCATGCTGACGGAACAAGAGAGAGACCCTCCAGTCCCCCAGCTAAGTGTCCCTGTGGCCACAATGGACCAACAGACAGACAAGTGCGCATGTTATGTTGTGTCATATTGATAATATAGACAGTTCAGTCACTGTAGAATATATACATTTAGGTGGATGTTGATGCTTTCAACTGTAGTTTTCACATTGTCTTCACCTCCAGGAATTCAATTCTTAAAACTCTGCCTTTTGGATGTTGCAGTCTTTGGCATTATAATCGTCAACTACATTCAAAACTGTGCGCGCACTACTGAGATCAGCAGAGTTGAACTGGGAAACATGGAAACTGAAGGTAAACTATTATTATTGTTAACTATTACATGCGAATATACATGAATAAAAAATACTTTATGCTCTAATCACACGACTGATTCCTTTGCAGTTATTTAGATCAGAAGATATTTTCTCTAGTGAGAATATTGTGCAAACAGATGCAAAGGCAAAGCAAAATCAGTTTTCGGATTTAACTTTAGAAAAATTCATTTATAATTTGATATGATAACAGATGAGCAGAGCTGGAGGCCAAATTAGACGCCCACGCCTCAATCAATCCAACAGCAGCTAAAATGGCTCATCCATCTGCTAAAATATTAATGTCATTTAATTTATGTTTGATTTATCAATTTACTGGGTATTAAGACTTTCATTCTGAAAATGCGTCAAAATCATAAAATGCAGAGGATATTTATAATGGGCATAACCGATTTCCACTGTGGTCGTCCCTCCTAATTACAGCTTACATTTTGTCATTGGGAATCTCATACTTCATCCTTTCCGCTGCCCCAACTGGGCAGTGCCAATCTGTACAGTGGCATAGCCACGCCACGCCAACACAACATCCCCTGATGGGAGAACAGGTGTTGGACAGGGTCCAGTGAAGCAGAGCGGCGCGAGCTGCCATGATATATCTGATGAACCGGCCAGCGCTGACTCCTCTGGCTCGAGGGAGGGGGACCCAGCCATTTATTAAGTATGTGTGTATGCGGTGTGTGTGTGTGTGTGTGTGTGTGCGCGCACAGGTTCTGTGCGGGCAGCAGCAGTTCAACAACGAGCTCCAGCTCAACTGACTGGGACTCGAGACCCAGAAGGGCAGTAGGCTAATCTGGGAAATCCCTGAACAAAAAGTATATGTTTTTGCTTGGAGCAGTTCAAAATTTTCCAAGCCACCAAAGACACTGTTTTGACATTTTGTGCCATGGTGTAAGACAAGAGACATGTCAGTTTAGCTGACTGCAATCACCTCTAGACACCTCTGGCTGCACTGTATGAACAAAGATGTCACAGACAGCCTTTCATGTGCCATAACACCACCAACTGAAACATACCATACGTTAGTTTTGCTACAAAATTAATTATTATATTTCACCAAATCTGGAGTGGCCTTAAAACAGGTTAGCATGACCCATTACTGTTTCCTGGCTCAGACCTTGAGAAACTGGTTTTATTGGGTTTTTGAGATCAGGTTCTCGAGTCCCTTTACTGCTAATTTTACAGCCAAAATGACACCGGGTATGATGATTTGCTAAGTCGCTGTGGAGCCATATTGGCCTAGGCAAGGGTTGTAGTTCCTGTTAATGGGTCAAATATAATATTTTATGTCCCGTTGCTATAGCCACGGTGCTTAAGTTGTGATGTAAAAATAGTCTGTCCCATTCATTTTAGCATAAATACTTCACTTCGCTTCAAGACACAGAATAAGCTGTATGTAAAACATGTCTATTTGAATGTGCCCCGGCAGAGGGAAAAGGTATTGCTACTTTACACATAATGACGGCCCAGGTCGTTTGGCTGAGAATAATGGTGGTTTTGCTGTAAAGCATATCACTCTCATTAGGTTTTTACACACTGGTTGTGCCTAACTGGAGATGCACTCGATGATGGACACGCACATGCATTCCCACACAGGGTGCACGCACACACACACACACACACACACACATATCCATCTCGAAAGTCATTAAATCCCTTTGAAAAGAGGCCTCATTTGAGAGAAGCAATAAAATTTTTAATCATTTTATTACCAAAAGAGTATTTAACAAGTGGGTAATGAAACGCCAAAGGCAGGTTAGCTGAGTTTAACCTTCATAGAGGAAGCCATGTATCACATGCTGCCCCGAGGCTTGGTGGGACAGAAATGTCATCCTCCATTATCCACCATACCTGAAGTGTGACGTTGCGCGGCTGGCAGGCAGGCGTCTCGCTCTGTAAGGCGAGGCTGACGGGAAATTAGGGGGAATTCAATTAATGGACGTTTTTTACGCACCAGGGAGAGGGCACAGCTGCACACACACACACACACACACACACACCTTAATGCAGGATGCACACACATCGTAACAAATGTAACACACTTGTTAGTGCACACACACATCCTACACGTCGCACACTGACAGGACAGGGGAGCAGGAGGAACACATGTTCAGTCGCTCTGTTTCTTTCTTTAACTCTGTTTCTCTCTTTTTGCGCCTCCTCTCGCTGACTTTCTTTCTTTCTCTGCTGCTGTTGCAGAGAGTTGGTTCTGTTGAGCTTCTCCGTCTCTCTCAACCCTGTAGCGATAGTATTGTGAGGTTGCTCCATTGCTTTCCATCAGTGGGACAGTTAAGGAGAAAATGAAGCAGAGTGGGACACAGTCTGTCACCATAAAAGAACCAAACCTACTTACATACGTACCTGCCAATTGCTCGTATAATTCACCATTAAACTGCACTGATGTCTAAATACTGTGGCTGCTCAATAGCGACTGTGTGTGTATGCATGTTTGTATGAATATGTGCAAGTGATTAAGTGTGAGAAAAGCAAAAATGGGAGGGGGGTGCATCATACACACTGTGTACCTGTTGGAAAAAAAACATGGTATTTCCAGAAAAGCAATCACCAGGTACTTATGGGAGGGGAAATATACAATCTACTTTTGGTGGTGTCAAATACAAACTCATTTATTTATTTGACACTCAGGAATAATTTATGGCTTATAACAAAAATACTCTATTTTCAATAACAAGCTTCTGTGGTACTTAGAGGGACTGGCCCCCAAAGTTAATTGAAAAGTGTCCTGGCTCTAATTTGCATAAGAAACACATTTAAAGGTGAAAAATTATAAATAAATATGCAGCCACCTGTGAAATATGGCTTTTGGCCTGCTGGTCATTTATAACTTTGCCTTTAATTACGTGACAGGCTGGGGTTCTGCAGCTGTAATGAGAGGCTGGAGTGATGGAGAGGAGTGTGTCAGAGACAGAGGGCTATAGGTCATTTAGTGTATGAACAGACAAACATGGACAGACGCAAACACAGGTGGAAAGATATTGTAAATGCATTGACACACACACACACACACAAAGGTAGACAGACACACCCAGACTGAAACACATACGCACAGATAAGTGACAACACATCCACCAGTAAAAGGAAATATAGGTTACACAGAAATATACATGCTAGAATTTTTACCTATGCATTAGATCATAACCAAATTTATTATGGCAGCAGAACTTATTACCTTTTGGTACCCAGTCATCTGTTAGAGTGCAGATGTCACCCTGTCCTCCATCCCGATGTTCATGTGCACCTGCTCCTTTACTCTGAATCTCTTTGTCTGAGCAGAGTTTAAACTGAGCGCTAAATTCCTAAGTCGCTGGATGAATTTTCTCCTGGTGAGTTCATCCAGTCAAAGAGGGAGAAACTGTAATTTAATAGTAGTAACTGTGGATAATTTGGACCTCACATCATCATACCCCAAATCCATGCGAGGATAGTCTGACAACATGTATTTCCTCCAACAAACATCAAACATTTCTTCCTTTTATTCCTATTCAGCATTGCAAAATTAACTGAGTAAAGTTTAAAAAGCAGAAAAAGACAAAACCAAATCCCCTCCCCGATATTATTATGTTTTACAGCATATTTATCATTAGTTTTCCCAATTAAAAAATAAAACTACAGAGTTTTATTTTGTAATATTTGACTGCATTTTGAATGTACTTTGTTCCCACTCCTCAAGATCAAAATATTAAACTGTCCTGCAAATGTTCTGTTTGCAGCTGGTGTCTGGCAGACAGCCAGGTGTGTTAAACGACAGACAAACGTCTTGGTAGTTAAAGTGTCATACAGACAGGATGTGACAAAAGTCAGGCAGGGAGACAGACAGGCAGACATTACAGAAAGTCACACAGATACAGTAGTTAGACAAAAGACTGGGTGGTGGATACGCGGCATGTGGCACTTCTGTCTCGGTCTCTCCTCCCTCCCTCCCTCCCTCCTTCTCTTTTATGCATAAAGAAAACAGCTTGCATTGCCCTGCAGGTACTACCAGAGCGCAGCGCCGCCACACACCGCTTTCACTTTCACCTTCACTCCTTCTCTGCGGTCACTTCCCAGTGGAGCTTGCGTCGCAGCAGCGGCGGCACTTCCTGGGGTGTTCTTTCTCTCCCTCCTCATCTCATTTTTTAACCCTCTTTCTCCATCTCTGAATAGCAGCAGGGAGGGAGGGCGGGCGGGAGGGAGGCAGAAGCATGGCCCTTCCCAGCCCAGCAAGTCCTATTATGAGTAGAAGAAGGCGATATTTCACCATTTCACCCCCCAGAAATATTACAAGATAGACAAGCAAGCAGGGGCTAATCCCTGGGATGAAATTAGCAGCAGAGGGGTTAGCGGCAGGATGGAGGGATGATTGAAAGGGGGGTTGGGGTGGGTAGCTGAGCCCAGCTAGAGGCAACTTGTCCACAGGGATAATTACAAGATGCTCCCGGGATCTGTCTGTCTGTAGGCTGTGCTGGTGCTGGCCTTCATTTTTGATGGCTCTATTTTCAACAAGAGGGACGAGTTCTCCCCCTCGATCTGTGTGTGTGTGTGTGTGTCTGTGTGTGTGCGTGTTGCCCTTTCTTTCTGTGTCTCCAGTGCTTCAGATACATAGTAAAAGCTATTAAAATTGAAATTGTTCTAGGGGCAGTGAGCGAACAGGAGAGCGAAGCAACAAACTCAACCCCCCTGACAGACTGTTTAATAATGGGTGGACGGACTCTGTGTGTGTGTGTGTGTGTGTGTGTGTGTGTGTGTGTCTGACCCTATGACTGAACTGGCAGACTTGGTGTGAATATTTACTCTTATTCCAAGCTTCACATTTACCATTTTAGGAAAAATGCCAGTGACAGAAATAAAAAAAAAAGTTTTCCCTTAAAATCTTTCACAATTATAAACTTTAACATGTTCAGTTGTTCTGAAACAACTGAACATAAAAATTGTGTTAAACTTTAGAATCACAAACTCATTCTGTTGATATAAAAAGTGTACCACCAAGTATTCATTTTCCCCTTTGTTTTCTCAAGAACATCAGCAATAAAACCTGAGTTACAGCGCAATGAAAGACCACAGTGTTATTTTAATTCCCCTACATTACAGGTAGAAGTGAGTAAATCTCTGTCTCTCCTTCTCTCTGGTCAGTGGTGGGAGGTGAGTGCGACAGCAGAAAGCTTTGACCAGCACATTGACCTCTCTCTAGGGAAACAATGACTTTGAGAATGCTGGAACACACACACACACACACGCACGCACGCACATGAAATGAAGAATGGAATGGGCAAACTCATTCATCACTTTAACAAATATAACAGGCTATTGTAGGAGCTCGCAAAATAGAAGACAAAAGCTAAAGCAGTTGCACTTAGGCCAATGACTGCATTCGCTCAGTCACATATAGTACGCACCCTCTGTGTGCAATACACAGTCACACACAGACACAAACACACAAAATCCATATTAACACTCAGTTTAGTACATTTCACAAATTTAAAATGACACATTTCACTGAATCTTTTAACTGAAAGTAGTTTGTAATAAAAACGCATTCACGTTCAGTGGCACCGTTTTCAAACATACGCAATGGCTGCATTCACTGTTATAGTATAATATCAAAAGAGCCTGTTTAAACCACGTAAATCAGGAAGCTTAAAGTTCACTGTTCATGACATGTGACTGCAGTCACAATATACTAAAGTCAGTGGCTCCATACAAAGATTATCTAGTAAAACAGATACATGTTTTAATCCTCCAGCAACCCAATTTTACTACAGTTCTTCACAAAAATGTCATTAATTGAGGTATTACATTTAAAATGTCTTTTGTCTCTGTGTTTACACGTATCAAATATCACTATTTAACTTGCACCTCACTTGAGTGTGTTGCTGAATCTAAACATGTTTGTGTGTTGTGAAACCAGCACATGGGAGTTGCAGCTGAGGTGTTCCTTGTGGGTCCTGCAGATGGGGCTCTATACCAGGACATGACGCTGGACTTTGATGGAATGTGGACTGTAGCGCACAATAAGTGTGTTTGACTGTGTTTGGGAGTGAGAGAGAGAAATAGAAAAATAGAGCAAGAAAGATGGAAAGTGTGTGTGTATGGTAGAGAGAGAAAGAGGGAGAAATAGAAATTTAGAGAGAGAGAGAGAGGGAGGGAGGTGCTCAGCACCTGATGCTACAGAATAGTCTAATGACCGTCCTTCTTTGTCTTTGAGCTGGCAGACAGAGTCATCCAGCACATTCAGCACCAGAATAGCTACAGAACAACTGCGCATAAAGTGAAGTTATAAACAAAAAAAGAGCACACTAGATCATCGAGGCAGGAAGGGCCAGGATGACATTTTCCTTCTGATAACTGCAACCTCTCGCATAATTCATAAATTCATCCAAATGCGTGGACTGGAAGCTCCTGTGGGTTCACTCAGTTTTTGAAATATGCAGTTTTGCTCTGAAAACTTTTATTAAGTACGTGCAGGTAAATTAAAACCATCTGAATTTGTAATCCTGAAAAACAGGCCACGAAAAAGGCCTACACATGCAGGCGACAGTAAAAATAAATTATACATGCATTCACACGCAGAGAATTCAACTGTACAATTAAAACGTGTAACAACATTTCTTGTAGTGTTTGTCATTTTCTTCATTCAGAATGACTTATTTTATTGAAACCAGATTATTATGCCATTCCCAGTGTCTTTCTCTCTCTGTAATTATGGAGTAATTAGGCAGTAATAAAATATAAGAAATAGCAGATTATAAGTTAATGTAAATAAGCTACTAATATGGGAACAATATGGGACAGGTGGTGTATTTGTCTAACGGCGTCAGTGTCACCACATTTAACTGTGTAATTACTGAATTCAGTCAAGGTCAGGTGAATAATTGGCCTCTTAGTAACAAGCAGCTGCGTCACAGTTTGTCATAAGTAATAACAATGTAATTACACCGTAATTACACTGTAATTACTTTGTTATTTCTGCAAAAAAGCAAAAAGCAAAATAATTACTGGGTGTGTTACGCATACAAAAAAATCACTGATCTCATTCTTGTCCTGCTGAGTTACATAAATCTGGATCTAATGTCATGACAATCAGTCAAGAGCACTCACATAATAAATGGCATATCCTCTGTGTAATAACATATACATTTTGACTAAATATTTTCATGACTGCCACCGTCATATCTAATTTTACAAGATGCTTCAGGCTAAACTCTTTTTATTATTGTGTTAGTGGCAATCACATTTATCTGACTGGAACTGGAAGAAAGTCTAAAATTAGAATTACAGATGAGACCAAATAACATGCACAGCAGTGTGGTCCAGACGTTGCAGGGGCCAACACGCCATAGAAATAAAAAAAAAAGATAAACATTAAAAACAAAAAGACACAGAAAGACTGCTGCATTTTTTACTACTAACTTGAATATGCACATTTAATTAAATAAATAATGTTATTAACTGGAAATAATATTCAAATGTGTTTATATGTTTTTTTGTTTTTGCTGACATTGTCTTTTGTGAATCTCATTCAGATCACATGATTAAACGTCTGGCTGATAATCCATACACAGATCGTGATAAAAAACAACAGTTAAATTTTACTTTGAATCTCAATCAAACAGACTTAAATAAAAATCCCCTACATTTGGTCTGAATAAAATGTACATGTGCAGAAATTATAGATGTCAGATATTTCTGCCTTTTAAGTATTTAATCAGTGAATAAAATTGCAGAACACTTTTGGACCATATGTTGTCTTATTGCTGAGAGTACAGTGATAATTTAATCGGAGGTGCAGATGCACGATCACATATGTCCTATGCTGCACTGAATATAAAAAAGGTGCCCTTGACAGTGACTCAGCCTTTCTTTATTGATGCTTTCTTTACTTTTCAGAGATCTTTTTTCTTTGTGCTGCACCACTTTAGAAGCTGGTGAGGTTTCTGTGTGGAACCAGTGACAACTGTGCAGAACCAGTTTTCTCTTCCATCTTCTCATAAGTAGTGTCTTTAAAAGTATTTAAAATACTACACTGTGAAGATAAATATCCAAATTCTTGTTAAAAAACAATTCCCGAAAACATTTCAGAATTGCATTTGTTGCCTACAGAGAGAAGGAGACACTTCAGCAGGTACCAACATCCCACATCTCCCCATATTTTAACCAGTTTTGACATTTTACATATAAACGACAAATAAATCTCTCGCATTCAAAGGGTGTTGTAAATGTAATACTATAGTTATGAAGTGTTTCTCTAATCAGACGTATTGTAGGTGCTGAAACTGTTCATTTTTTCAGCACCAGGCTGTGGAGCTGATGCCAATCATTAAAAAAGTTATTACTTTTTTGTGGCTTCTTGAACGTTGTAACAGAAATATTATATAATTTCCTTCATCTTGTTTATAGTTCACACAAGCTTTGACTTGACCATCATCACCTTCATACCCCCTCAAGGTGTCTCTCACATGCGTTCGTACACACACACACACAGACACACACTATGGCTCTTTAGCACGCACCATTTTACTGTTCTGCATGTCCCACACAGCAGTGCAGGAAAATAAAGACAGCGCCCTTGACAAAGACACTCCAATGTTGCAAGTCTGCTTTTTTTCTTTTTCTTTCAAGTTTTCTGATTAGATTCTTTGTTCAGCGCTGCGTTTGGGAAACTGTGAGGCCGTTCGTAGGCAGCTATCATTAGTACATGTGGACTTTGTCAAATGTCATGAAAAACAACAGCCACATCTTTGCTCGTTGCTCTTTTGTTATTAAAACTGAATGTAATCTTGTTCTATTTGTTTTAGTATAAATGAAAAGCCTTTAACGTAGGTGTGTTTCACACGTAAGAATTTATTTGTTTGTTAATTCAGTAAATACGTTTTATTTAAATGTATGGATTTAAAGATTAATGCACAAATGAAGCTAGAGGAAAACTATAAGCAAAC
This sequence comes from Sandelia bainsii, assembly GCA_032362345.1. Taxonomy (NCBI): domain Eukaryota; kingdom Metazoa; phylum Chordata; class Actinopteri; order Anabantiformes; family Anabantidae; genus Sandelia; species Sandelia bainsii. Next base: position 3,389,542 of record JAUMHL010000018.1, read on the forward strand.
ACATTTCCATGACACAGTTGCATTAATGGTGCTTTTCATTCTTCATTTCATTTTTGAAGTAGTATTTATTATTATTATTATTATTATTTATTTTTTTCAGTAATATTGTTATTTAAAAGTCTCTGACAAACATTGTCATTATATAGTTTTGTCTTTGTGGTTTATGACTCAAGAATTTATTAATCCAGTTTTACAGTGACACACACGCTTTCTCTCTTCCACTCTGTCTCACTGCTCTGACTTTGTTGTGTGCATAATACTTCCTAACGGTTACAACTAATGAATTGACCAGCCTTGGGGAGGTATATATAAACCTATTAGCTTTAATAAAGTCTGAAGGTATAAAATGACTCTCTGCGGCTTTTCACTATACACTTAGTAATCTCCCCAACCTAATAATACCAGCTTCTCTTCCAAGTACATTGTCATGCTCTTTGATTGCATTCTGGGGTCTGTCGGCACAATTATTTTCAGTTTAACCACTTACAGAGCAGCGGAGAGAGAGAGACGGGAGGAAGAAGAGCGAGTGTACGGGGAGATGTGTTGTCTCCATGTAGAGTTAAACAAGAAATGGAGAGAGATGGAGACAGAATGAGAGCGGGCACTTGAGAAACAAACAAACAAAAAGACAAGGAAATGGACAGTAAGAGTGGACGGAGAAAGACTGATGAAGACGGAACATGAGAGACAGAGATACGACTTCCCTACATTTAGCCCAGTATGTGTATGTGTGCTCATTTGGCTGCCTTCTAATCCCTGATTCAATTTCTAGCCTTTAAACATGACGAATTACATTCCTGTCCTTACCTAATGCTTTTAACACATCCCTATAAGAGGCCTTAATCAGGTGAGATGGGCCCCAGTGCTGCTGCCCACACACACGCACACACACACACACGCACACATTAGTGCAAAGTGTGTAAAGTGACTGCACACACATGCAGCCCATATACAAGAGCACAGACACCTACAAACACACACACATAGGCTGATTAGCCTAGCCACGGTGCTATCCACCCCGGATAAGCCACCAGGTGGATAATGTGCTTCTTTAGCGCCTTAATTACGCCATAATCTGTTCAGTGCCTCAACCCCCTGCACAAAAGGAAAGAGAGAGAGAGAGAGAGAGAGAGAGAGAGAGAGAGAGAGAGGAGGTGGGGGATAGAGGGGTGGGAGGTTAGGGGACAAGAGAAGAGTGGGTGGAGGAAAAGAGGGAGCAGAGGTGCGAGGAAGAGAGGAAAAGAAGCCTGGAGGCAATCTCCTTCTTAACCTGTACCTTCTTACTCCTCATCTCATCTCTAAACTCTCTCTGGTCCTTCTACGTTCTACCTGCTTTTTTTTTTCATTCCTTCCTTTCCTTCGGTCTCCCCTTCTGTGCTTCCTCGCTCCTGAAATTAGTTAATGCACCCCCAGACGCACTTTTTAACCAGTTTTGGTGGCTCACACACCACAGCTATAGTCTCTATAGTCTTCCTCTCTCTGTCCCCCCCCCCCAACCCCCTTCCCCTGCCGCTCTCCCTCCATCCACCTCTCCTTTACTTTATCGTGTGTCTCAGTATCTCGGGTCCTCCTGTACCCTGGACCTGTCACTGCGCGCAGCCCTTTGACAAATCACATGAAGGGCAGACTGAGTTTTGTAGGACGAGACAAAGCTTAAACATATGGCTGCTGTGTCCCCAGGTGCTGTAGCAAGTCCCTGGGAGTCCTTATATATAACATTACCTACCTGTCTTTCTACCACGTTAGTTTCCTTTCTGTCTGTTTTGTGTAATTTTCCATGTGTTTGAGAATACGATATTTACCAAACCATTAATATCATTTTAATCTACCCACCCAAAACCTGAACTTTAGATTTCAGGAACAAAAGTGTTGTTTTCATGAGACTTACGTCTCTTTTAGGGAAGCTACATCATTTTGGGCAGTTTAAGAGATAAAACTGAATAAGTCGAACCAAAATGTTATTTTACTTGAATGATGATACATCTGAAACCTGAAAATGAGTGGGTCATACATGTTTGATCCAGTAATATTGTTCTTATCATTGCCTACAAGCTACTGTTGATTTTGACGCACACAAACACACAGGCAAATCAGTTTTTCCTGCTAATGAAGATGAAGTGAGATATGACTGTTTTCTCACCGCACTCGATGCCAATTAAGTGCCCCATTTAATGCCAATTAGCCACTGAGCCTCAATTTGTGTCATGTTGTTCATTCTTTCGAATATTTCTTTCTTCCCATATTTTCAGTCAACACCGGAGATGAACTGTCCTGCACTTAACACTTTTAAAGAGAACAGAGACAGAAAGAGTGTGTTCTGGTAAACCTTTGCACCTTTGCATTTCTTTTTCAATTGTTAAATTTTATGTAACCCCTTGGAAAAAAGTGTTGTTGGACAGCTTATACATTTAAAGCAATATAACTCACACCAAAGACATTTCGATGTGTGGCCAGGAGGTATCAGGAATCCAACCTAAAAATCAATGTTTTGATAGTAGAAAAGTGGGCTATGCAACAAGGATGTTTACAACTGTTTTAATGCTGTGAAAACTGTCCACCACTTGAATTCAAGTATACAAACAGCCACCTTTTAAGTCAAGGCAATGAAAAGTGGCAGACACGGCTGGGACACGCTTGCTGTTGCTCAAAAAGAAACTGAAGTAATCTGGTGTTGGAAAATAAGCTAAACTGTAAGTTTTATAATTGTTCATAATTGTTTTAACTTCCTAATGGCACATTTCTGTTGTGTTTTTTATTTTTGCATCATTTTTTCTAAATGTTGCACCTGTGTTGTCAAAGTCAAATTGTTGCCTTCATTTGTTTGTGATTTGTCTATTTGCATGTGTATTCTTAAGTTGTTGTGGGCCACCCCTGATTGACGGAAGGTAATATAATCAAAAACGGAAAATTATTTCACCCAATTTTTATGATAGTCTCAATAGGTGCAACTAAATAGATTTGATATGGATGCCATTTCCTGAAGTAACCCAGAGAAGTTTGTGCTATGAGAAGTCCACCAAGACATTTCTGACTGGATATTTCCCGCATTACACCTGACTAGAGCTGAGCCGCTGATAGAAGCTGCTAAGTTGAAGTGAAATGTGGAAGAGTCCTGAGAAACGTCGGCGTTTGTCTCAATTAACGTTACCTGGATTATCATGGTAAGTTAGCTTGTCGAAGTTAGCAGTTTAGCACCAGGACTTTTAATCTGAAGACTTTAACTGTGTGTTTTGTCACCTCGGACATAAGTTAAAACCGGTTATGATGGTGTTTTTTGTTAAATGAAGTGTGGCTAACTGTTGGTATAGCGAAATAATTAGCCTCACTCGGCTAATTGCGGCCTAGAAGCTAAGCTAGCTCAGCGTGTGTAGCTGCTGCTGTAAGCCTGGTAAGACACATAAAGTTGTGCTAAACTGGTGTGTATGCACGGAAAAAATGTCAATGTCCAGAAATACTTGCTACTGTGCATTTTCTGTAAGAAAAAGGGAGAAAACATTTGTTTAAGGGCTGTTTGTGTGTGTATTTTTTTAAAGATATTTCAGCTGGATATTCATCGCTGCTCTTTGATGAAGCATTCTCACTTGGACGCTGACTAATAGTTATTGAGGTGTTCCAAGGACACGGTAAGAACCAAATTATATGTGTTAGTGTAATATTGGAGAACCTAATATTTTATTTGCACTTTTTCTTTTGAGATCTCAGATATTTCCTATGGGCCCAATACTAGATAAGATAATCACTATTAGCTTAAACTAAACTTTTTTAAGCGACATTAAAAGGAACAATTAAAGGATTAAAGGGACAATCAAAAGACTGGAAGAACTAGTAACTGGATATTTTCATTGTGAGAACATTAATTTCTTTTTTGATACTATAACTGGTGATAAGATAATTATTTCTGTTGTCCATTGGCTTAAAGTTTATTGTTTGACGTTGGCTTTACATTTGATTATAATTGTGTTTACACATTGGAATTTGTGCAATCACATGAAACTGAACAAAATACAATGATGAATATATTTTTCTCCTGTTTTTTCTATAAGCTGTGCATGTGTGGATTCCTTGTTGGATGTAGGTGTAATTACTCTGTGTGTAAAGTTGCTACTGCAACTCTCCTTACTGAATAATAGTAATTCTTGATAAATGGCTGTTTGTCACAGCAAGGACTCTGTTTTTTCAGAAGGGACTGAAGGTAGTAAGATGAAAAAAGAAATGGGGAAATACCTCGTCAGAGTTCAGATGACGATGGTTGCTTTAAGGCGGCACATTGCTCTGATCAATCATTAGTCAGCAGACGTGTTCTCACATCACCTTTTTTTTGCCTCAGTTCACTTGGAATCTCAGTGGATTGGAGGCAAAAAGCGAGTAGAACAGAGTAGCGTTGAGCCGAACAGGTAACAAGTGGTGGATATATGCTGTTAGACATTTAGAGAATGTGGATACAGCTATCTCAGATACTCAACTCTGCTTCAGCAGCGTAGATTCCCACATCCAGATAAAGACTAGGTGTATGTCATATGTGTAAAATATCAGCATACAGCCAATACATGAATAGATAGATAGATTGGGACAAAGAACAGTTTAAGATTGAAAGAGAAAAAGAGGAAAGGTAGGCAGCATGAGAAGGAGAGAACGAGAGAGAGAAAAATTGTGAATGTCCTACAAAGTTTGGAAGTTCTTTCCTTTTTCAAACTTTACGTGTATTTGCTGGTGTGCAGAATAATTTTGGGCTTTGCTCGTCTCCGGGGCAATGGCCTCGGGGGCAGGCAGATCCCCATGGGGGACAGGTGTCAGGCAGGTGTGGACTCTGTGTGTGTGAGTGTGAGAATATGTGTGTGTGTGTATGTCAGTGAGTAATGGTGCTATCAACTGGCCTCCACGATCCATCATGCACGTCCCTGGCCTAGCACCTCTAGGACTGCGGAACACATGCACATTTAAATGAGTGCACATACACATACACTTATATATTCACAAAAACATGCACGCCTACACAAGCAGATCTACTTAAGCATGAAAACACTGAACAAGCCAATACGGTGTAGCAGCGCTCTCTTCCTGCAAACATACGCATACATACTGCTGTATAGATGCACTGTAGAGATCCATCGCACATTAAAACTACCCTTTCAGACTTCTGTTATTTACAAAAAAAGTTTAGGGAAAGTTTCACGCTTGTTTTTGAGGAGTTCTGTGGTTTTATGCTTTTTTTTATGGCTGCACACATAGCTCTTACAAACACTGCATTTCCATCTGTAAAAGGCAAACATTTGTAGAGGTTGTATAGATTTCAATCAGTGATCCCAGACACTTGCTGCTTCAAAGGCACTGCTACTAAAAACTTAATTAAACACTAATCATAAACTCTGTCATATTGTTTGGCTTGTTTGAGTATTAAAAAAGGCCATCTTATACTCTCCCTGCCATATATCACCCTTCACTTCCTGCTATTTTGTCTCAGTTCATTTCTTTCTTTGTCTCTTTTGTTTCCCGTCATTGCTTCTCTTTTTCTCGCTTTGTCCTGCCATTTCGTCTGCCGTCTTCCTTCATGTAGCAGAAAATCTTTCTGAACAAATTGTTCTGTTCAGTTATTATCTCAACGGGGGAGGGTGGTATTATAATTAACAAAACAATAAAAGTTTATTAATGAACATTAAAATGCAAAATAGCAGGAAGAGAAGACGGTGGGTGCTATCAATCAAAAAGAAGCGACTCCCTCGCTTTTTTGATTCTTAATTAGCCGCCCGCTCATTAATGGCATGAGTATGTTTGTGTGTGTGTTGGTGCAGGGGGAGGTTACAAAAGGACTTTAACTGATCAGTGCCCCCTAAATAGGCAATCAGCAAGTTGGAGACACAAAAATGTGATTTATAGAACAGTGTCAGTTTTATTTCCACACTAACTAACTGTAAATGCTAAGGAGTGCAGATTTTAGATGGTTGAAGGCCTTTTCCAACCAGTATGAATAAAACATTACAAGTAAGTAACCATAACAATAATAGAGATGCTCTACTGCTGCTAATGCTGTTGTTTGAACTAAAATTAATGTGAATGGTCAGATTCTACTTCATGTTTTTTTCCCACCATCTCACTTATGTGCACATATTGCTTGTCATCACCAGTCAGTATTTGCCCCTTTTCTGATTTCTGTTGTTTGTTTGTTTTTGCATATTTGTCACACTTGAGTGATTCAGATCATAGTACCACAGCTGTTATCCCTTAATAAATCAAATCATCATTTAAAAACATTTATGGGTTATCTTTGTGTAATATTAACATTTGTTTGATGATCTGAACCATGTAAGTGTGACAAACATGCAAAAAAATAATACCGAAATACTTTTTCACAGCACTGTATAAGCTGTATGCAGGAGCTCGATACATGTCCTCTACAGAGATGAATGTGAGCCATCATGAGCATCACATGTGACTAAAATATTGCAATTGAGCGTTAAGGCCTGTAATGTGAGTGTAGCCTCAGGCTTTGTGAGTGGGACACATGACTTTTTTGGCAGCATGTATGACAGTAAAGGGGTGGACTATGTTCTTGACCAGTCATAAAAATCATGAGAAATGTTTAGATGTGTAGATGATATTTGCTTTGCAAGAGTAATGGTTGAATGAACCTAAAAGTAACAGGTTACTGCCTTAGACAGTGATATTGTAACTTAAGTCATTTGTGTTGAACCATGACTCAACTCGACCGGACTGGAATTAGCAAGAGAGATCATATTTCACCTACATTAGCTTCTCTCCATTGGCTCCCTGTTAAATCTAGAATAGAATTTAAAAT
>JAUMHL010000018.1:3409571-3421632 GCA_032362345.1 Sandelia bainsii
GCGGGGTACACCCTGGACAGGTCGCCAATCCATCGCAGGGCCAACACATAGAGACAAACAACCATGCACACTCACACTCACACCTACGGACAATCTTAGACAGTCTCAGTGCTTTTATTTAATGGTATTTTATTTCTCTGGACATGGGTATTTTGTAGAATATTTTTTGCTAATACTATCTAAACTTATTCTTGTGTATTTTCTTGTTTATGTTTTGGAATTATTTTTGATTATGTGGTATGTCATTTGGTAATGTGAAAAATATCAGTTAATGCCGGTTGATTTTTCTTTTTGACACAGCCCGTTACAGTGACGACTGTGACAATACTAAGGAGGAGTAATGTCAATAGTCTTCAGTTTGTGTTTCACTGTGACATTTGTACATTTGAGACATTAATTAATGGTCCAAAGTGGATCCACTGTTCTCAGGGCAAACCAGCATTTAATCACATAGGATGATTTCTCATGGCTGCAACATCTGTCCCTTACAAGTATTAATGCACTCTACATCCTTTGTGTGCGTGTGTCATTTACAAAGTGGGATAGGGTCGTAAGGTTTCTGTTATGAGAACATCATGATGTGCATCGAGACGAGGTGGCAGTAAAGGAGAAAAGAAGACACTGTATTAAAAAGGAAACTTAAAAAATTGAAATTAGGACATACAAAATAAGGTGAAGTGAATTTAACGAAGATTGAAGATGAGAATAGAGGTGAGGAGTTGGGAAAATAGTTAAGAAGAAAGGTATGGGAGGTGAGAAAGGAGACAAGTGGGGACCTGAAGAAGGGATGAGAAAGGAGAGGTAGGAAGAAAAAGGAGTGAGGCCCTCTTCATTTATTGCTCCAGTGGAGAAGAACGTAGAGCTCTCTAATGGCGCTGCCGTGGTAATAACAATAAAAACCAAGAGAAGACGAGGAAAAAAAGAGGTTAGGACAGAGAGGGAAACATAAAGCATGATTGTTTTCTTTCTGCATTTCCATATTTCCTCATCTAGTTCCCTGCTCTTTCTTTTTCGACCCTCCACCCAACACACACACTTTCCGTCTCTTCCTCTTTTCTGTCTTCCTGCTGTTGGCGCTGTGTGTCCTTGCTCTATGCTTTGTTAGGCAGGGCAGTGGCACTGCTGTAGTTGCTGTGTCAGGGCTTTCTATTGGTGGTGATTAATGTATGGAGATGGACTGATCGTCACCATCCACCAACAATATTCTCACCGCCGGCACAGTGGAGGTGTACACGGGGTGGGGGACATGGAGACTGCTTGCACGTAGCGGACTCTTAAATGCTTGTTGCATTTGGACCCATTTTCAGACATACAGACATTTTCTCAACTTCTGTACAAACCAATTATGAGAAAGATCTTCTAATTGTAAATTTACATCACATTATAAGAAAAGGATTCAACATTTTTACACAAATGATCTGCAGCATTAATGTCTAATAATGAGATTGACATATTGATTGATTGATTGATTGATTGATTGATGAGAAGCCACAATTAATCAGCAACTGTTTTGATCAGTGATATTTATTTCTGTGTGGCTGAAAATGTACTTTTGACTGCAGTGAACAAATCAACCAGTTTGTCCATGTTACCTTTGGTTTCTGTGAAATTGTGATTGCCATTTTTGTGATTATGACTAAACTATTTCTTTAATTGAAGAAAATTTATAAATGGCAGTTTAATTGATAGTAAGACTCTTTGTTAGTTGGTAACAACTCAATATAATGTAAAGTTCTTTCCCTCATTATCATAGTTCACTGATATGGTAATTATTAGACGTAATGACACAGTCACGAGATACAAAAGACATGTTGAGGGTGTGCAGTGCATTTTGTCCCTGTTATACTTACTTGCAAGTCGAGTTTATTTTTGTTTATAATAACCCTTTTCAAGCTGAACCGAGGCACCAACTTAGAAAGTGGTGCATTTCTAACACATGACAAATCGCTCCTTTGGGGATCAGCGGGGAGAACATTACACCTCTTGTGGCACTTGTGTTAAAAATAATATCAGTCTCAACTAAAGATGTGTTAATAGCAACACAATTTAACACAAGGGTATATTAACAGACATTATCAGGCCAGGGGTGGCCTCATTACATCAGCTCTGTATAAATGAATCTGAAAAACGCTGCGGTGATGAAAAACAGACTTTAAAATAAGATAGAGCCCCGAAAACAGTTGTTATTTAATTAATGTAATTAACAAGTAAGATTTGTGCTATCTGAGTGACAAATTGCATGCCAGCTTGGCATTTCTGCCCACACTGCATATGTGTGTGTTGTGATTAGGCCGTTGAGACAGTAGATAAATTAGCTTTGGGAAGAAAATGAAAGTGCAGGATACACTGGATTGCCCGGTGAGAGTTCATGTAGTAAGTAGCCACAAACACCCACACGCTCATTCTCACACACACACTCACATGAACACACAAAACCATTCTTTCCTCCCTTCCTTCCGAGCCACCTTCCCATCCATCAGGCCATCTCAGGGAGCTGCCCGCGGTTCCACTGGCTGGTTTAATTGTTAATGCTAATTGCTATTTATTGGCTCAGATGCAAATGATAGGCTGCCCAAAGTGAAATTTTATGAGGAGTGAACTCCCCCTCTCACACAAATTGAAAAAGTGAAACAAGAGGAAGAGGGAAATGAGGCGAGAAGAGAAGAGCTTAATGGTGGCTCTTTAATGGCAGAGAGCAAAAATTAAGACTGATTTAAGACACTGAGCTAAATCCCCCCCAAAATCCTCTGTGATCCCCACTCAGGGAGACACCCGTTTGGCAGGAGAGGAGAGGAGAGGAGAGGAGAGGAGAGGAGAAATTAGAAATTGATTTAGTCTCTGAAGCTAGTTGTGAACATTATTGTCAAATATTGTGGATTTTTAATCTAATACAAGAGTAAAATGCTCTTGACCTTATCAGTCGTAAACCTATTCGAAAGCAAGTCTGCAGAAAAATAAACAGACACACAAAATAGCACAAAACAAATAAATAGATGTTGGATACTGTAGATGTATAGACGCCACTCTCCACTTGATATCTGCAAAGACACTGTGCAATAATTGTATTAGAGGAGAGCGTATGGCGACCGACACTGGACTGAGGTCAAACTTAGCCAGCGGCAGCCTCTCGCTGACTCCCTATACGCCAACTGAGCTTGCACTTGAACATCATCCACTTTCTAATACACTCTAAAAGGCAAAGCTGTATTTGCACAGCACATTATCTTAATGTAAGTCTGGCAGTATGTATGTGTGTGTGTGCTCTACCAGAGCCAGGTCACAGGATGAGCTCTGCCGCCCTGCGTGACACAGCAGTGTCTTCTCTTTTTATTTTTTTTTTAGATTCGCTCATTTGTTTTCCATCCATCCATTACTCCCTCAGTCCCTCCTCTCTATCTCATCACTTCATCTGATTGAAGGTTCTTCTCTCCATCCTCAAGGTGTGATCGCCCCACCAATTAAAGACCAATCCAATTGCATCTGAGCTTCAGTGTGTTTTTTTTTATGTGGGGGAGCAGCCTGTGTCTGCCTTTATACACTTATATGTATGAAAATACATGTGTGTGTGTGTGTGTGTGTGTGTGTGTGAGAGAGATGTGAGATCTGAGAGGGTAATGCAGTTAGGGTTATTTCACAGTCCATTAAGAAGCTTATGTTGACCTCCTGACCCTGGAGCCAACAACACAGAATCCATTATCATGACAATAGGACACAGTGAGCGTGTGTGTGGCGGAGCGACTGTGGAGTCCATTTGATATGGTTATTCCATGTCGAAACTCTTGAGTTAACATGTAAGAAAGCCGTGATCAGAGGGTGAGAAGGGTGAAAAGAATCACAGAAATAACGTCCTGTTATTTCTGTGATTACTGAAGGCTTGGTCGCTTCATTCTGGCCTCCAGAGTAATTTGTATAGTTTAGTTTACGGAGTGGAGGAGGAAGGAGAATCAGTGGCCATGCAGAAAGGCACAGAATTTTTTTTTCAGAATGGTGGAGAAATTTGATTCAATTACGAAGAGAGCAAAACCTAGTAGTAACCATTTGTTCTGGCGTGTGTGAGTGTGTGTGTGTGAGAGAAATGAAGCTATCACTGGAAAACTAGTTTTGTCAGCTGTGAAGGAAACCTGAATAAGTGCTGCAAAAAAAGCATGACTGTAAAAAAGAAGGGCATTGTCCACCTTGTCCTAACACTGTGTACATGTAGTATAAAGATTTAGATTATGTTGATTAACTGTGTTTGACAGAAGTGATGTTGTTAATAACGTGACATTATAATTCTAAAGTGCTACAATAATTTTTAATTCCAAGATTAATCTAATAAACAGTTTATTTTACATTGCTGCACACTAGCCTGGGTAGAAAACAGAGACAGTGGAACAACATATGTTCTAGTGTTAGTTTTATTTAGGATCATGTGTACCAATAAACACAACTCTAACATAACTATATCAAAATTGCCATATCAAAAATATATTTTTCCTAATGTGTTTTCTCAATCTTCAGTAGCTTTTGGTATCAATTTCTCTCCTTTTTCATTCATTTATTTCAATTTCTCTCGCACTCTGTTTATCCATTTATCCACTTATTTCACTAACACTGGGCGGCTAACTCTGACCCTCACCTTGCCCCTTGCTATCCACACCTCTAGGATGGTTATTGATCCACACACACTCCCTCACACGTGAACAAAGGCCTGGCCTCTGTGTCCGGGGCTAATGAGACAGACAGGCCCGATGTGGGTGTGGATGGGTTTACAGATAAATAAACTTAAAATACCACAGGGAGCCACAAAATTGAATTTATTACAGTTTTGGTCACAGCTTGAAAGGTTTTATTTGTACAACAGAACAGCATACATACTGTCATGTCCGGATGGAAGGATAAATGGATATCTTTACATCGAGACAAAAAAATCGATAAAAAATCAATACAGAACCTTTTCTTTTGATTGGGTAACATGAATTCTCTATGAAGTGCCACCAAAGACGTTTACAGGGCGCTTAATGAAACAAACTCTTTAACATCTTTACTGTCCGCTCAGTTGTTTTGGGGATGTGTGTGTAGGTGGTGTTGCTGAACTCAGTCAGTTGTAGTGTGTTACACCCTGTGTGGTTGCGTACTACTGTATGTGCACCTGACAGTATGTACTGTCGTTGTGAGTCTGTGTGTGACAGCACGCACAGATAGTTGGAAATTGATATCCCCAGCTGTGTCTTTGTGTGCCAGGCAATATGTTGGCTGTTCAGGGACTTATCAAACTGATGGATGGGAACGGGGGGCAGAGCCCTCGGGACCCCTGGTTTAATCATCCACACACATACACACACCTTAACAATTTGAGCACTAACAAGTTAAGACGTATAGTACTGTGCAGAAGTCTTAGGCCACTAGTGGATTCGTTTTTCAGCAATGCTTTGATGTCCATATATATTTATTTCTCAGTTTCTACATTAGAACAACTAGAAACACAAAAAGTGGTTTCTTGGCTGCTGTCCTTTTGTAAAGACCTGATCAGGTTTTTTTGGGCTATGGAAGGATCAACTTGGCTTCCAGATGAAGCTGCCAGATGCTGAGTCTGGTCCTTGCTGGACTTCTTCCGATGTCTCAAAGTAGAAACTTCTCATCATATTTTGACAGGTCTTTCACTCCAGATTCCTCTACAGAGATCACACTCAGTATTTGTCACTTTAGCCTGAAGAAGCAGTTTTTTTTTTTTGTTATTTAATACCATATGTACACACAAGTTAATAAAGATGTACTCAACATACATGCACACAATTTCCTTGTGTGTTAATGTTTACCTTGGAAAATCTTTTAGAACCAGAGATCCATGTAGGATGAGAAGTACTGATGGGACAAGACAAAATATGGCAGCAGGGGGAATAGGAGAAAGAAAATCCTATCTCTGTAATAAAAACATTTGCAATAAAATAAAAAGTTCTGAAAATTGTTAATATAGACTTTAATTGTAATTTAAAATGTGAACTTATAAATTATTTTGAATTATATTGTTTATAATTCTGGTGTAGAGACATTTTCCTTAATCTTTAGTTCCTCTACTCCCTTTTACAACAAATCTATAATTGTATTCATGTTTAAATAAGCCATTAACTTTACCAGCATATGTAGTGTGTAATATTTGCAAATAAATTACAAGTTACCATGACAGTTGAGTAAAACAAAATTTTCCAGGGTCATAAGCATCTCCCAGATTTTCTATTTGAAATATTTTTTCATGATCACCTCTCGTGTGTGTGTGTGTGTGTCTGTGTTTATGTGCACATTGTCACGCACTTACTGTTTTAATGACTGTGGTAGCAGTTTATCAGTGAAGGGTACACAATACTCTGTTGTCAGGACTGTCCAAAGAAAACACTGGGACAAAGAACACACACACATAAACATTCACATATAGATGACAACGCTCTCCAAATTGTCCTTCACACGGCTCTCCCTGTATATCGACTGTGTGTCTTTTTTCTCAAGCTGACGTTATTGTCAAATTGTTTCTCAAACAGAACACAATTGAAAAGGCGGACAGTTGTTCAATGGCTTGAGTTTTACCATTGATTCCCAATAGGGCCGTCTATTCGTCTGTCGGCTGCAGGAACAGAGAAAAGCTCTGCTCTGGACTCGTCCCACGACCGCTCCATGCGCAGATGCAGGTCCGCGCACGCACACACACAAACACAGGTAGAAATTTGTGTCTATGCGTGCGCACACACATCCCCTTTCATTTAAATATTGCCCCTGTCCCAATGCATTCTATTACTTGATACATGACGCCCACAGATCAATGGATACCAAGGAGACACCACACACACAGACACCAGGTTGTGTGTAGCCTGCAGGCAGATGGTATCTGCAATAGATGCTTGTTATTCTCAAAAACTCTGATATGGAGATCATTAGCACAAGGAAAACGCTAAAATGCTGTGAAACACCTGAAGCAAATGGACCAGATAAAACTTTTTACTGTAGAAATCACCATATTAAAGCTGCCATATGTGGGATTTTATATCTTCAACATCTTTCTGTTAAATCATTGAACATCCGTGTGACAGCTAAAAACAACATATAAGAGGATTATTAGGATGTAGGGAATGTTTCAAAATGGATGGGAATAAAGACATTCAGTAACTAGAATTTTTTTTTTACCATAAATATTAAGAGAAAATCGCTGAGATTGAATATCCCCCGCAATGTTCCCCTTGAGACACATAACACTGGTGCTCAGCAGTAAAAATACTGCTATATCCACAAACTTGTAGATTATATTGCTTTATTATGTTTTAGCAAGGCATCTTTCATGTGTGGCTGATGTTCCAGTGCACTTCTCAAAACTTTTGAGAACATGAAGGTGTTATATGAATAAAAACAAATGATTAAAATGTGCCACACCTTTTGCACTCACGCAGCGCTATTCCAGAACATTCCAGGTCCATGCCAAACATGCTGGAGCCCATCTGATCCAAACAAATTTGTTTTGGTTTCATCTGACAAGAGAATGTGCTGCCAGTATTCATCAGGCTTCTTTTCATGTCCTTTGGCAAAGTTTAATCATGCAGATTTGTGAGTAATGATGTTCTTCTTGGAGACTGTAGAGGCAGACTTTATGCAATGTCCTTCTGCTGTCTGATCCATTAGACAATAATTTTTATTTTTAATTAATTAATTTAGTCTGAACCACTTACTCTTTTCTTTTCAATGCAAAGTTGTGTAAATAGCCAACTGTGCATTGTGTCATTGTTTGAGCACGGGTTCTTTGTATTAACGATCGTATGAATCTTCATATTCCTCCTAAACACTGTGTGTAACTGTGTTTTAGCTTATGTTATTATAGCAGAACTAAAGAAGCTTATGTTACAGCCTTGTTGAAGCAATTAGGTTTAATTAGAAGAACATACATGCATTTACATTTGTTACACTGCTACTCATTACTCTTGCAGTTTTCTTACTGTATTGCTGTAGTTTTGCCTTGCTGCAAACAAAAGGTCCTCATCGGACAGTAAATATTGCAACTGACTACTTTAATTTGCTGAATTGTTTCACTTTTTGTGCAAGAACGTACACAAATGTATCAGTAGTATTCAATAGAAGAAGTTATATCAAAGGATGTACAGTAGCATAATACAAAGAGGAGAAAAAAAGGGGATGCAAGAAAACAGAAAAAGATGAAGAGGATGAACATTATTTTTCTCCTTCTCTGTCCCTTTCTCCTTGGTGGTACTTTCCAGCAGTAAATAAATTAGACAAAGTAAGTGTGTGTGTGTGTGTGTGTGTGTGAGAGAGAGAAACAGAATGCGGGAGATGGCGCCAGATATGTTACAAGGCGCATGGTGTGTGAAGATGCCTGCGCTCGTACAAAAACTGCCCTCCTCTGTGTGTGTGTGTGTGTGTGAGAGTGAGAGAGAGAGAGAGAGAGACAGTATCTGAGGGAGCGTGTGGTGCTAGATTGATGTGTACCGCCGGCTTTGCCGTTTCTGCTGAGAACGGCCACACTCCCCTGCCTAATGATGCCACATCCATCCTGGAGCGTCGAGTGCTACGAGGAAAGGTGTGTGTGTGTGTAGTGTGTGTGTCCACAAGGCGTCTATCCCGGGGGCTGCAATGCAGCACCCTACACAGCTTCTGATCACTCTTTATTTGGCACCGAGCATGTGTGTGTCCATATGTGTGTGTGTGAGTGTGGGAGTGAAGGGTCCTATGCGCCCATTAATATTAAATATAGATACCCTTGTCAGTGAATTACATCCTCTGATCCCATATCCTCCTCTAAGGGAGGAGAGGTGAGGAGGGAGGTGACATGGGAGGTGAAGGAAGGGAGAGATAGTGAGGAGGAGGACAGGAGGTGAACTGGAGAGAGGGGAAGTAAGAAAGGGGTGAGGAATGGTTAGAGCGTGGGAGGGGAGAGGAAGAAATGAGAAAAGACAGACGCTGAAGATGTAGGAAGTTGAGAAAAAGCAGGAAATAATGAAGAGTTTGAGTGAGAGGAGAGGATTTAGGAACAAGGAAAGGAAAAGAACGAAGGTGGCGTGGAACAGATTATGGCAGGTGTGTCTTCCTAAAGGTGTCCAATAAATATTTAACCAAAAGAGCTGGAAACTGGAAAGAAGAAAAAAATGGGAGACGAATAGAATTGGAGAGAAATAAGTTGAAAGATTTGGTGAAATGAAGGAAGCGACAGATTAGAAGATAAAGAAAAGAAGGAAGTGGAGGACTGGGGGAAAGAAGGACTACGGAGGGGACTAAGGGGTTTAGGGATGGATGGAGGGAGGCAGGAGGGGGAAGCTGATTGATTGTACAGAGTGCTGGAGGATTGAGGAAAGAGGGATGAGGAGAGGGGTTAAGGGAAAAGAACAGAGGACCGAATTCGTCACTTCCACGTAGGAGGAGAGAGGCATGCAAAGACGAAGAGAAGAGAGATTCAGAAGATAAGAAATTGGGGGGGGGGGAGAAGAAAAGTCAGCTGGAGCCATGGAGCGTACAGTGAAATAGATCAGAGATGAAGAAAGACATGAACAGATGCAGAGTTTTATTGGATGAATATGTTTTCATATAGGAAGAAGTGATTGAGTGATGACGGATGGAGGAAAAACAACAGAGTGGACGGCAGCAGCTTTGACCTGTCATCTGTCTGTAATGAAGGAGAGAAGGGAGAAAGAGAGGAAAGGAGGAGTGACAGTTTGATTTTTCTAGCCAGGCGTTCATTCCCATATTCCCTGGCAGGCTCTCACCTGATGGAAAAATGGCAGGAAATCAATAGTCCATGTGCGTAATGGAGTAATGACTCTGAGTGTATGTGTGTGTGGATAATAAGTGTGTGTGTATCGTCGTGATCCCCAAGCAATCACACACAGCTTAAGCCAGTCCCAAGGGTGGGGGCCACTTTAACTAACAACTTCATTACTGCAGCCACTCATTCAAACTCTCCCTCACACACCAAATCATTGCTACACAACACAAACGCTGTTGATCAAAGATGTTTGACAAATATGACTCAGCTACACAACTTACCTTTAAATATTTGATTTGGACCCCCTGCTGATAGTTTTGTCCCCTTATAATCACCAGTTTCCACACAGATTCACAGTGAAAGTGGCACTGTTGTTGTCAAGGACTGTTTGACTGCTGATACACTCAAAAATTCCTTTAACATAATTTTCTTTAAAGCACTACAAATATAGTTCATGTATGTCAGCATCAGCATGGCGTCCCCTTTGTGTGTGTGTGTGTTTATCCAAAGTGTTTCCCCTCTCTGCCAAGTTTTTCTGAGGGTGTGAAAACATTCCCAGCTCTGGGAACGCTGAGGCCCTGGCGCACATGTGTATACACACACACACACACACATTCACACAGAGATGTGCCTCAATCAGCCAATTAGGTCATCAAGGGGATCTCTCATCACAAAAACAGGCTCACTGCCATGCCCAAATGATGGGGCGCTGACGTACAACCACACACACACGTGCACAGAAACACGGGACGCACTGATCTGCATGTGCGGAGGCATACACAGTTACATACGCACCGCCCACCTGGAAACACAGGCACGCACACACACAACTCAAACACACGAGTGGCCCCAACTCATTATGCGTCCACTGATCAAAAAGAATGATCCCCTCGTAACTATCTACCAGAGGAGGATGGAGAGAAAAGAGGAATTTGGACAAAAGGCGGCCCGTTGCGGCTCTGTGGCGGCACACACCGGCAGCTCGTGGCTGCAGCCCCCTCTGTTTACTAGCGGCTAATTAATTCGCCACATATGCTGAGAACATCTGTCGCTAGTGACCTGCCGGGAGAGCAGAGGACGCACTGCTGCGACGGCCCACTCCCCCCCACTCTCATTAGCACACACACACAAAGAGGGACACTCACATACACATAGGCTTGGATGAATGTAAGTACTTGTGTGTGCAGACACATAGCTTCACATACCAAGATGTAAGTAGACACTGGGACACAAACTCACAAACTTTGATCTGTCTTTAGTTCAGTACTTTTTTTTTTGCCTGCCTGATATTAGAGCCTCACCGGCAATTTGGCGCAATTACTTACAAATGCTAAAATTTGTCATTTATTGTGTAAATTAAAATAAAAAAAAATGTTAACCTTTCCCTCAACACTAATAAAGAGTTATGAAGTTCGTAGTTGACCAAGCTGAAATATTCTCGTTCTGCATTTGTGTTGATCGAGGTGTAGTCAGCTGAAGGGCAGCCCAATGTCAAAAAATTGTTGAAAATGTATTAGATGCAAGCAGATTAGTGTAAAGCACTTTAAAGCTCATTTCCAGTGGTTTTATCTAAATAAAATGTATCAATCACACTGGCCTGTCTGTGCTTGTCTATGTGGAGCGTTTCAGCCAGACTGCAAGACGCACAGAGTGCACCAAATAAAACACAGAGGAGAAAGGGATTTCTAAAACAAAAAAAAAAATCATAATTATAGAAAAATGTTGCCAAATCTTGTTGAATCGAAGTTCTAGACACAGCTTCAAAATTGAACACACGTTTTATCTGCCGTCCTGTCCTTCACGCCGCGCAGTGTTGAAGCCAAACTTGGTGAAATAAAAAAGGTGAAGCTCTGCGAGTGTGCAAACCGCAGAACCAGCAGAAAAACTCCCACCAACCAATCAGATTCATTAACCTCAGCTATCCCACAATCCCCCTGGGGGGACCTACATAGACAAAGACAAACTCTTTCCCCCTTGTGTCCTGCATCTCCCCTTCTTTCTTCCCTCTTTTTCTCCTCCCACAACCCATAACACCCGTCCTCCCTTGCCAGATTTCCAAACAGCAATAAGTAACAGGAACACAATTAGCAAAGTATGCTAATACAACTTCTTGTGTCAACATATAAAAGCATAATAACCATGACTACTGAGTGTGGGAGTAATCCACCTCCTCAGCTCTGTATCGGTGAATCAACGCTGAGTTAAGTTGGGCTCAAAGCCGTGTGTGTGTGTGTGTGGATATGTATATATATACACTACCAGTCAAGAGTTTGGACACACATAGAAATGACCATGTTTGTGAAAGAAAAGCAGATTTCATAACATCAA
>JAUMHL010000018.1:3421732-3440917 GCA_032362345.1 Sandelia bainsii
ATGTGCAATGATGGTAACACAGCTGAAGACATGTATCTTTTCATGAAACACATGGTCATTCCTATGTGTGTCCAAACGTCTGACTGGTAGTGTATATATACATTAAAGCTTTGCAAGAGTGAATCCAAACTGTAGTTGTAGTTTGTGAAATTGAAGCTTTTGATCATAACGATAACAAAAGACTCTGCCCTATTCATACAGAAAATGGAGGTGGACCACACTCCATAGACCAAATGTTTATCTAAGCTGTATATAAGTCTGAGATATTACTAAACTTCTGTTAACAAGTGTTTCAGTCATCTGACCCAGTCACCTAGTCAGTCAGCAGGTTGTTGAGATGGTGACCTCACCTGTCCTTGTTAATCTCATAATTGAGGCATCAATTGAAGCATTAAGGAGTTTGCTGAATTTGCTGAATTTGCCTTCAGCTCTACTGAAGGCCTCTAACGCAGCCAGCCAATCAGCCACTCAACTACTCCTCAGTCAGCCGACTGAAGAACAAGTCAACAAGTAAGCTGCTCGGTGAAGCAGCTTCCAGTCAGTCAAGCAGTCACCCAGCCAGTGAGCCCCCCACCTGTCCCTGCTAATTTGGTGAGGAATCAATTAAGGCTGTGTTTGCTGAGTTCTCCTTGCCTTCAGCTCATCTGCTCCTCTCTAATGCAATTGTCCTGTGTGCTGCGTGCAGAGCGGCATAATAAAGTGATAAGGCTAATCAGGTTGGCTGCTCCTCTCCACTCCCCATACGCACACTACACTTATTCTATTAGATGTGTAATGAGATTCTGCACTCCATCAACACGATGCCGCTCTGTGTGTGTGTGCGCGCGCAAGTGAAAAAGTGTGCGCATTTGTGTGTGTGTGTCTGTCTGTGTGTTTGAGCAAGAGAGCTTCTGTTCTTGCAGAGGAAATTTGCTCCATTTACATTCTATCATTAGCTTGAAACAAATGTGCCCTTGAGCTTAGCGCCCCTGTCTCTCTCAGCTGCAAACACTTTACTTTGGCAGGCGATCATAGTAACATGCTCGTGCACACACACACACACACACGCACACTTCAGCAAATAAAGAAAAGCACAAACACACACTTAGATGAAACTAATAGCAGAAAGTATCACTCAAATGAGTGTAATGCTACACACACACACACACGAGTGTGAGATCATTAGTTGAGGATTCATCTAACTTTTCATTATGCAAACACACACACACACAAATATCAGTTCTAACCATCCATTCATTTATCCATCCATTCAACAGCAATCGTACCTCTCAGATACACACCAACTAGTCCACTGAAGCAACCACCAACTGACATGCACATACACACATTACACCCCCATCCAGACAAGTAGAGAGAGTGATGGTCGAGTAGATGTAGAGGACACGGGGCTCTATGATGTGTAGAACAGTTCTGGTCAATGGGCCAGATAATGAGTTGCCATAAACAGCAGCAGTCTTCCACTGTCCATCTCAGCTCATTACCGTACCTAGCATATGTAATCGCTGTGTTGCTGGGGCGTGTCTTAATGTACTCCACTCTGCTGTTTCACAAAGACAGTGTTGGGCCTGCAGGGCGGGTCACAAGAAGGTAAGACTGGATCAGTGGATTAATCTCAGGAAGAGTCGATGATTGGTCTTCAAATCTGCAAAAACTGTTATGAGTCCTAAATCTTCTCTGCTCTATCTGTATAATTTAGCCTAAACAAATTACTAAACAGTTCATTATGTGGTGCAATTAGGCCATTTAATGTTATTTTTATAAAATAAAAAAATGTTGAAGCAATATTTAAAGCACAATCTTATATATTCAGCCTTCTGTGATGTACTTCATTAACATAAATCAGTGGGAAGACAAAACAACAGAGGGTAATACAGTATATGGGTATTTTGGAGGCCAGAAAGCTGTCACAGAAACATAATTAGAAAACACGCACACACACCCTCACACACATACAAACACAATATCAAGCTGTGCACATCCTCATTAACTCCTCGAGTATGATAAAACACGATTCTCTCTCATCCCACCCAAGATTCCATGAAGAGGAGATAGTATTTCAAGCTGCCAGCACTAAATCTCTAATTATAACTTTATTTGAAGAAAACAAGGGAGCACTTAATAAGCAAATGAGAGTGATAATAACTTGGAATATGGATTGGACCTAACAGACTAGATTATAGGGGTGAACCCCTGCCGAGAGTGAGAGAGAGAAAGACAGAGAGAGGGAGAGTTGTAAATAATGTGACAGAACGAGTAAATTATGAGGCTAAATACTCAAAGCTGTAATTATGTCTTTCTTTGAACAGCCACAAATGAGTGGGTGTGAGGATGATCGGATGAAAAACTGTTAACTGCCTCGCAGATTTTTCCCTCCTTCTTCTCTCATTCGCTGCCATTCACACACAACAGACACTCACTGTATCACCGCTCTGCTTCTTGCTGTTTTTGTCTTGGTCTGAGTTTTTCCATTGTCAAGTGCATTAACATAAGAAGCTCGAGAACGCAGAACGCTCTGCTGGTTTATTTAAACCCCATTAAAGGGGCTCAGAAAGTGCACGTGAAGAGTTGTATGACTTCTGTAGCTCTGAAGATGTTTTGTTTTTTTTACAGAGGAAATTGGCCATTGTTTTAATGATGTGCGAGCTGACATTATCAGTATTAATATATTCATAGCTATTCAGTATTTAGATCTTCTACACTCTGTCGCTCACTTTGCAAAAAACAAAAACACACTTTGAGAGTACACACGTTCTCTGGATCATGTGGTTTAGTAGGATGGACTACTACATGTGTGCAGAGAGTGCAGGCAGTGTGCTAGTATAGTATAGTCGTACATGCTCACAGCACCACAAGTTAAGCTAGTGTGACTCCTAAAAATAAATGACTAGTGACTATATATATAATGACTATAAATGAGTAGTGCTGCATAGTTAATCACAATTGAAATCATGGCGTCAGCCTGTGTAATTATGAGAGAGTAACTTTTTGGCCAGATGTTAACCACTTTCTGTGAGGTGAGCAGCTAAGATTTGTCTGAATATTCTCTCCTGTGGCTATGACTCCTCCGCTGTCTGTCAGTGCAGCATCCAGGAAGAAACGTGAATGGGCCGAAATGACCATCAATTTATCATTCTGCAAAAAAATGCCTTAGGACAAGAAAAAAGACACAACAATGCTGTCAAATTACATGGCAAAAAAAACAGGATGCCAATTCAAGCAGTTGAGATGGATGGTTTCAAACAACTTTTGTGTTCTTTACTAATACTAAAAATGACCTTTATATACAACTAAACTGCAATAACAAGTACATTTCCGCGGGGAACGTAAACGCCAGGCATTTCCGTTTTCTGTTAACAATTAGCGTAAATATACAAATACAACGATACCTAAGATATTAAAGTACCTGAACTACAACATCCCGTTTTCTTTTCCAAAATATCTGATCTTGCCCTTCAGCACCCACATTTGTGACTCTGATGTTGCTATTGTTTTTTATGGGTGGGTTCAGGCTTATTACAGACAAAAACATGAAAGGGAAATACTTACGTTTTACTTCATTACATTTATTTGGCAGCTTTAGTGACTAGTTACTGTGCAGATGCAAAAATTAACTCCATTTTTACCAGCTGCTGTTTTTGTTCCACATCAAGTCTCTGTTAAGTACTCTAAGTTAGTCAAATTAAATTATTAAAATGTCTTTGTCATATCTTTCCACTTATTTAGGTTTAGTTTCACAGGTTTTTCGCCAACATTTGCTCTTTTTATTGCGACTAACCAAAGGAAACTAGATGGACTAGACTTGCACATTGATGTTATCAACAGCATCAAGTTCAATAGTGTTTAAAATACGTTGTTTTCTTAGAGGAGTACTTGTACTCTGTACTTTCTGGACATTGTGGCGTGTGTACGTATTACTTCTACTTGAACTGAATTTAAAGTGGCACCTGTAGTAGAGTAGTAGTAGTGGCACTTTTAGTTGCCCTTTCACTCAGGTAAGTGCAGTAGTGCAGCTACTTGTGTAAAAATGTTTGTGTACTTCTGCCACATCTGTTAGTGTTTATGGTGTTGAGCCCATACTAGGCAATAATAACAGGATCATTCTTTTTTAAATTATTGCATGTAGCTGGAGACAGGTGATGGTTAGCTTAGCATCGCACAAAACCTCTGGACAATGTTTGGGCCGAGTTCTCCAGATAAAGTCCGGAGTTCATGTTGTATGTGAAAACTGTTTCCAGTCTTTGTGCTAAGCTAAGCTAATCAGCCACTTGTTCCAGCTGTATTTGCTGTGCACATGAGTGGTATTAATTTTTTCATGTAACTCTCAGCTCCCAGTATTAATTTAATAAAAGGTGAAACAATAACATTATTCTAATAGCGCACAGAGTTAATTTACACAAGACATACAGAAAATCCAAATGAATCTACATATAGTGATACTTCTATTATACTGTATAAAAAGACTAATCTGCAATTCACGAGTTCGTAAAGTTGACAACAAAACTAGAATCCATGGCTACTACAGTAAATTATACTAACACAGTGTAAGCAAAAACCGTCTGTATTAGCATCAATATTGTGTCCAGTGTTTTCTATAGTTAAAAACCACACAAGCTGTTTAAAGGGAAACTGTTTGTTTTGACAGCCGTCAGACGTCAAACCCACAATATCATCATCGTAACACGATGTGTTTTAACCCACTGAGCTGTCTGTAAGAACAACAGTTCTGTCTTGTGCTACGATTCAGTGTAGTTACGAATTGGTTGAACACACAGTCCCAGCTCTAACATCTCAGTCGCCTCAATCTCTCTGTAACTTCTTTTATTCCTTTCCATCTTCGTTTCCAAATCTCTTCAGATTTGTCTTGAGCTACAGGACATGAAATTGACTTGTAAAGAGGAGACAAGTATTCACACAGGGTTTCGCCATTCAAGGTTGATTTCATTTCATTCGCTATCAGGGCTGTCTGTCTGTTTGCATGTTAAAGATATGAGCTGATTGTGTGTGTCTGTGTGTGTGTGTGTGCTCTGCTCTTTGTGTCGCTGCCATTCAGCCAGCTGTACATAAGTTACACATTCTCAATTTCGATACATGGTTATATTTGACATATGCTCAACAGGGGCCACGGGTATCGCTTGCAGCATTGTGTCCTTATGCAGGTGTGTGTGTGTGTGTCTGTGTGTGTCCCTAAGCTGCAGTCTGTGCTCCTGTACCAATCCAGTGAAGTTGTCTGAGAATGACAGCTTCATTATCTTGTATGAAAGTGGGACAAATGGGGGCTTGTCTCCCTCTCACTGAGAGTGTAAGCATGGAGAGCTGAAAAAACAAATAGCTTAACACACGTAAACACACACGGACGGCTACACTTTGTTTCCCCTTCTTTCTTTTTTTAACATGTCTCAATCCCCCATCTCTGTGACAGTCTTTCTTCTGATGAGTGTGTGTGTGTGTGTTTGTTGGCAGCTGGGACCCGTAAGTGATGACTGTGTCTAAAAGTTGATCACTGGGAGATGCTCTGTTGTTCTGAAATGAGGTGATAGGGGACGTGCGTGTGTGTGTGTGTGTGTGTGTGTGTGTTCGGATGTTTTGGGGAGTTGCTGGCAGATGTCAAACAGTTGAAGCCTCACACAAACGTGCTGACAACTCTCTTAGTAACTGGGCACCTCAGGGGGCAAGACAGGTGTGTGTGTGTGTGTGTGCCAGAGAGAGAGAGAGAGAGGGAAACAGACGTGACCTACCCCCCTCCATCCCATCTGCATCCTGACATCTGACAGGGGCGTCACACCAGGCCAATCCACCGATCTCTGTGTGTGTGTGTGTGTGTGTGTGGTGGCTCATATCCAGTAGAAAAGGTAATGGTATGTAAATGACCCCACATATGTCATCCATGAGAAGAGCGGGATAGACACACACTTTTTTTCTCTCTCTCTTTAACACACACCCACACTTTCTGCCCTCTGGGTTGGGGGGGGTCTCGGCCCCTGTCTGACTTCTTTGGGTCAGTTTCTCACACTTCTGACAGGGTCACACACCTCTCCCTCTCATTATTAACCTGCAGTAAAACGCCATGCAGCCAAACATTGAGAGTGTGTATGGTAGAGTGAAAGTGCTGAAGTGTAGGTGGGAAGGAGATTGAGAAAACTGAGGTGTGTGTAGTAGCGTATACAGACGGGTAGAAAGAGTGAGTGAGTGTGTGTGTGTGTGTCCTCGGGGCATTACCTATCACATTAACAATATGACAGACTGCCCAGCCTCCTCTCTCATTACCTGTCAATCAAGCACAGCACGTCACATTCAGCCAACAACACCTCACTTTCAAGAGCGAAAAAGCCCAATTACAGCTTAAACATGCCACTTGTGTGCTTTAGGACACTTTAATGTATATCTGTGAACATTCAGCACCATTTAAGACCCTTTACCCTCGCAGCTCCCATCTGCAGCCACTTCCCCGCAGCCATTTAAAGCCCCACACAGGCAGCTTTCACTTCAGTGTGGTTATAATATTATGCAAAACTGCCACAAGGGAGAAAAGGAATCATAAATATTTCTGTGAAAACTAATGGATGCAGTGAATATATAAATTGTCACCTGTTATTGAGGCTATTGAACAGGCTGCAAACACATATTCTGCAGCAGCAGAATAACTGAAGGAAGAAGGATCAAAGTGACATGAAAACAAATCGCTGAAAGGAGGAGTGTGGGTGTGTGTGGGTCCTATACACACACTTCTGACTTTTTTCTCCCATGATTCACAGTGTGCTGTTAGATTTATATATAAAAAATCCCTTCTGAATTCCATCAGAGTTACTGACAGGATTATAGTGTGTGTGTGTGTGTGAGAAGAGACAGGTGATGAGAGGGTCCTGCACTGTGGTCACTGATGATTCACAATAGCTTTATGACCAACATCTACCTGTGAGTGTATGTGAACATGTCTTTCTATGGCTGTGAGGACACTATTGCCGGTTGTCAGAACTTCAGAGCGCTGTTTATTATAATAATAATAACAATAATAATAATAATTTTAAGGGTTTAAGTTTAAGAGTTAAAACTTGGTTTTATGCGTCAGGTTTGGGTCGGGGTTAGGAACTTAGTTGTGATGGCTAAGAGTAGGATAAAAAGTCTATAGAAAGTGAGTGTAAGCAGAGTAATGGCCACTGGGGGAGGTCCCTGAATGACTTCATCTGTCTTTGTTCCTTCTTTCGTTGTCTTTATACAAGACCTGAAACGTACATTGTGGAAATAATAGTTTACAGCACATCATAGCAGCACCGGTTGCGTGACAGGAACGTCGTCAACACACCCACTCGCTGACCTGCTGTATTCACGCATGAGATTGGAGCGAACATTGGACTGACTTTGAAGTAGGCAGCCGGTAGGATAAACTCTATTTAAGGACCGGTCCAAGTGATTTGGATATTTGTATTCTCACATACAACTCTTCTGGGTAATGTCTAGAGAAGTTCTGATTTGCACGAAATGATCATTGTTAAGGTTAAGTGTTAGTAAAATATAATACACTTTGTACTTCATGCTTCAAGTCCCTTTTGACTTAAAACACAGTTTTCACTTACTTTAACTCAGACTGTAAGTGCCTAAGCATAATCATAAAATTGTGCTTTCATAGTTTAGTAGTCGCAAATGTTTATAAAATATTTATACGTTGATGAAAAGTTGTGATTTAAATAGGTTTCGATCAAAATGTGTTTGCTGTTAATTTCCAAAGGAAGGGGTTGTACTTTGGTGGACTGTGGGTAAAAATGTTTAGTAGCAACATGAGTCTGCATAACTCAGAGTTATATAACTGTACAGTACGAGTAAATGTGCACTAGTTTACTCCTTCCCATCTTATTTCCCGTCTGCTTTATAGTACAAATAAACGGTATCAAACAAATAATGAATAAAGTCATGTGTTAATGAAGTTCAATTTGAAACTGTTCATATTATAAAGATAATATAAAGTCTGCACGTGTGTTAAAAGTGTAGTTACTGTATGTTTGTGTTTATATGAGGGTGTGTGTCTGTGTCCCTCCAGGCTCACTCCATCAACCTCGCTTCAACACCAGCTGTCTCCCCTCATTTACATAGTCTCTCCTCCCACTAATGGAATTAGCCACAAGTTTCCTGAGGTGAGGCAACACACACAGATCTACAGACACTACTTTATGTACTGTGTGTGTGTGTGTGTGTGTGTCTTGGGCTGCGAAGGTCAATCAGAAGACACAAAGATGTCAGCTCAGTCCAAAAATACTGTGAGAAACAAAACCTGTCAGTGCTTCAAAAAACACAACAAGCCAGCCAGTAGCCACAAAGAGATTCAGAAGCTTTTGTACTGACGGGCTCAGAAAACAAATGTGTATTTGCACCTTTATGCATATACAGTAGACACAGAAAATAGAATTTAAAACCAGTTTACTTGCTGTTTCAAACCCAAATCCTGTACTCTGGTATGACCACTGTGCTTCTCTGGACAACTGACCAGCTCTCATCTTGATTTAAAGCTCTTCTGCAGCAAGTTGTAAAAACAACTTTCCAGAAAAATCAAATGAAAAATATGTGTTAAAAAAGATCAACATTGTATTTCTCATCAATTTGATGTTTGCTTTTCCTTAAGACAGAAAATTCTAAGTGATCCCATACGTTTGAACAGTTGTGTGTATTGTAGCACTGAACATACTTGTAGTTGTCTGTTTGGAAGGGACATATAGGACATAGATATAAATAACATTCATTATGGCTGAATTCAGACTTCAGTCAGACCCTGACTTAACTCAGTTTCTTTGACATTTGAACCTAAAAGGCACAAGCAGTCATTTCATAGCTACTGAGCATCATCATTGATATCCACCAATTCCAGACTCAGGTTCTCTCCTTACCATGACCTTGAGAAAGTTTTATAGATCCCAGTCAGCATACTCTACTGGCCTTTTCTTTCTTCCCTTCACTATCTCCTCTGCTCCTCTCCACCAGCGGTGCGGTTTCCTTTTGTTTTGTCCTCCATCTCTCTGTCAGCAGGTCCCGTCCATCAATACAGAACTGTCAGTCATTGGAGTGACAATTGGCAGCTGTCGATACAATGCACAGGGTCCACAGTCTGCATATAGGCTTCAGCTCCTAAAATGCTATCACCTGCCAATACAGAAACACACACAAACACAAGCCCGTGCAACACACACGCGCACACACACCTTATTCTTTTTGCATCCGCATCACACTTGATCATCGCTGACACAGGAAAATTTGGTTTGGTATAAATGAGATCAGATCAAATGCGGAAACAAAGAACCACCTTCCTGTGGTAGTAAACACACGCACACGTGCACACACACACACACGTGCACACATTATTGTACTGATGAAGGTCTTTGATAAAGAGTAGAGTCACTGACACATGGCTCCCCCTACTGGAGACCTGTAAGACCTTTGGCAATGACATCCCAGTCCCTGGTTACACTACAGCACATTAGCATTCATTAATTGATTCAATCATCCATCTATTCATTGAACCACTCCTCTCTCTCTTTCTGCCTCACTCTATCGTACTCTTCCTTCAAAGAAAAGTTTGTTTCTTGTTTACTGTGTTGCTAACTTTGTGCCTTTGTACCCTTCTTTACACAAACACATATATGTACATCAGTCGGGCTACAGCAAATACGATAGATCAAAATTAAACCAAGATGCTGACAGGAACTGGGAGGAGACACGCCTGTCTGTATGCTTTCTCTCCTTTACACAGGCGCCGTCCATCCGTATGAGAAATGTGATTACAAATGAGAACGTGAGCGAGAGAGCGGAGTGCCACAGCTGGCGTGGCATCTGGCTTGGCATATCGTTGCCCGGCCTCGCCCGCTGCCTGTGCGTTCTAATGTGGCTGTCGACAAGCCCATTAAGAAGCCATCACTAAATGCTCTGTCTCCGCTCTTCTTCCACGCTTTATATAACAGGCCTGAGGGAATACCAGCAACACGGAGGAGAGGGAGAGGAAGAGAGCGAAGAAACGGAGAACAGAAACAGAACACGTAGAAACAGAGGTGAGAGGAAGAAGACAGGGAGACAGAGAATGGGGAAAGTTTGTGTTGGAGAATTAACAATGAGATTTAATCATAAAGTGTGTGAGTGTCATGTCTGTGCCTGAGACAGGAAGTGACAAAAGTACAGACTTTGACTTCACTTTATACTTTACCATCAAAACAGACAACCACATAAGAAAGTTCTGCCTGAGGGCCGTGGAGCAGACGACGTGCCCTGTGAAGTCTTCACTTCCAGACCAAAGTCTGTGAAGTTGTTTAAATAATTTAGTTTCTAATTTTTAAAAAAGCTACAAAAGGTTCCAGGTTTGTGGAGGATATTAAGTATTTTTAGACCAATTAGCTGATTAAAAGTAACTTTGACAATCAAATAGTTAGATATATAACATAATAATATAAGATATATATAAATTTGCTAAATTGGTTAAACAACTAAACAACAACAAAGAAAAAAATAATTGCTGTAAGTAAAAGATAGTAAAATGTTGAATTAGTTTTAGCATAATTTTTATGACATGACACTGAATGGCAACGTTTCACAGTACAGTTCACATTGTCTTTATAAATAGGAAGTGTGATGTTAATCAAAATGGTAAAATTCAGTTTATCATCCATTTATTTCTATAGAATTAATACACAATATTGAGTTACCCGACATAACCATGAGCTGTTTAGCTGGACTCTTCCTCACCCTGTGACTCCTACAGTCCTGCATATTGCTGCTATTCTACTGAACATTATTCATAATAGTCACAGTGTCATCATTTCTAGCTATGGTGTGATCTTGAATCCATGTCTGGAACATCTGGCATCCTGTTCCATGCCATAAATACTAGAGTCCCTCATTAAGACTAGATCAGAAGCCAAATCATCATAGAAATAATACATGTTTTCATTATTTTGTTGACAGTGGTGACAATCAGTGGTTGTGAAATCATGAAATGTATCATTAGTATAAAATAAAGCTTACAAAGTTCTTACTGTTAAATTGTTGGACACAACAGTTGATCAGTGACACAACGAGCCAGAGTGGGTCACCAGATTAAACCTGCTTGTGTTGCACATTCCCAATCAGTGATTCACAGGAAAATGCGACTCTTAACCCTAAATTGGCTGACAGTGCTGAATTTGATGATTCAAACAAAAACACCTATGGTGCACAGACATCAGGCACTATAATACATACAGTACAACATACAAAATACAATAAACAATCTTTATTTATACTTCTCTTTGTAAGCTCAGGCCAGGAGGAGGTCTGTTACACAAGCTGCCTGCCTTGGAATACAGACGACAGGACACTTATCAAAGCTGTTGTAGGTGGCGAACACTGTCTTGAACGGCTGGAGGGGAGGACAGGCGAGGCACAGAAGACGAGAGGAGGTGGGTGAAGTGGGAAGTCGTGAGAAAAATGGAATAAACAGAGAAAAAGACAGTCATTAAATCTTTTTTAGCATTGAAAATTGCACAAGTACATTTAGTTTTTCTGTGTCCGCACCTTTAACCTGGTACATCTGCATGTGGATATGTACTGAATCGTTCTATAAATCTAACAGGTTTGTTTTCATTAGAGCAACCAGAACACAGTGTGGTGTATCATGATATGATTTGGCACTTAATTACTGACAGCAAGGCCAAAGTGATTTGAAGTGGACTTTGTTCATATACACTCCAATAAAAACTCTAAGACTGCCATGACAGTTTCTTAGCTTTCATCTAGCTGGATGAATCAAACATTATGATTCACAAATACACTCACCAAGACCATGTATGTCTTGTTGTGTGTGTGTGTAGCAATGAATTGCTCTTTTCATAAGTGACCATGACAGGTTTCTCATTAGGCCCTGAAGCCTTCTTGGAGTTACACTGTTAGAGACCGCACATACAGCACAGCTCCTACACAAAACCCCGCACACACTCACAGGAACACATGCTGACCTGGGTGATGGTGTAAAAGACAAGAGTTTTCTGTGCAACTACACAGTACCACAGCAGTAGTTTGGTTACCGTGTGTGTTTGTGTGTATTTGTGTGTCTGCACCGGCTGCTGGAACTAAGCGGGGCTCTTAATCACGGCT
Organism: Sandelia bainsii; assembly: GCA_032362345.1. Classification (NCBI taxonomy): domain Eukaryota; kingdom Metazoa; phylum Chordata; class Actinopteri; order Anabantiformes; family Anabantidae; genus Sandelia; species Sandelia bainsii. The sequence continues at coordinate 3,433,835 of JAUMHL010000018.1, forward strand.
GTAACGGGCAACATTACCGGCAGCGGCAGCAGGCTAATGATGAATGCCCGAGTCTCAGTGCAAACCCTGACCTCCTTTTCTGCTGTGATGCACAAAAAGCTCTAGGTCTCCAAAACACACACATTCACATGCATACGCTTGCATCAACACATCTTGACAAAAAAATAAATAAAAAAATGAACATGGATAAAAATGCATGTACGCACACATACTCGCATAAACACACCATTTGTTCTGCATTAAGGATTTAGAACCCACTTTTATAACCAGCATGGTTGCTCAGGGAATACACTGCACATGTGACTGTGTGTGTGTGTGTGTGTGAGAAATCATACAACCTGTCCTCCGATTCTGCACTCTTCAATGAAATATTTCAAACTTGTCACTAGAGGAAGGCAGCAAAAGAAAGGCGGAAATGACAGAGCGAAATGAGGAGAGAAAGATGACTGGAGATGTAACTATTAAATGAAATGTAAATGAGAGAGAAAGAAAAATAGAAAGTAAAGAGAGAAAGACGCATCAGAACATGAGACAGACAGATGGTATTTAAAAAAAAAGTAAAAGGGATAAATACGGGGGAGTGAGTAGTTATAAACGAGAGTAAAGTTTTGATGAAGGACAAACTAATGTCAGGGACTGGGGCGGTCCGGGCTTCCTGCTCCCCGGCTACCACATGTGATCCCGCCTGTCACTCACACTCCATCGCCATGACAATCATCATAATGCCGATGCCTGGGGGCGGGGACAAGCCTGTCCTTGTAACAAACAGAACCCCTCCGCGATCTGACGCCAACAACTGCCGAGAAGATGTGAGACACACGCACACGACCACCATCACATGGTGAGATGCCACACAAATAGAAACTCTAGCACAAAAAAAATGAAGCAAATCTCAGTTTAAATTTAAGATGAAAGCTTCATTTTTCAGTAACAATAATGTGATGTGAAGTGTTACTGTCACCGTGTCCTGAGCCCACTACATGTTTTGTCAAACACACTCATTGTATAACATGCATCATGTCATTTTCTGTGCATCTGGATCAAATTTATCCATTTTATGCATTCAAACAATACATGTTAGTCGTGATCAGAGCATTCACATATCATATGTGTGAGTGAGAGACAGTGTGTGTGTGTGTGTGTGTGTGTTTGTGTGTGTTAGCCACAGGGTGGGGAGCAGGGACTTGTCAAGCTGAGGAAGAGATGGCAAACTGGATGGTGATGCCAGCCGTGTGTGACAGCTCCTTCACACACATACGCAAACACTCACACACATGCTGTAGCCGCCCCAAACCTACCCCAGCCAGCACTCTAGAGCTGTGAAAGCTGGGTTGCAGAAAGAAAACGAGACTGGTGGAACCTCTCTTTAACTAGAGGCTGATTATTGTGTGTTCATGTGTGTGTGTGGGGAAGGTGGTGGATTGGTGGGGTGGGGGTTCAAAGTGTCACATCAATTTGTGGCTGTGCTGTTTCTAAAAGAGGCTAACCCCACTGCCACTTAAGCTTAGAACATCAGACAACAGCATACTGGCAGACAGCACACATAGATACAGTACACACACACAAATGCGCAGAATTATGCACACTTGCAGACCTACACATAACTGCCAGCACGGCAGGTTATGACATTTCTACAGTAGTGAAATTTGAAAATGTTTCATGCTGTATGTGTACCTGTCATTTTAACTGCTGCTTATAAACAGTGTTAATTAATTTGAAAAATGTGATAATCATTCAGCACCATGCGCTGTTATACAATATAACAACATATATCCTGACAATACTGTACGTGTGGTCATTTTACACACTGGCTGCTGCAGCAAGGCTTCATAAATGTAACACTGTGCAAACAATCAAATCACTAAAGAGGCCAGTATGTACGTCAAGATTTATTTAACATCTGCACACACTTGTTAAATTTATTTTCAGCAAATCTATCAAAGCGTTTGCTCCGTTGTGCCTTTGAGGTAAGAGCACAAGCAGACAACTGAGGTGGAGTTGCTGGTTAGAAAAACCCCAAGGGTGACCTGGCCTGGCCCCCAGCCCACTTTAACCACTTGTGTCCATTAACAGGCTCCTAGATATCATTATGCTCCCTGGGGACCAGGTGTGCTCTAACCAGCCATTTACCCTCTCTCTCTCTCTCTCATCTCTCCTCCTCTCTCTGCTATGATGTTACTCAATGGAAAAAGACAGCAGTGAGAAAAAATATGAGATTGATTTATTTGCTTCGGTGTTCTTTGGGATGGAGTCCTCTCCCTCTCTTTCTCTCCCGATTTGCTGCCTTTCTTTCTCTGCAAACTGAAACCAATTAGCGAGCACAGCACTTGTAGCGGGGAATGTAGGGCAAGCGAGGAGTAATAAAAAAGTATTGACTTTTCTGTGACTGTACGTGGCGTGAAAGGGGTGCTGCGGCCTTGTCCGACATGAAAGGAGCTCCATTAATTTCACTTATTTCACCCAGGCCCCTGTCAGGAGGCCCTAATGCGTCCCAGGCGCACTTCTCACATGCAGGCAGTCAGACAGCACAGCGCAGCTCCAGCCTGGTTACCAAATGAGTTTACATTATATATCAGTGCAAGGGAGAGAGGGACCAGTGCAAGAGAAAGGAGTAATTTCTAATTTCCTGGTTGAAACACAAAGTAAGTCCTTTCGTACGTAGCTAATTTTGCCCAAGCCTCACCTCTTCATCCTCCTTCTGTCTCAGTCTTGTTCTGCTTCATGCAGAGGCCAGCATTTGAGGAACACAACCTACAGTATCAAAATAGTGCCACAAGATATTATCCCGGTAGTACGATAGTGAGCCAATTTTGATTCAGCTTACTGAAAAAGCCAGAAAAAGTAAAGTAAAAGAAGAGACATTTCAGCTACATAGGTGTATAAAGCCTGCTCTTGTGGACTAATATTTATTTTCTAGAAATAATGCTTCTCGTTCATTTTCTTGCAAACTGGAGTCAGGAAATAAAATATTGCACAGAGAAATGAAATAAATTCACTGGAACATGTAAAACAGCCACTTTACAATCCTATTTGATGCTGCATGGCAGCACATCCGAACCTGATGTAACAAATATCAGCAAACAGTTGATGAGGTGTAGTCTGCTTTCTTGTCACACTGTTTGCATGTTTTCATTAGAAAATATACTTGGTTTTCATTTGCTTCATTCAGAACCTAAATCCACCTCCAATTCTCTGGAACATTATTCTGACTCCCCATAAAGTAAGAGACAGGGCACAGAGCAGATCTTTCAACTATCTGTTGTGGCAAGTGCAGTTATCTTCACTGCTGTCTACTGGTGCAGCAGCCTGACTGCCAATGACACCAACCAACTGAAAATACCAAGGCAGGAAGGCTCCCTCTATGCTGGGCACTTCACCTGAGCCCTTGGAGTTGGTTCTGAAGAGGTGGATGCTGCACAAGCAGTTGGACATCTCAGAGAACATGCCCTCCACAACCTGCCAGTCGAATAGTGACTTTAAATAAGAGGCTGCTTCAGAACGATACAGGAAGTAATTCCTGCCAACTTTCATCACACTGTACAAAAACTCTCCTCTTTGTTTAATAGAGGGATCTCCTCTGAGTACTTTCAGGACAGACATGTTTTAACACTATGCATCACATCTGTTAAATATTAGATTCATCTAATTTTTTAAGCACATCTATCCATCCATCTATCCGGCTATCTCAATTTAAACCACTTAGCATTGAGAGGCTCTTGAAGTTAGCCCACTGCCACCATGTAAAAGCTATTTACCTGCAATTTTGCACATACTTGTGTTTGCTTGTTTGCTTTGCTTGCATTTGCATGCATGTTTTTGTGTGCTACAGACACAACCTGTGTCTGTGTGTGTGTGTGTGTGTGTGTGTGTGTGTGTGTGACAAAGACCAAAGTGTGAGAGGTTATCTGCAGACAGAAACTAATCAGTGTGTGTGAGATAAGAAAGCAGCCTTTATGGTGTATGGTAATCAGCACCCCCTCGGCCTGCCACCACCATGCATAATCACCACGACTTATTCACATGATTGATGAAATATGCATCTGTGAAATCCGAGCTGCTTTTGTTATCATCCTGTTTTTCCCCTCTACTCCCTCTCTTTTTCCTTTTCTCTCAATCTTTTCTTGTCTTGTTCAACCTCTCTGTCTCTCTACACATCTCTCCCCTGCTCGGCAGTGGCCAAAGATGTTTGGAACCATGTACAAACAAGAAATTACACACTCAGCATGGGGTCTGTCTTACACACACACACACAGAGACTCACTCTACACATGCGTTTCTTCTCATAAGGTAGGAGTATGATGCTTAAGAAATGCATTAAAAAGGAAAGGGAAGAAAGAAAAGATAAGAATAAGAGAGAGTAAATGAGAACACACATTAATTGTTCTGTCCTGCAGAGAAAAGTGTTGGATGGATTAGAAGGGGATGAAAGGAGATGGGGAGAGGGAGATGGAGTGATAGATGGGATTAGATAGATGCTTCAGAGAACTCTTGTCATTGACACTCAGTCACATTAATCAGGGAATGGATGCAGAATTCACAACTAATGCAACATAAGGAAACAAATATAGAAACCATTAAAACAGAAAGCAGCCGCTCTGCACAAGGACACAAATACCAACGGAATGAGTGGCTACAGTTCAGGTATGTGGTTGCTGTGACAAAAAGGTTATTAATAATCAGGAAAACGGTCATCACCACTTTTCAGTCAGCCTGCCTCAGGAGCTGCTGATCAGGTTCTATTCTGTAATGCATTCTCGACACATCCATTGTGCCTTGTGGTTTTATTCGGAAACTAAACAAGACAAGAACAGACTACAATCCACAGTCAAGAGTGCAGAGTCGAGAAATGGGCAGGTGACACCACTGCAGAGCCCTCACACCCAGGACACAGCCTGGTTCAACTCTCCCCCTCTCGTGGGCGCTGGAGAACACTGTACAGTAAACCAACCAGAACCAAGAACAGTTTCCTCCCACACACCAACACTCTGATGAACAGGTAATCAGTCATGTAGTATCAGAAACAACCCCTGCTTACCTGTACCCTATAATGTTTCCATCCACTCATAATAGTCACATTCATATATATCTGTTCAAACATTCTTGGCCGATAAAGCTGATTCTGAATATCGCTAACTTCTCTGCAGTGTTGTGGCAAGCTAGACCTCCTAGATGATATTTTACTGTCTTGTCAGTATTTTAAACATGGCCCCACTAACGCCGTCCCCTGTGCTGTGGACTAAAGCTGAGCTTCCTCAGGTTGTTCCTTAGAAGCATAAGACTCAGATGAAGTCAGGGATTAGGCTAAAGTTGGAGGTATTTTTGAACTTGGCCACACATAAAGATGACATAATAAGACTTTAGACAGTCTCACTGAGGGCATTCCTAGTGATTCTGTGAAGTGGTCAGGCTCTTTCATTATTAGTTCCAGAATTTACTGTCCCATAAGAAGTGGAGGTTGCAGATGTAGTTTGACCATCCAACAAACACTTTGGTTGGATCACGCTGACTCTGATAATCATACAGTGGAAAGGGACTTGTAGAGAAAAAGCTTAGGATGAGGGCTGGGACCAGGACTTTGATTTGGGCTGATGGTAGGCACCGAGGGAAGGTGGGGGCTGAGACTGAGGCTAAGATTACGATTGGGGCTGGTGAATTAAGGCCCCCAGCCTCGGGGTGCTATTACACATCTATAATGAGAAACTGAGAAATGGGGGAAGGGTGGGGTCGGGTGGGGGGTTTGTCTTTGCACCTCAGCACACTTTAGATTAAATATGCACAATTCCCATGCAAAATGGGCCGGGAGCAGCCAGGACCAGCGTTGCTGTCTAATCCCCTCTGCTGGAGTTGTTTCAGCCAGGGTTAACAGGCTCATCAGTCAACACAGGCTGCTTAGCACAGGACATCAAGGCCATTTGCAGGTTTAAGTGTTTGTGATTGCTTCCCTTTTCAGATTCCACTAACGCCACCCCCCCCCGCCATAGAGACCATATGAGTCTCCAATAAGACACACACACACACACACACACACACACACAAGTATGCGAAGATCAACCATCTAATAGCACAGGTTTAGATGTGGCTTACACATAAATATCAGTGTGCAGAAGTGAGTATAAAAAACACACTAGACAGGCCAGATTCTCACACACAGTGAGGCGCTTTGACGCATACACCTTGCACCTCCGAAAGACACTGACTTCTGTAATCTGTTGTGTACTGGTGTGTTTTGTCTGCGAGAAGTCGGTCAGTCAGACCAGCAGACGAATGGATGGACAGATGAGGTAGACTAAGGTGAATACAACAGAATAATTAAAAATCTCTTTATTAATAATCGTAAAAATTAAAACCACTGGAAACATGTACTGCAATTAAAAAAAAGAAATGCATTTCTTTAGCTTATATAAGAGCAAAACACACACATACTTCTGTTCGTATCCTCTCTGCTGTATCCCTGCGTCTGTCTAAACAGTAGCTTCATCACATCCATTTGCATTTCACAGCCAGTGTTGACTCACCAATGCACTGCGGTATGAGAGGGTTGTCATGTTCTTCGAGTATGCCTGTGTGTGTTTGAGTATTGTGCTCTCAGTATGTGAGTGACATAGTTTTCAAGAAAGGGGGAGGGGGTGGGGGGGTGGGTTGTGGTCAGGTATTGTAGATGAAGAAGGCAGAGAAAAGGAGAACAAGTGTGCAGACAAACAAGACGGCAAGAGAAGGAGAGTGATGGCAGGCGATAGGGATAGGCAGTGATTACACCACAATACATACAGTATGGTTCAGTGGAGCATATCCGCGCAGGGACAGGCAGTCCATTAAAGCACAGACATCCTTATCCTGTTGTCTACCTGTTTTCTCTTACATCCATGGATGCATGGAGAGAAACTACAGTATCTAAATATCTAAATCTGGACTTCACCTCTGAATAACTGTGATGACAAAGCATTTTATACAGTAGGAATGTTTTTGTCTGGATTAATGTTGTCTTTCCCAAAAATATATTTTTTTCAACATACAGCTCTGGAAAAAATTAAGAGACCACTGCAAAATTATCAGTTTCTCTGATTTTGCTATTTAAAGGTATAT
>JAUMHL010000018.1:3442498-3458550 GCA_032362345.1 Sandelia bainsii
AGGGAGACAGAGAAGCCATAGCTAACAATATAACAAGCTAGCGGAGCTAAGAAAACAAAGTAATACACAGTTAGCAGGAGTTTTAAAACTAGTGCTTGAGTAATTCAAGCGTCTGATTTAACTCTTAAAACACTCGGTGTCCAAAAATGAGTGAGCTTAGAGTTTAGAAAATTAATTCGTAAATCAAACCCAACAAGCAGGAGTAGGAGCAGCAAACAATCCGCATCGGATACAGGAAGCAGGAAGTCTACAGGAAGCCTTACAGCTGAGGCTATTAAGAGTGAGCCAGCGTGGGTGTTTCCTCTGTGGGGATGTGTATCCATGGAATTGCATATATGTGTTTTCATGTGTTTAACAAAGCAGGGATGTATCTGGATATGTCTGTTCTGGTGTGTATCTGTGTGTGTTGGTTCTGATTGGACGTTAGCTTTTGAAAGTTGTGACAGGTGTCAGTCTAATGCGTAAAGAAGGAAAGGCTTGGAGCGTAGACAGACACAGACGTGACCACTCATTGTAGTGCACTTGATTAGCATGTAGCCTCCTAATTAGCTATCCTCTATGGTTACAGGCAGTACCGCTGGTGACATGGCTAACAACACAACCACAAAATTAGCATCAGCAGAAGGGGCTTTCCCATATTTGAAATTAGGCATTGCTGGTGCATTTAGCTGGTGCGGAAACTATAAACCTTTGAGTGATTTACACAGTGTACATTACAGTGCTGGCTGTTCTACACCTTCCAAGCACTGTTAACTGACAAAATCGGGCAGAGTTACAGTGTCAAAAGACAAAAGCGGTTATGTTTGAGATGTAATTCTCAAGCAAAGCTCTGAATTTCAGGCCAAATTTGGTCACACTTCAAAAGCTTTAGATGAGACATGAGGGGTGTGAATGGGATCTGTGAAGCTAAAATTTAGAGGCGAGCCTGTGAAGTTAGTGGAAGGCCATAGAGTATTAGGCTGCATTCAGACAAGGACTCCCTCTACGTGAAAGAATGCAGCCCTTTTCATTAACACAATGGTGAGGTCAAAACGACATAGCTTTGTGACGAGCAAAGGTTGGCTCAGGCTTTTTCTACAATGCAGTGTGACGTTATGGAGCAAAATCACTGCGTTGACCAATGACATGCAACTTTTCTTACCTGGTGGATTAGTTTGTAACATGTACAATATTTCTACTGTTTACCTGAAGATTATCACATGCAGATAAAACATAAAGAGACTTGTCTGTAAGAACTGTGAAACACTGTGCTATGTTTCTAATGAGACCGTGAAACAGTCCATCCCTCCAACTGGACTTCTCGGACCGTCTTTAATTCCCACCACTAGGTGTAATAGCACACCCCCACCGATGCTAAAACAACACAGGGGGGCTGCATTAATACAATCACTGTGTAAGTATGGCCTTACACAGTCCCCCGTGGCCATTGTGTTCTAGAAGTGGTGAGAACTTACATCTGCATGATTATGTGTGTCCTGACATTTGCATTGATAGATTTTCTTGCTGTGACACAGATAGGAGGTAAACAAAGGTTCAGGAGTCATAGGCTATTTCTGGGACTTGGTTTGGACTGGGGACGCTGTGTACATACTGCCAAGAGCTGTGGTGGTCAAGCCAGAGAGCTGTGGTCTGGAGCAAGGAAAAAAACTGGGATATGTTAATGATGAGGCTTTAGGCTGTGTAGCAGGCTGAACCAAGGCTTAGGGTGATGATTACAAGCAGGGGTAGGTAATGTGGCAGAGCCTGGGTGAGAGGGCTTTGGCTATGGTTTGAAAATAATTAGGAACATGGCTGGATAACATAGCTAGATAATGTGGCTGGGGGGAGGCTGGCTGGGCATAGTATGAAGATGATGAGTACCATGGTTGAGCTGTCCACTCCATTGGCCCTCTGAGCTGTGACAAGAAGCTCGGCTGGCTGCTGCCGTAGCTAGAGGTCATGCCAACGATAGGACTAATGCACTAATTACCACCGAGCAAGAGTAGAGAGAGAGTAAACAGAGGTAGAGGGAGATAGATGGAGTGACAGACATAGAGACAAGAGGGGGGAATTGTGAGGTCTGATGGGCTCTGAGTGACAGCAGTATGACATGACTGGGCTGAGAGCAGGCACCACTATCTTCACAATCATTTTCAACAACATCCTACACAGAAGCAGCAGCAGCAGCATTGTTAACACAGAGTAAAAGGAGGTCAAGTTTAGCCAGCGTGTTTGTGTGTATGTTTATAATAAATTGTGAATGAATTTTTGTGTGTGTGTTTAGGAAAGTGGCATGTAGAAAGCAGTCATTCTGCAGCATCCAGCAAGGAGACACTTTGCTGTTTACAAATAGTTATGTGTGCAAATTGGCGCACGCACGCACGCGCACACAATGTTGGTTTTACTAAACAGATCCCATCATTGTTTTTATCTCATCCTCCAACAAGCACTTCAACATCAAAGAGGAGCAAAGAGGAATGATGTGATGACATGAAACAATTTCAACGATCAAAATATTTTGCTCTACAGCCTACGATGGCGTGTACATGTCTGCATTTGTATGAGAATCCATAGTGATTTCTAATTTTAATTGTGAGCTAAACAGCACCTGATGACTGTGAGTGGTTTCATTTACCACATATGTTCAGTCACAAAAGCCTTACAGTGTTTCTATCAATACTGTATTTTACAAATCCACAGAGCAAAATGATCCTACTCCCCCAACCCACCATCAGCGACAGGAGGCCCCATCCACCCGCCCACTCGCTCCCCGTACTTATTTATCTGCACTTCCTGGGGCCGTGTTAGTTCATTCCCCTGTCGCTGCTCTCTCCTTCTTCCCTTGCTCCTCTCACTCCCCCTCTTGTTTCACTCCACGTTTCCGGGCAATTGGGTCTGGGTGCTGGTGGTGGGGTGGAGCTGCTGGGAACTTTCTGTGTGTGTGTGTGTGTGTGTGCTGGGAAGAGAGCTAATAAAGGACGGTGATCCATGAAAGGCCTTGAGCAAAGACACAGTCAATTACCTAATGCCTGGACCAGACCGCAGGGCCCATGCACACACATTCTCTTTCTAACATACTCACACACGCACACACACACAAGCATACACCTCATTTACGTATACATAGAGAGGGGGCAGTGGAGGGCATGACTGGGAATTGTGTGTGTGGGTGGGTGTGCATATGCGGAAAGCGGTGATTTATTAAATTGCTGTCACTTTTGACAAATTTGTGTAACTCTAGTTGAAAGGTTTGGGCCACACTGCTTCTCTGTGTTTCCTCTTTTCTAGAGGACAATTTTTCCGACCCCAACTCAGGCAACGCCAGGATAAACCCACGACTGTCATCTATCTACATGGTCTGAAAGGTGGTGTCTGAGCTGAGCTGACCCGATGACCAAGCTCAAGACCTGGGTTTGACATAGGTCTGACGTTGTTTAATGTGTAAAGGTAAAAAAAGGCATCTGTAATCACCATGGTCACTATAAATCATTATTGGAATACTATAACCCTACAGCAGATACTAGGTACATGTTTCTTTCCCTTTCAACAGTAGGTTTTGTTCTTTAGTCTCTTAGTTTAATTTAGTTTGTTGCATTAACATGATAAAAAAAAGTAAAATAACTATGCCCACACAGTCACACTGAGAATTCTATAAATGTCTTCATTAGTCTCTGTAGCACAGAGCTTATGTGTGAAAGGGGTTGAAATGTGGGTATTCCTCATTCATGAGTTTTGTGTATGGAGGCCAGGCAAGAAAGCAAGCATTCATTCAGCAGCTATGCACCTCTGCACACCATGATGACTAGGTGGGTGAGTGGTTCCTAACAATGACCTAATTTATATGTTGTACATAGTAGATTTACCCCATGATAATAATGTTGTCGTACTTCTCAACCTACCTCCTCTTGGAGTCAGCGTGTAGTCTGCTACCTGAAGCTCATGGCGTAGCCCGGGTGAGTAAAAGAATTGCTGCTGTCGCTCAGATGGTAGAACATACTTTCTGTTCCTCTGGTGGACGAATGGCAAGAAACAACAAAATGTTGAGCTTTACTAAAAATATAAAACAGTATTTAGGTTAAGCATAGATCTATAATGTGACAAACACAAAAACAATAAAAAAGACTCTGGCAATACTGAAAAAAACATACTATGCTTCCTCTAAATATGTCTATTTAGTAATTTGATTGCTGTGGGACAAAAGCAGGGTGGAGTTGCAAGAAAACTGATTTGTCTTTATACTGTAATCACAAAGATTACTGTGCAAGACGGATCAGAGGGTTAATAATGGTGCTTCACACACATGAACACAACTGAGTAGATTAGCCTGTGAGTGTTTTAGTAAAGATACACATTCACAATTCCTAAATAAAACCAATACAGTCATGGCAGGGACAGACTGTGGCGATGAACCAGTCTGAATTAATATTAAAATAATCTCCTGGCATACACCCATTAGTTTTCATAATTAGATATGTGTCCATTTGCTACTTAATGTTGCATGAATTTGCTTGACTGTGTTGAGTCCGATATACAGCACATGTGCCTGTGTACAGGTGTATCTAAAAAAATTAGAATATGGTGAAAATCTTATAATTTTTTTTTTAAATACTGTAATTAAAAAAAGTGAAACTCCTTACACATTTTATTTTAATTTCATTGATTACAGCTTACAGTCAGAATATTTGAATATTTAATTTGAAGTTTGAATAAATTAATCATACACAAGATAATCATTGACACCCTCCACAAGGAGGCTCCGTTCACAAAGTGCTGTATCGAAACATCAGGGACGACAACAGAGTTAAGAAAATTGTCAAGATTCAAGAAACTGGGAGAGCTCAGGGCATCAAGATCAACCTTGTGCAGGTGTCTTCAGGAAATGGGCTACAACTGTTGTATTCCTGGTAACAAGACACTCCTGAACCAGAGACATCAAAAGTGTCTTACTTGGGCTAAGGAGAAAAATAATTTGATGATTGCTTGAACAGTCCAAAGCCCTCTGTTCAGATTAAAGTAAATTTTACATGTCATTTGGAAATCAAGTTCCCAGAGTCTGGAAGAGTGGAGAGGCACAAAATCCAAGTCTAGTGTGAAGTTTCCACAGTCGGTAATGATTTGAGTTGCTGCATCATTTGCTGGTGTTGTTCCATTGCGTTTTATCAAGTTTAAAGTCAACGCAGCTTCTGCCAGGAGATTTTAGAGCAGTTCACGCTTCCATCTGCTGATGAGGTTTATGGAGTTCCTGATTTCCCAGCCATTTTCCGACAGGACGTAGCAGCCGCCCACAGAGCCAGAACTACTACTACTAACTAGTTTGCTGATTTTCATGAGCTATAAGCTGTAATCATCTAAATTAAAACAAAAAGGCTTGCAATATTTGTATGTGTATATGTTTATGACTATATGAGAGTTTAAATTTTAGGAAATTAAATTATGAAAAATATTCTAATTTATTTGCGATGCATCTATATCTCCGTATTGTTCCCTCGCTGTGCCACTGTGCAGTCTTACAAACTCGTGGTGTCGTAGCTGACTCTGGGCTTCTTCCAGCTGTGTATAAGAGGTCTGCAGACACAGTGTCAGGTCAGGACAACGCACACGCTGCTCCCACACTTCCCCTGGCTCTCTGAACAGATCCTGGAATAACCACAACAACCAACACACACAGACACAAGAATCAGATAATGATCACTGTATCTTTCTGTTTCAGGTCCGCACCTCTTTCTTCCTCTGATCCCTTCTCCCTCAGGTAGTGCTGGCTTACTGCTAAAACCAGAGGCCAATCCACTTCATCTGTCCTCCGTTTGAGTTAGAGTGAAGAAAATGATTTCAGGAGAGAGAGAGAGAGTAAAATCAAGCATGTCATAAAAAACATGATGGATGTAGAAAAGGGGAGAGGATGAAGAAGTGAGCAAGATGGATAAAAGAGAGGAAATGCACATTGGGCTGTATAACGGTTTTCTGATTAGACAATCAAGGCTTTATTTTCCCCCACTGCCAATGATAATGTTCTTTATTCAATTTTTTTCCCCCATGTTTAATGTTTTCTTTTTGTTCATCATTTATTGTTTATTTTATGTGTCCATTAAATAAATCCCATCATTAACTGAAATATTAGAAACACCTTCATAAAAAATTTATTGTATTTTTGTGAAACAAATAGCACTGAACAAAGTTAAATGCAATATAAAACTAAATGAATAAGAATGATTTTCTTAAATATAATGCATAATACCACACATGACGAAAAAGAACTACTGTATGTGACCCACTAACAGTATTTTCTACATATTTTGATTTGATATTTTGAAGTCCAACAGAATGAAGAGAAGTTATTCAGGCCATAGCTACAGAGACACAAATTAATTGGTTTGATTTGTGTAACAAATTACAAACACCATCATTATCTTTAATTAGATTTTAGAGATGCAGCTGTCCAAACTTTATTTCCTCTCTAAGTTTATTCATGCACATCTTCGACGCAGAGTTTTAGGAACAAATATCAAAAACAAATCAGTTAAGTCAGCAGCTGTCTGTCATTTTATTCCTTGTACATTGTCTTGACATTGAGACTTCTACCCTGGAGTGATGGGTTGCTGATGTCTACTCAAACATCAAAGTTGCAAATACAAAGAAATGTTGTTTTTAGCAAGAACTTTCTGTGCTGTTCCCTGTCTAACCTCACTTACCCTCTTACTTCCCCTTAAGACTTTATCATGCTCGCTTGTCACACTATTGTACTAAAGATAGTGGACGCATCTAAGATAGTCAATAGAGTGGTTTCTATCCAAATAAGAATTGTAAATGTAAAAGTTGTATCACTAAACAGCTTTGGAATTTCCGAAAGGACAAGCAATTTTAAAATAAGTTAAATTACATTTTTAAATAAGTTGATTTGGAAAAAGAAATTCTTGGGACAAATGGCAGTGATGCTACTTTGACTGTCCAATTGTTGTTTCACTTCAAAATATTAAAATATGGTACATGCAAGATATTTCACTTACAAATACTTTATAAACTTTGAGACTTTCATGTGTTCGGTGAAAGGAAAATAACAAAAAACTGTGTAACTTGTACAAGTGCTTACGCTGTGCTCTGAGACTGACGTGTAAAGTTTGTGCAGTACAGATTAACTTAAATGTTGTTGTTTTGTCTGAGGTGACCTTCAGTTGTTGTTTGGTGTTAAAAAGGGAGGCACGACGAGGGGGGAGAGATAGAGAGAGGGACAGGGACCCTGTCCTTGTTCCTATCGCCACGGGATCAGTGGCCTGGCCTGACCACTTCCACAGCCAGCACCTCAACCTTATCCATCACCACTAGATAGTTATCACACCAGGGAAGGAGGGTGTAGGGGTGAGTATGAAAAAAAGAAATGGGGACTTCCTGCACTAATCACACACACAAAACAGGGAGGCAGAAAGTGAGAAACAGAGGAGTATAAAAATGGATAAATGTATTTATCTCCTTGTCAGCACTGAGAGACTTTCCTGACATCAATAATGAACTCACCATAAATACAGCCAGCTGTGTGTGCGTGTGTGTGTGTGTACAGCTAATAAAATGAGACAAATGCACGCCTCATTTCTGCTCACTTATGTTTTACATTATGAGAAAGTAGTAATAGGAAAAGCACCTTGCCATAAAGAGCTACAGAGCGTAAATAACACAAATGGTCAAATGGCTCCTCATCAAATCAACATACATACACATATGCATGTGTAGTCACAAAGCACAGGTGGACTCCTAATAGACTGTAGTGAGGGTCAAAAGTTTGGATTTACCTTCACTATAAATGTTTTTTTCTTTGTTTCTTTTATTTTCTACATTGTAGATTAGAGGACATCAAAACTATGATGTAACACAACCTGATGAAGATGTTTAAGATGTTACTAGCTTATAGTGTTAATGTCACATCACATCCTTATGGGACCACTCAGCTGGAGGGTAAAAGATACAGATACAGGTCTCATCAATGCATGCACTGCCACTCACTTCGAGCTACGAGCAAAGCATATGTATGGGACCCATCAACACTTTAACGTAGGGCTGGACCCAGATATTTGGATATCTGGATATCCGCTCGTTGTATAGGTTTACATTTTGATATTCAGATATTCAGTTTCTTTTTTTAAACTTAAATCCTTAAACCCTGTCAGAGTGCACTTCTTTCAGGCTGCTGCATCGTGAACAAGACGAGAAAGGTTCGCTCTGACCAGAGATTGTGGACAAACTAATCTTCCTTGCACAGAACATGAAAAGTGTAGAGTGCAAGTGTAAGACTTAGTGAACTTGCAATCTGATTCATTTATTGGGTTTATTTTATTAGAAAGTGAAATGTGTGTGCTGCTCTTATAACTGTGCCAACCTCATTTTATTCATTATAGTATGTTTTGTTCTGTATAAGGCCGTTCATATAATTCTATTCACACTGATAGTTTATTGAAATGTGCGTGTTTCTATTATAACTGTGCCAAGTTTACTACCTAGATTTACTTACTATAGCTTGTTCTGTACAAGCCCATCACGCCCAGCAATGTTGCTGCATTTAACACTTTTTTGCATACTGTACAATTCAATATGTGTTACAGCATTAATCTACAATGTAGAAAAAAATAAAAACAAAAATTTCATTATTTACACATGTCCTTATATATCTAATTTTCTTCTGTGTGATTTCTCTTTGAGATTAATGAACGGTCAGACAGACGGACAGTTGTGAGGGCTGGACATTATCCTGCACAGATTCTCTCACACACTGGAAGTCATTGACCAATCGCATTCACACTTACTGCCCCCACTGGATTGTGGGAGGAAACCCACACAGGAAAAAAAAAAACTCCACACAGAAAGGCTCAGCTGGTTGGTAGGTTCAAACCCAGAACCTTTCTGCTGTGAGGTGACCACCACCATTCTGCCTTTTCTCACTGTGAACTGTGTGAAACGTGTATTCTATGTAAAACATCCGTTTACTCTTCAGCTTCTTGTTTCTTTCAGGTGCATTCAGCTCACTGCTTTGGTTTTTCCCTTTGTAGAAACTTCAGTGTGATGCCTATGTTCTGTCTGCTGAAAGGTTTGATATGTCACCATAATACCCTGATAATCTGATTCACTAATACCAAATTTCGTGCAAATCCTAAAACTACATAAAGGGAACCCTACTAAACAAGACAAAAAACATTCTATTTAATCAGTTATTTATTGTGGAACATGTTAAATGTTAGCGTGTCACAAAAGTATGAGGACCTCTGCCTTTACTAACTCGTGTCCTCACAGCACACATCAGAGTGGTTGGAGAAGCCTGAACACTGAACTGATGACGAACACTGTCTCACATAGTCACATTTATACTACTCACTGATGCAGACACTAAAGGCTCTGTGCAGTAGCCCCCAGGAGAGCTGTCTGCCATGTTTTAATGATGTCACACCTCTTTAAAAAGAGTTTTAAAGCATCTCTCCTCTTCTCCTTATCCCCTTTAACATAAGAAGGGGGTGCAGGGGCTCTAATAATTAGTATGAGAACTTTGTAAAGCTAAAACTCTTTTTACCTCTTGCACACTTGTCTGTTCCTATTTTTCTTTCCCTTCTGTCCCTTCTGAGTCTGCGTTTGTAGTTTCTTATTTAAATTGTTGCCACTGGTCTCCACCCGCTGACCATCTCACCTGCTGATTCTTGCTGGCAATGGGGGGTAGTATGGGCCTGGAGGAACAGGAGGATCTAGTACTTTTGATCCATGGGAACCCTGAACTCCCAGGGAAACTGGGAGCTGTTGGGCCAGGTATGCCCAAAAGACAAGCTTTATCCCTTGGGGCCTGTCTTGTGGGGGCCTGGTACTTGACCTGCCTCAGCAGTAGCTCCATCTCATGGGGGACTGTCCTGAATGGAGAGTTGAAGACCCCTGGGCACTGGAGAAAAAACAGAGAGGGAGAAAGGTTAACTAATATTATACAGAGGAACACAGAACAAGTCATTGATATGTGATTAGATGTGTAAGTATATTGTTCACTGGATATGACAGTGTTACTAGGTGCTCCTAGTTTTTTCTCTGTACTGCAACTGAAAATATCAGGGAAAACATAGAGACGGCACAGATGATAGCATGCATCAGAGATCCTCACACAGATTCAAACGAATGACACTGCAGTTAGATGGCATGACTATAAAGTATTCAAATCCATTTGGAGTTTGAAGTAAATTTGTTTATCAGAGGCACCATCAAATTATAGAACCGACAGCTTAAAATTAAAAACTGTTAGTCAACTATTAAAGACAATACTTCTGAGGTTAACAAAAATTTAATATAGTTTTTAGCAACATTTTGCCAGTTATTGCTCTTCACACTATGCATATTAACTCAAACTTCAATATAAAAAAAAAAAATTAAATCAGTTCAGTGTGTGTTAACTTCATACTAGCAGGCCAACAGACGGGGAACAAAAATGAATGCATCTACATAGTTGTCCAAATGCACAAATACACTTGTACACACATGCAAAACTTTGCCTCCACTGTTCTCAAGTAGGGTAGAGATTTGTCACAGACATTTGCAGTAATAATTATTCAAATCACAGTGATCATTTTGCCTGTGTGTTAATTACCAGACCAAAGCTTTGAGTTGGAGGACTCTGTATCTACTCTATATGCTAATAACACCGCTTGCTATTTAGGCCACTCTAAAAGACTGGGACAACGGAGAGAAAGGAGAGAGAAAGGGCATAAGTGGGCAATTGCTCCAAGTATATCGACCCAAACCCCACTCTTTTAAAATAACATATTATCAGGCAGGTTAATTAGAAAATGCTTCATTATTAGACTATGAGTACTTTTGATGTAAATGTCAAGTGTTTCAAAGAGTAGAGAGTAATTAATTCAACACCACTGAGCCTGGTTTGTTTGTTGCACACAAAGAAAGAATACATAGACGACTCACATTCCCACATAAGAACGATCCAAACATTCACACATTACAAAGACTCAAAAATGAGTCACAACTGCTTTAGATTAATTAGTGTTTCTTGTCTTCTAGAAGGTCCTTCCCTTTTTAGTCTTAAATCAAAAGACTATAGTTTTGCCATACACCAGCAGTCAGTCCATTTTTCTTAATATGTGATACAACAGCATTATTGTCCTTGAATACCCAAACATGACTGCAATGCAACTTTTAAAATAATTACAACACATAATAAACACAATCAGTAATAACAAATTTGAAATGAATAACAATTTTTGCATTTGTCTTCTACAGTATTTTTTTATTGATACTTTATTGATCCCCTTGGGGAAATTCATTGTGGACAGGCGGCCCCTGTGAGGCACCAAGGGTCAGGGTATCGGTGTCTCATCCAAGGACACCTCGATATGCAGCTTGCCGGGACTGGGAATCGAACTGCTCACCCTCGGGTTTGGAGACGACTGCTCTACCCATTGAGCTATCATGCCGCCCATAAGGTCATTAACGACAGACAGGAATTTCAGAGTTTACTTGAGGATAATTTCAGCCTTAAAAATGGGACATTGTGTGCCCTTGAAAGAATATTTTGGGTGATATATATTTGTGGCTTGCCACTCTGTGCCCCCAGAGAACAATTACTGAAGCTTACACTAAAATAAGAAAAATCTGAACCTTTAGAAATATTACAACAACAACATGGCAAACAAGCCATTTATACTAAACCAGTTGTATTTGACTGTAATTGCTGAACAACCATCACAGTACTTTATACAATAAACCAGCAACATCTTAGGAACTATGTGTCTTTTATTCAGCGCTCATTATCAGTTTAGAAAATAGCTGTAGGGATAAGTACATAAATCTAACTCAAATAAGAACGAATAGAAGGCTGGGACAGTCCTAAAGATACACATACGCACATGCAAGCCCAAAACTACCAACCTAGCTATGGGAAAGAGCAATGATGTTGACCCCAGGAACATACCAGCTCTGTCTCTGTCAGGGGGACTTGGGGCCTTTTGGTAAGCTGTGTGTGTGTGTGTGGGCTGGGGTCCGAGAAGTGAGAAAGGATGAACTGTGTGGGAGAGCCATCTATTCACTGCTGACAAGGTCAGAGCTACGAAGCGAAAGAGTCCCCTGCCATATGCAGGGAAAGAAAGCGAGAGAGAATGAAAGAGATGGACAGTTGAGTGGAGGGTGCAAAAACTTTCCTTTTTGTTTTCTTTCCATCTTAATTATTCATAAGCCCAATCTAGTTTATATAAAATGATTTAAAAAAACTATAGATTATCTGTGTATGATGTAAAGAATCTGGAGAATCAAATGTGATGGACCAAATGGAAACTCTACTGCAGCTTACCCCACCTTTATGATAAAATGTTGTGCATATGTGAGCATGTTCCTAAGATTACCTAAGATTTTTAGGTGAACATGGGATAACTGCAGGAGGTAGGCAGTGAGCCAGACGATGACGGTGCTAGTCGCACAGGAATGAAGGAGAGAGATGGATAAAGAGAGTGAGAGGAGTGGTGGTGCTGAATCAACAGTGACCAGTGTGCTTTGTCTTCATTATGATCCCAGTGGGGAGTCACAGAGATGCATGGATGCCACACACAAACAATCACACACTCTCACACATACACGTACACCCACACCTGTGACAGGGGAAGCACTAAAATACTCCACTCAGCACATCAGAAGAGCCATGAGGACACACACTTACCCAGGTGTGCACACACAACTCAACCTCACATAGCCCACCTGTGTTAACCTGTGTTCTTCTTGACAAGTTTGGGTCTTATCAGGGCTCTTAGTTTGTAGTAACGCATAATTTACAGAACCCGAATGGTAATTGCTCGTGTCTTCCCCTTGTAAGTCGCTTTGGATAAAAGCGTCTGCCAAGTAAAGTAAAGTAAGAGACTTTCTTCTCTTTGTAGACAGTTTCTGTTACATTAGTAACATCTAATGGGGATCCAAATAATAAAACACCAGATAACCATGTAGGTTAACTAACATGAATTTTAATCCACTTTGAGATTATGGAGTCAACATGGATTTCCAACCATAGTGTACTAATAACTACTACATGTTTACAAGAGTTACTATCTAGTTAGGATTTTTACTTAATAATAAATAATTATTAGATTAAATCAAGATATCAGAGGTAAATCTGAGCCTTTTCTTTCAAAGTTATTAATCTCAGAGGTACTGTATTTGCATGGCTTTTCATATGCAATGAAATAAAAATAAAGATGGAGAGCTCCACTTGAAGCCTTAAATCTTTATTCAACAAGAAATGGTCCATATTGAAACTTAACCTGAAATTAAACCTTTCCTTGCCAGTTTAATGGAGGAAATATGAAATTACTACTGACTGCGAAGGCAGTAAAGCAGTATTTTAACAAAGTAAACAATGCAAACATTTAGGAAAATTATGTAATTACAATTCAATTCCCACTACTGAGTTCAACTGATCCATTAGCTGAATTCCCAAAGTACCACACGCTACCCACTCCTTCACATAAGAGACCACATTCATCTCACCACTATCACTGCTGGTGACCGCTTCACACTGGCCAGTTGTTGCTGCTAGTGTACATTACGACCGGAAAATATAATCATGTTGCTGTAACTGTTATTTATTTTGACATTTAGTCCTATATGTGCTGATGGTGCAAGTGCTGATTTGTCATATCTTGAAGTTTGTTTGACTGTGCTCAATATAGCACCGACTTGACTGACTGACTTGGCATTGAACAGTCCTGAAATGCAGCTGCTTTGAACAGAGCAACTGTGTCAAATAAATAGAAATGTAGGATACGTATTTCTGACTGGGCCATTTTTATGTAGCTGTGGTTAAGAAGGAACCGCCGTTTTTTTAAAATTTACCTCTGGTTATGTACTGATCACAGTCATTTATTTTTCTAATGTATGAGAAGTGTGCATTTGAGTTTATGAAGACCAACCTGCTTTGTACTGAGGAGGTGATGTAACCGGTGAGCTTGATAGACCTTGGCTGTCTGCTCTTTTACCATCTTTAGACATTCTCTCTCTCTCTTCTGAAGTTCCTCAAGTTCATCCAGATCTCTCCTGCAGGGCACAAACAGTTTTGAAATTCAGGTTCCAAACTTAATTTCTCAACATAATTTATATGATGCTTATTTCACGCAGATTACAGTGAAATGTTTTTAGGAAATATGCTAACTATACTGTAATTATATGATTTTAAAAAGTTTCTTTAAAACAGCTAATTGCAGTCATTTGTTAGTTCGTTTACTGATATTTTTGTACAAAATAACATTAATTCATCATTTTACACAAGCTTTTGACATAAGATCATTGAGTTTATGGCACTGACTGACTCTTTTGACTGATTCAAATTAGGTGCTAGTGCCATTTCAGAGCTGGTTCAATTTGCCAACATTATAAGAACCCAGGATGTAAAGTTTATACAGCACTGTATACATCTGTATATGTCTCCACTTTCCCAGCAATGCTGACTACCATAGACAAGTGAAAACACCCTTACAAGTGTTTTGCATTAGCATCCATTTACAGCTAATACTATGAATTTGTGCTGCTCATCGTGATTGTTATGGACAGCGATTATGTTCATTAAAAAATATAATTACCTAATATGTCTTGATTCTTATTAACACTGTAAGACGTTACTGCCAGCCTGGGGCTTTCCTGGCCAAGAGCTGATTCTTTGGCTATGAAAACACAAAGAACTGGTTTGAAATTAGGCACCAGCTCCTTGGTGGAAGAGGGGAGTGGTCCTACTTCTTAAGTGTACTTGCTAAAATAACCATGTGGCACTGTGTGTGTGTACATATATATATATATATATATATATATATATATATATATGGAACTTGATAACACATCAGCCCTGTGGCAAACTGAATTGACACACACACATTCCCACAGTAGGTCAGAAGAAGGCATGGAGACCGAGGAACTCTCTGTAGACCTCTACAATAAAATGATGGTGAGGCATAGATCGGGGGGGAGGGTATAAAACCGTTCCTAAAGCTTTGAGTGTTCCCAGGAGCACAGTGGCCTCAATAATTGTGAAAAGGAAGAAGTGTAGAACCAGCATCACTCTTTCTAGAGTTGGCCATCCAGCCAAACTCAGTAAACCAGGCAAGAAGGGCCTTGGTTCTAACGGAACTTCTAAAGTTCTCTGCAGAGATAGGAGATCCTGACAGAAGGATGATAATCAACATCTCAGCAGCAATCCGTCAATCAGTCCTTCATGGTAGAATGGCTAGACAGAAGCCACTTGAGTAAAACGTATATGACAGCCTGCTTGCAGTTTGCCAAAGGGCAGAGAGAATAAAAGACTCTCGAGAGAATCTTTTATTTTCTGGTCTGATGAGACAAAAACTAAACCCTTTGGGCAAATCTCCAAGCACTATGTCTGGTGGACACTAACACCAGGCACTGCTCATCACCTGGCTAATACCGTCCTCACAGTGAAGGATGAATGCAGCCAACTACAGAGAGGTCCTTGAAGGAAACCTGGGGTGACAGTTCACCTTTCAAGACAACAATGACCCAAAGCATTCAGCCAAAACAACGCTGGAGTGGCTTCAAGACAAGTTTCTGACTGTCCTTGAGTGGTCAATCAAAGCCTAGACTTGAACCCAAAAATCATCCGTGGAGAGACATGAAGGTGGCAGTTCACAGATGCTTCTGATCCAGTCATTCGATTTGAGAAAAACTGCAAGGAAGAATGCGATAAACGGCCCATATCCATAATAGATTAAAGGTGTTAATAGAATTGTAAATGAGATATTTTTTTTTATTCTAGATTGAAAAACATGTTGTCACTATGCATTATTGAGTGTAAAATAACGGACAAAAGGCCATTTTATCAATATACAATAAAATCTGCCACACAATAAAGTGCCCAATTTGGCTGGCTGAGTTAAAATTAAGTTGTTATGGTAAATATTCTTTATTTAGAAGAGACACATTACCTTATTTCTTTTCACTAGACAAATTTAGTTCACAATGAAAACTTCATGCAAGTGCATGCACATATACACTACTCACAAAAAGTTAGGGATATTCGGCTTTCGGGGGAAATTTCAGGATGAACCTAAAATGCACTATAA
>JAUMHL010000018.1:3458650-3504062 GCA_032362345.1 Sandelia bainsii
CTTCTACTTAAATGCCCTACTTTCATGATATAATATCACTGTAGTGTGAACGTTTTACATTTTCCATAAATTTCACCAGAAAGCCAAATATCCCTAACTTTTTGTGAGTAGTGTATGTTAGTGTGTATTTGGAACACAACTTGTCTTCTATAAACCTTACAATTCCCTGAAGTTTTCCCTCAGATGGATAAAAGAACTGCCTAATAATAAGAAAAAGACTGTGACAAACATGTAAAGACAGAAGATCTGCGGAATAAAAACAACAGAATGAGATTGTGTGGAAGAAAAAATGCATGAGGCTATAAATGGAAGGATGATGGATATATTTCATCACCGCAGCCAGGACAGGTCTGTCTGTGACATCTGTTAAGGGAAGCTGGCTAAATGGGATGCATTAAAAGCCCATACACAGCAATTTCATTCTGCAATCACACAGCCTTATTGTTACATGGGGGTAATAAGTTACAAAGGGACTTGGAAACAATTACTAAAACACACATGCCATGGTAATGTGAAAACACACACACACAAAGCTAAGAGTAAAACCAATCTAATTCCACGAGAACAATACCAATGAGAGTTTAGCCAAAGCTCATCAACAATCCTTCATCTCTTTTTCTTATCCTAGCAGTTCTTTTTTGTCGTCTTCTTCTCTACTGTTCACTTCTACCCAACTTCTGCTTTAAATTACGAGCCTCCACAGAGGAATCGGAATATTCATAGTGTGTCTGCAATGTAAGGTTAACGCATTCTGCGGCTGCTGACATTTAAAAAGAAATCACAACATCATTCCCGTTGCCTTTGCATTCTCATTCCTTCCTCAGCACCAGATTAAATTACAAAATAAATGAAATATGCAGAGCGCTGTGTGTTTGTGTGCTGTGGTGTAAGAATGAGAGCAAGTCTATATATGTCTGTGTGTTTATGTAATACTAAACACAGTAATTTAATACTGTGTGTATGAATGTGTGGCTGCATGTCTGTGTGTAAATCTAGAGGTTGCTTGGCCTCTATTTGTCCACCTGGCTAACTTATTAATATAAAATATAAAGTTTCAGTTTATTGTGGGACAGCCTGGTTCACAAACCAATTGGTTGATGTGTGTGTTTATAGTATATGTGTATCATAGTGTTAGTTCATGCATTAATATTGCCTTAAAAACAGACTGGTATTGTTTTGTTCAGTGGTCAGGACCTGCTGTCAGTGTTTGAGTGCAATTATTTCAGTGTGTGTATCGGCATTATGCATGTGTGTGTATTAACGTCCATGCTTCGTGTTCACACTATTTAGTTTGTATGTGTGTTGACACTTCTGGGTTTGTGTGTGTATGTCATGCTGAATGGGTGACCTTTGCTTCCCTGCCCCCAGCCCCAGTGTTATTAATTGCTATGTAGTGGACAAAAGCCAAACAGATTTGTAACGGCTGAAGGCACCTCGATCTGTGTCGACCCAACCAGCCGCCACAACATACAACCCTCATTAGCCCTGTTCGGCACGTGGCACATGCCCTCATGTGTGTGTGTGTGCGTGCACGTGTGTGTGTTTGACTGAGTGAGGAAAAAAGAAAGAAAGGAGCTAAAAACATTTGGTAGGGACAAAAATCTAACTTTTGTGTATTTTGATTGTACAGAAGACTTGAACATTTACTCACAGTGCATATTCTAAGCGTGTCAATTTTTAAAGATATAATTTTTTCTAATTATTACCTGCCCTCAATAGTATACTGAGCATACAGACATTAAACACATATTGCACACTACTGACAACATGCCAGAAAACTAAAACAGTGTTTAAAAGCTCAACCATCAAAGATGTGCAATATTGTTAGACTTGATATGAAAATCATAATTTTCTAATCTGTTAAAGATTGTGTTCAGTAGAATTAAGAATCAAATGCACCAACTCACAAACAGCATTAAACTTTCTTTTTTTTTTCTTCTTTAATTTACAACAGTAACCGAAAAGGCAATTTCATGTGTACTGGGTACTGGATTATCAGTTTCATCATGGAATAAAATGTTTAATTGACGCACAGATTAATTTAATAGTTATTTATGTACATTGTAATATGATTTTAGGATTATATATACTCTATACAATCATTATTGGATGCTTATAACATGCTTAGCATACCATATAATGCACTGTGACTGCTCTGACTACAGATTACTTCAGATGGCTCCTACACTGTTGGACAAGCTAATCAAGCATACATGCACTACTTTCAAATAACTGAAACCCTAACTGACATTTTCACCCTAGACTGTTAACTTATTTAAGTGGCTAATATAGTACGACTAAATTTCTTACTTCTTCCTCAATTATTTACCCGCTGGTTCACAACGGGGCATCAAGGACTGATGGGATATCACAGAGTGAGGCATTATGGGACAGCAGGCCACACCTGCGGTCATCTAGGCCGGCACCAGAGCAGCTAATTGGCCAGGTCTAAATATTTAATGGAGCCTTGACCTGATTGGCTGTTTTAATTGCTCCAATTAAATGATTCAATAGCTGGCAAAGAGGTGGTAGTCGGCCAGTCAATTTAGACAGTGACCAGCTCAATGTATTGAGTCCTCAACACCCTCATAACAAAGCCTTTCTACCTAAGTGACTGACTGATTGATTAACTAATTCACTAAAGTAGTAAAACATGAAAGGTGTGGAAGCAAACAATGATTCCCGTACTCGATATTCATACTAGAGAAAAAATTATAATAATTTCATACATTTTCTATACTATTCTCCATTATATCACTCTCAAAAGTAATTTCCTAAAGAGGCAGGGAGAGCACAGCATCCAGATTATACTTCAGCAGACACACACACACACACACACACACACACACACAGAATATACAAATCCAATCAGTCTGAAGGAGTGAACTTGTCTCCACCCAAACTGGATCAGAAAGAAAGAGCAGCAAAAGAAAGACTAACGCATAGAAGCAGAGAGTGATCGTAGGGCAGCCATGCAGGCAGGCCCGCACTCTCCACCATAGCAGCTGTCCTTTCATGAATGTCCTTGAGAGGGACACAAGAAAGGGAGGAATGAAGAAAGCTGGAATAAAGAGAGACAGGGGAAAACTAGAGAGAGTATGAGAGACAGCATAGCATGAGAAGAGAAGAAGAACAAAAAAAACTCTAGTATTGCAGAGCCTAGCAACACCAACTTCATAAATTCTCCCTGGGCTTTTTTTCTGTTCTCTTTAGGATACGTTAAAAGATTTTGTCCCATGTTGTTGCAGCATGGGAGAATTATTTATCTGATTATGGCAGTAATAATTACCCAGCTGTTTACTGCAGATAGAGGAATAAGTCATGCAGTCAACAGGCCGTGTTGGTGGCAGCAGCGATGACACCAGCACATTTAGTAAATATGCAAAGCGGGCTTGCTCCGCTTTCCTAATTGCCCCTATCGTCCCACTGCATGCCCTTATTAAAGCCCAGGAACTTTAAGTGTCTCCCTGACAAAGTGATAAATTGTTGGGGTACCATGGAAAACTGTGGCAGAGTGGGGACTGCATCGGGGTCCTGACTTCATTAGGCTATGCAGAAAGAGAGGAAGGATGAATGAGGATGGACACTGAGGCACAGTGAACCAGTGGCAGAGAGAGAAAGATATAGCGCGAAACAGATTGAAAAAACACAGGAGAGAGGCAGAGCAAGGGCAGCCGGTAAAAGACAGCAGCATAAGTAGTCTGTATTAGTTGGACACTGTACTTAATGAAATGACACAGATGCTTTCATACATGACATAGAGTCAGAAAGAGAAAAAGAGGTTCAACAGTCTATGTATTACTCCTGTATCATTACCATGTGCAGCTGATCAGCCTGCACTAAATGGGGACCATTAGTCCTTCTTTGAATAATTTATGCAGCAGGTTGGACAGACAGACTTACAGACGGAGGTGGATTAAAAAGCGGACCTTTGTGTGGTGAGTGATCAGGCAGCGTGCGATCTGGGGGCTCAGTGGCTAACACAGAAAGGATATTTTAAATAAATGCCGGCATGGCGTTAATTGATCATGACCCTGGCAGCACTAAATAAACATGTGATTAACTGCTGAGAAAGTGACCTGAACACCCCAAACCACGGTGGAGGAGGGGCTTGGTGTGTGTGTGCATGTGTATGGAGAGAATGGAGATGTCACATGCAGTAGTTGAAATTGAAACAATACAACCAAACCAGTATAATTATATCACATATAGGTTTATAATTCTTATTTCCACATTCAATCTAGTCTAATCCTGCTCTTTTGTATTTAATTATTTTCAAAATATAAAATGTAAGAAGATTAAAAGAGATTGAAAAGATAGTCTAGGCCAGTATAACACTATTTATTAACGTCTTGTTTGTCTCTGCAAGGTCCAGAAACTGTGAAATACAAATTTTACTGTTGTTAATCGATCCTGAAATGTATAAATAAGGGAAACATCTATACCTTTTCATATTAAAGTTTTCATAAGCTGCGTAATCTTTAATATAATTACATTTTCACTATTACTTCTGTAAATGATTAATTTAAATATGTTATATACACATTGATTTAGAGTTTATAAGCACAATTTTGCCAGTTTTATATCTTTTATCCCTGTTACAGCATTGCATTGCTGTAGTTACTGTAGTTGTGTGCGTGTCAGTAGAAACACTGTAATGCACTTTAACAGCCTAGTCCTCCCTACCTCTAAAAGGAGTGTGTAGGAAAGGTGGAATGCTGGTGGGGAAGTGGGGGGGAAGTCAGTGATCCAAGGAGCACTTTAACAAATTTACATTTAATTTTAGCAGAGGCCTACAGATATTTTGGGGTAAAATATATTAGCAACATTAAAAATGTGACTATTAGCTAAACGTGATGGGTTTTTTTTTTGTCAAAAATAAAAGATGGCGTATCTCTAGTAGTAAGCCCTGGAGCACAGGATGTTTTATTAATGCACGAGCTGCGGTTCAAATCAGAGGCTAATTTTTAATTTCTTCACATCGTTCACTTCTCTCTCTTGGCCTCAAGCGCTTTAGAGGACTTCTCTCTCTCTCTCTCTTCTTTCCTGTCTATCTCTTTGTCTCTCTGTCTCTTTCATTCCTCCACTTGTCCTTTCCTTTTCCACTCTCCCTGTTCCCTTCCTCTGGGGTAACTACTACGCAAGTACAAATCTTACCAACACTCTCTCATACACACACAAACACACACATTTTAAGGTTATGGGTACACAAGTACCACTTGAAACCAACTGACTTTTATGTTAATCAAATCATTTCACCTTGATTGATGTGTATCAGTGGCCTCCCTTTCTGAACCTACAGCAGTCCTGGGCAAAAATATGTTGTACCACAAAAGGTAAAAAGTAAAAGGTAAATGGCACAAAATCACAGCAGCAGAGTGAGTGAGACCCAGGAGAGAAATGGGAAAAGACAAGAAGTCACGAGGCATTGTAGTCAACAATTTCCTTGCCTTTCAATCATGTACAACAACTTTACAACACCTTGCTTGTCAGTGAGGCATCTGTTGTATTGTGTATGTATGTAATATCTACAGTGCTGTTAAAAAGTATTTGCCCCATTCCCGAATATTATTTTTTTGCATATTTGTCACATTTAAATGATTCAGATCATCAAACAAATTTTAATATTACACAAAGACAACCTGAGTAAAAACAAAATGCAGTTTTTTAAATTATGATTTCATTTATTAAAGGAAAAAGGCTGTTCAAATCTGGCTAAATCTGGGTAATTGCCCCCTAAACCTAATAACTGGTTTTGCCACCCTTAGCAGCAACCAAAATAAACTATTTGTGATAACACTTGTGAAATGAGTCTTTGACATCGCTGTGTGACTCTTCTTTGCAGAATAGTTAGAATTCCGTCACATTTGAGGATTTTCGAGCATGAATAGCCTGTTTAAGGTCATGTCACAGTATCTTTGACTAGGCCACTCTAAAACCCAATTTTTGTTATTTTTGAGGCATTGCTGATGTGCTGCTGCATAACCCAAGTGCGCTTCAAGTTGAGGTCACAAACTGATGGCCGGATAGTCTCCTTCAGGATTTTCTTGTAGTGCACAGGATTCATGGTTCCATCAATTATTACAAGTCGCCCAGGTCCTGAAGCTGCAAAACATCCCCAGACCATCACACTACCACCACCATGTTTGACTGTCGGTATGATGTTTTTATGAAATGCTGTGTTAGTTTTATGCCAGGGAGGCATACCCTCCAAAAAGTAGTTACTTTTTCACATAAGGCCAGGCAGGTTTGGACAGCTTCTTTTTTTTCTTAATAAATAAAATCACATTTTAAAAACTGCATTTAGTATTTACTCGGGTTATCTTTGTGTAATATTACTATTAATATACAATTTGTTTGATGATCTGAATCATTTAAGTGTGGCAAATATGCAAATAAAAAATAAAACAGCACTGTAATCCCTTAAAGAATATTTACAGTTGTAATATAAAAATGAGAAATCTATTAAAAACAACAGAACTGGATGAAAGCTAAAATGCTGTATAATATGAACAGTCCACCTTTTCAAACATATGAAAGCAAAGAGGAGAAGGCATTAATTCAATTGCTATGATGTCAAACTCCTTGCTCCCTCATATACAGCACCATTTGTTTTGTTTTGGTTTTTTTTACCTGACAAGTTCATTTTTCCTGGAAAGTCCTTCCAGATACCGCTTACGTGCGTAGAAGTTATGAATATACTTCCTCACAAAGAATCCCCTCCATCTCCGCTGGATCTGTGAGGGATTAAAGCATGACAGAGGTTATTCTCAGAAATTGTCCAACAAGGTAGAGAACGTGGTAGTGTAATAAAATCATGGGGATGGATCATAATGTTTCTTTTTGTTTTTGGATGTTGTTTGTTTGCTCTTCTAAAAGTAATAATAATTATGCCACCATCATATTACTAAGTCAAAGAGAGAAAATTGTTCAGTTCTTTCCATTGTATTTTCTCTCATACTAATTAGCATCCATTTCTCATTAGTTTACCTGGTTTAATGTTACATAACAAAATACAGATGATAGTATTAACAGTGAATATCAGAGAATGTAGTGAAACCGTGCAGTTTTCCCCTGAAGTGATGGAGGGACAGTCCAAGGTGGGACAGACAGCTGTCACAGCTCCATACGTTTAACTGTATCAGTCCACATTGATTGCGGAGGCTGCAGATTAGCTATCACACACACCCCCACACACCAGTGGACCATTTTAAAGCAAGGGGGCGGATGTCCTTCAGACTAATTAGGAGATTAAAACAATGGCAGGTAAAAGAATAATCACACTATGAGAATGAGGAGGAGGAGAGAATAGAAGAAGTGGAGGATGGGGAAAAAACAACAAAGAGCAAAATGAGAATTAGCATTGATCTGCCAGTCAATAGATAATTTTAAATAAAGTAATTGCCGCCTCACGAGTTCTTGCTGACCTTTGTTGACTAGTGAAATCGATGCTGTTGAATCTAATACAAATCCGAGGTGCGGCATGTAAACACTGGTTTCTATTACGGCCCTAATACATTATCCTCTGTTAGCTACCAAGCCATAATAAAGACAACAGGAGGGTAGAGGGAAAAAAATTAAATTGATTCAAAGGAAGTGTCACAAGGGGATTCTGAGATGATTGTTTCTCTCTTTTTGTTTATCTTTCTCTCTATTTTACACACCAACATTTAAAAAAAAATACTATCTGGGTACAGATGACCTTTGTTTGTTCATTTTTGCAGATGATCTATCTTTTTATTTAAGTTTCATACATGTATATAACCACTATTGGTTCAGTTTGTGCAAAGGGCCAGTTTATCAAGAGATGACGATGTTGCCGATGTGTATAGTGCTCACAGGCCTGACAAATGATAAGCAATCAAACCTACTGTATCGTTAAGCCTTCCAACAGGTGGCATCATAAAAACAGTAGGGGGTAGTGGGACTGTGTTTGCAAGGTAAAACACACAAATACATATACATATATCATGACTGTAAAACACTCCTTCATCTCAGAGACTCCAACTAACATTTCCAATCCATGCATGTTGCATTTCGATGGATGCCTAATCAATCTTAAAGCCAATTATATCTCGTTCCAAGTTCAGGAACAAGATATAATGTTACATTACTCTTTCATTATAACTATTTCGAACCTTTTGAAGTTTTAAGTTGCACTTGATTGATTGGGCTGCGGAAATATGTCTGGTGATATCTCTTTAGGAGCAGTGGGCAGTGCACAGTGCAGCACTCACCATTTTCACTTCTTAGATCAAAGCCCTGGTCAAGAGCAGTAGCAGAAGTGTTATTAATACCTAAATGTATGCCTTTTGTGGTGGGATAAAATTGCAGCACCCAGACAAACAAAGAAGTCTGCCCAGAAAAGTGTTATTTGTCCCTTGTGGTGTTCAAACCCAGTATCTTTATAGATTGCCAACCACTGAGCCACTTTGTTGTCCCATTTATATATTGCATCCTACAGGAAACTGTGGTTATTTTATATACGAGTAATAAAGAGCTCTTTTCTCAAACTTCAGGATATCCAGCTTTGCTCTACATGGTGACATCACCCCAGCCTTTCATCTTGTGACCTAAAACAGCTGGGTTCAACATTACTCCTGGATCTGTGTTTCCTATAATGTGGCATTTATTGAAGCGACTGGGTGGTTCTGTTTTATTTGTTGGAATCTGTATTAAGTATAAAACGTGATGCCCTCAATTTCTTGGGGTTTCCACCGATATGAAAATATTGTACTCAACACACTATCTCCAGTAAAAGCTAATGGATTTTTTTGTTGGAACATAAAAGCATTTAATGGTTTAACATGGAACTGTTAGCCAAAAGAGTAGGCTATATGGAATAGTAAAAATATAAGGTTTCTGTGCAATATCCTTGTGTAAAAGTGCCAATGCATCAGTCACACAGCCACAGCTTATGATTTATAAGCTGAACAAAAGTAGCTGCTGAGCAAAAAAGGGAAGATCTCACTAAGCCAATCACAATTTTTTTTCTTTGTATATACCTGATTTTAAATTACCTAAATTGTGTAGAAAATAAATTGTACAGGAATGTCAACATGATACCACATGCTAAAAATTGGGGGGAAAAAAATGCCTATAAAGTTAGAAAAGTATTTAAGATCAACCATTTTTGAAAAGAAGTGCTGTGATGATGCTCTTAAAGGCTGCTAATAATGGGGCCTCTCATTCACAGCACACGCAGAGAAACGGAGAGTCCCCCCACCACGACACTCCTTTTGCTAAAACAAGACACTGTGGTGATATTTACCCTGACCGCCATCTCCTCGTAGAAATTCATCTTCATGATAAAATATGCCGCCTGTGAACACAAAGTAAAAGATGGCGTTACATCTTGTCTCCCAGCCCTCTGATCTGTCCACAGCAGGCGTCAAAGATAAAGAGCTCTTTATACATAATACATTGCAGAGGCAGCACAGATAGGGTCGCTGTAGAGGGGAGGGAGGTGGGAACGGGGCAGAAAAGGATGGAGGGAAAACAAGAGAAGAAAAGAGGAACGAGAGAAAAAGTCAGGGGGATGGAAAGGGAGAGAGAGAGTGAGAGACAGTGGTTAGCAGGACTGTGTACCAAGGGGAGGACAGCACTCTCTTAATACACCAACACAGGCAAGGGCCAAGAAAATCTATGGTAGTCAAGCAGCGAGCTAATGGAGATGTATGACGGCCAAACGCTCTCCTCTGGATTTCATAATCAATGACAGCGCTGCCAGAAGAGACTAACAAAAGGCCAGAGAATATTCAGCGGCACACTTGACAAGCCGTCGCACACCAAACGTGCCGGTCGACCACTGGGGGCACATTTCAGGAGCAAACTGGAGAGTCGGCCATAAAAGGGACTCATATCTCAACACGTCTTTTATAATAACGACAGGGAAGCGAGGGAGGAGAGGAAAGGGGAAGGAAGACAAAGACTTGAAACGAGGCTGTAAATTCAGCTTGATGTTTTGAGATGGGGCTTTGTGCACGTCACATTACACATGGTAAGGTCTGCAAGAGTGAGAGAGGAAAAGACAGACAGGCAGAGAGAGAGAGAGAGAGAAGAGAGGAAAACCAGAATCTCTCAGGGCTAATTCAAAACAGTGCACTGTGGCAATTCTGAGTGATTTGAATTAGTGCTTGTCTGTTTCCAAATGAGACCAAACAGCCTCTTTTTAGCCCATATGTGTGTTGTGACACATCCTTCATCGTTTATTTCAACACCCCTCACCCAAACCCCCCCCTTCCATTTCTTGAACGCCTCCCAAACTGCGGCTGGCAGTTATGCTTTAGCAAACAGTCAATTTACAGGCATGATAAATAGCTTGTTGTGATACGTTTACAAAACTCAATCCAGGGGAAAATTATACGTGAGAGCGCTGGGTATTGGATTCGGTATCAACAATCTGTTCAATTAAGAAGCAGTTGGAGGCAATATGCCGAAAATGGGGCCTTGTTTTACGAAAGCATACACATAAACACACTCCCGCACACATACACACTACTCCACTCTACTCCTCTCCACACTCTTACTATATGCATCCCAGGAGTTGCGATATAGATGGAATTCCTTATCATATTGCATCATATTTCCTAAGTGCTAATTTCCCAATGTGTAATGAGTGAATTATATTTCTTAAGGTCAGACACAGAGACTTAGGAATATAGCAATTGAATTCTAATGCATGCTATCATAACATAATCAATATATCTATAGCTGTTCCAGGCGCAGGCTTACCTTCACCATTTGTCTGAAACATGCCCTTGCTGTGAAGCCCCGCCATATCTTCTGTATAACGATTGCCTTCTTGTGCAGATACCTGTAATGAAGTCATATTGGGCAGAGAATTGGATGGATATGCTTTATTAGTTTTTTAAAAAGTTATACATATAAAAGATGTACATGCAAGGATATTAAACTGTATATTTCTTTATTTGATCATTTGTTAGTTTGTTTATGCTGAGAGTTTTTGCACCGATTGAGTCCAAAAAACCCTGAATACTTAAAAAAGGAAGAAAATTAAACCCTTCTAGAAATATGGGGAAGCTGCAGATAAAAAATAATATAAATGAAAGGATTGTTTTTGTGTTTTTAATGCAATGTTAGTTACATTGCATTAAATGCATTAAGTCCCTAAAATCTGTTTTTGTGTAAAACAATAAAGACGCAAGTGATTTTCAGCACACAAATGCCAAGTTGTAAAAAACATAAAAATAAAAAAACTTCAATTAGAAGGTCAGGGAAACATTATGCTTACAAACACACGCTCCCACAAAGACACACACACACACAGAACATTTCTGCTCCTCCAGGCTTTTCGATCATGCCTGATGAGCCTTTCACCCCGTTTAGTCAGTGGCACACATTTGTATTCATCTTCAAACATACTCTAAATGCAAGTCCACTGCGATTCTCTGCCTCCAATGTGGCCATCAATTTCCAAAAGGCCATTTATATGCCCAGAAAATCAATGCTTATAGTGGGGATAGCACAACCCCAGAGTTGCACTTAGGCAGCTAAAATTGTTGCTAATTATCCACTTAACACATTGATCAATTAACTAAAGTAATCTGAATTAACCTACTGTCTGGAAGTTTGTCTGCTGACCCTGCAGAATGGTGCTGGGGTCACAGCATAGGAACAGGCACAGAGATAGAGACATTCATTTCTCTGTGTGTGAAAGGAGCACAGAGTGCAAACCACATTTATTCCTCTAGGCCATTTGCAAAGCTCTAGAAGTGGGATAATTATGGGAGTGAGTTAGTATCAGGGTTTTCCTTGAAATTAACTCTTAAGAGTAGTGCCTGAATGTTTTTCAACCCCTGAAGGAAAAAAGCAAACCTCAAATTGGTATATAAAATATTAAGGCTTGTATTATTATTTTTTTGCCTGTGGCATATTAATGAGTACCAAAAGTCTGGTTTACAGATTCAAATTAGGCGAACCCACACTCTCTACACGTACACACACGTTATACCTGAGGTAAGCCCGCACCTTGCAGGCTCTGAACCAACTCTGAATGCAGGTGGCGGCCTCGTGCTCCCTCTGCCTGTTCTCCTCTGCTTGCCTAACACACACACACACATATAAAACAAGGGTTTTCTCCAATAAAAACTGTATATTAAACTTATCTATCATACAAATGACACTAGTACACGTACCTGCACGTATAGATACTTGGACTAGTGTTAGTGGACTTTAGAGTGGCCCCCTTAGTTGCTAAGCAGGTGCTTCAGAGTTTAATTCCCTTATGGCACCACTGCCGATGTTGACACACATTGCTAACACACGACAAAATCTCAAGCAACGAGCAATGCTGGCGACATTAAGGATAACGTCAAAACTATGATGAATTTTAGCTCTCAACCACATTTTGCCCATTGACCAACATACACAATTAATTCCCCAGGTTCACGTACAACGTGATACAACAACTGCTACACAAACATTAGCTGTATGCTAAGTAACTAGCAAAGTATGACGGTAGCGTTAGTTAGTATTTCGCTTTGACTGCGCTTCGACGGTTTTCTCGGAAAAAACCGGTTGAGCTTAACCTCCTTACATATACGATACATGCCTGTTTCTGTTGAAGTATTCCTTTTTAAACTCTTCAAGTTCACTTTTTATTCTCAGCAGCTCCGCCATGTTTCCTCGGTCGTCAGTTTACCTGTTGCCTTGACAACGCAGCTGTTTCCTAGGTTACTGGAGATGCGTTCAGATAATCTAGGAAATGGCAGATGTCTTTCCAACACAGTGGAAAATACTGCTTATTACTAATTACTTTTTGCAGTTTTCAATTCTTATAAATATCATTATATATTAATAAAACGCTGATTAAACACCTATAACTATATAGGATGTTAAAATCAGCTCCACCTTTACCGACTGCTGTTTTTGTTCCACAGTCTGTAGGTAACCTACACCTAACCCTAACACATTATAGTCTGAATTTTTACCTTTGATAATTTTTCAAATAAATCAGGACTAAACGTCTACATTTATGTTATCACCAGCATCAAATTCTACACTGTTTTCTTAGTGGAGTGCTTTTACTTCTGTAGTTTAAGTAAAATTTAGAGCATGTACTGTATTTTTACTAGAGTGTAGAGTTTGTGTACTTTATACACCTCTGATAATAATAAAAGATGTGTTGTATATTAATTATTAACAATTTTCAAGGCTCATGAAACAAGTATGAATAGTTTAGTACCCCATATTAATTTATTTTAATGTACCTAAGTGTCTAAATATGCTTATGCATATATTTTAACTTATCATTGAGGTAAAAGTAAATGTATAAGTTACCCTATTCATCATATACCAGTCACCATAATAAAGCATAAACACTAAAATGAATACTGTACATAACAGAAACAAGTGTTTTAATGCCCTTAAATGTTGAAATGGACTTAATAAAATACAATAAATGCCAATTTGTTTATTTCATCTTCTGCTTTTTCTCCCCAACTATCCAACCGCTGTACACTACTTACTATACTGTAGTCAAAAATACAGCACGGTATAAATAATATAAAACTAGGAGGAAAAAAATCCCAGAAAAGACGTTTTAAAAAATGTCTGTGCTCTGGATGCAGATTGTGGATCTGTGTATTGATCTGCCAGGTGCCTCACTTCTTGCATCCATCCATTTATTTTCTTCCTCTCCTGACGTTATCACCTTTCATCATACAGTTATCAGTTCATTTCTCCCCACTCTTCCCCTCGTCTTCACTCCTCCACTCCTCTTCAGTCACACTCACCTGTCAAAACGATCACCTCGGCGGGGGGAGTCTGTGCGTTTGTGTGTGCCTTTTTGGACGTGTGCAAAGAAAGATATGTGTCTGGCCAACGGTCATAGGAAGACTGTCTGTATTATAGATTACTCCTTAGAGACAGGCAAATGACAAATAGCAAAAGTGAATGTGTGTGTGTGTGTGTGTCTCAAGTCTCTTTCATGTCTGTGGACTAGCATGCCTGCTCCTCCATGAGCTTCTACCTCTCTGTCTTTCTATGAGGCCAATTTGCTGTCTGAGGGCCACCACAGCAGTGAAGAGCAGTAGGTAGACGTCCTAGAGTTATGGCTGGAGGGGTGAACTTGTGGTAGCTCAGCCCATCCATCCAGGGCCGGCAGGAGGGCGGCCACCCTGGTAATTACCGGAGAAATGTTGTTGTGACAAGCCTGCATGTGAGTGAGAGAGAGAGAGGGAGAGAGAGAGAGAGAGATTTTTAAAGAAGTGTAGTTTTTGACGTGATCATAAGGACGACAGGAAGCCATTTGTCCTTGTGCAACGCTGATTAGGTGTCACCGGGTGTGTATCTGTGAGAGAACGACACAAAAAAAGAATAAGAGCACTTCATAAGAAGACATGCTGTTTACACACTGTCTAATGACCCACTTCTGGACCCAGCCAGACCATTATCTTCTCCGTGTCCCTCTACACTTGTAATACACTTCTCCATCAAGCCACTTCCTCCCCTCTCATCTCTTCTTTCATCGCTCTTCTTCTTTTACCACTTTTTCTGCTTCCCGTTTTCATTCTCTACCCTCCATCCCCTCTCAATCAAAACATTTTTGTAACTCAGTGAAGCAGTAATTCCTTACCCGAGGTTACTCACTCTCTCTCTCTCTCTTTCTCTCTGTCTCTCTCTCTCTCTCTCTCTCTCTCTCTCTCTCTCTCTCTCTCTGTCTGTGTTTCGCTCTATCTCTCCATACGGGGCATGTCATTTAACATGCCTCCAGTCACCTCTCACAGTCAGGAAGCTCATCCAACCAGTCGTTCTCCGTGCCCATTGTTCCTAAATGAGGGCCATATGCGCTGTGGCCAGCACTGGTCATAAAGACACACACAACAGTGGTGATACCGCTGTCTGTAAGTGTGTGTGTGTGTGTGTGTGTTTTTGCACGTGTGTGTTTGAGACGGTGACACATTGCGCTGCTCCGTACATGTGTATGAATCATTATAGTGTGTGTCAGCGTATGAGTGATTGCATGAGTGTCTGTGTATGTGGGCTCGGCCGTGCATCTGTGTGTGCATGTGTGTCTCTACAGCCACAGTAGGGTGCGGTGGGTGGAATGTGTGTTTCTCGGCAGGGCCAGTCCGGCCATTATTATTAAACATCTGTCCGCAGCACATTAATTCCCCCACTCTGACGCATCCCTCTCTGCCCAGGGATCACTTAATTGAAATCCATAATGACTCTTTCTTCTCTTCTCTCCCACACTAAGCAAAGTGAAGCTGGGAAGTGTAATGTTTAGACAGAAAGGAGGCTCCTACCAGTTATTATCAAAACACCATGCACCACACACCATGCATACACACTTTGAATCACAGCAAGTGTGTTTCCTGACACTAATTAATCAAGTTAATGTGTTTGTCTGTTGGTGTATTAGTCCCAAAACAGTTTTAAATTTAAAAAAAGGAAGTTGAAATCAAGTTGAAAATAACAAAACGGAGCAAAGAATAGCCGACAGAAGATTAATGATGAAATCTTCAGTGAGGATGAACTGAAGCCAAGCAGCTCAGATGTATGACTGTAAATTATTTTGGTCCATGCTGGCTCAGAGCATCAGAAAACTAGATCAGCAATTACCCCACAGTTTCCACTGCACAAAACCTTTCTTTCTTTCTTTTTTTTTTTTACAACTGAAAACCCTATATAAGCATTTAAAGAGTCATATTTTTGTTCCAAATCAATTAATATCCAAAGTAAGTCCAATCTTAATTTCTATTCCTGTAACTAATGGTCATATTTTTAAGTGTCTGGATCATTATATGTTTTTTCAATAGAATTAAAATGTTATTAAAATTCTCAGTTGATACACAAATTCTCAAAAAGATGTTTTTTGAAACTCATACGTACGATACATATTTTAAAAAACTCCAGTCAAACGCATGATATTAGATTTGATAATTGAATTTGAATTGATATTTGAATTGTTAGATAAATACTAATGTGTTCAGAATAAACTTTAATAGTCATTTTAAATGTTAATACAGACGAGGGTTCCACAAGTGTCTGCTTAAAATCTTCTTTATAGGATCATTCATCCTGGGTCTTATTTCCTAATATTTTTGACATCAAAACAATTAAAACTCTCACACTCACAGGGCCACAAAAGTCAGTCATCTTTGTCACACTAAGAAAATGCGGAAAAGGCCCTTAAACCAAAATCTCAACTACACCCTGAAAGGCCCGAGAGTCGCCCGGATCTTCTTAGCAAAACGATGCAAATTGTTCCCTCTGCCTGAGGTTGCTGTTACTTTTTACAGCGGCAATGCTTTTAAACCAATTTGAAGCCATCTCTTTTTTTTTTCTTCCTCTCCATCCCATCCCGTCCCTCCCACCTTTTCCTCATTCCCCATCGTAATATCCTACTAATGGATAAAAACTATGATTGTGCCGGTAGAGGAGAAATATCATACCTTTATTAGCTCACCTATACCCACAGAGAGAGGCAGAGAGAGAGCGAGAGAGAAGTAATGAATTGAGCATTGTGTAAAATAGTTTAATGCAGGGGTGGTTCATCATTATTTGTGGCGGATTGCGTTCAGACAGGGGTGATCCATTAGTGTGGTCGTTTCCATCTGTGTATGCGTGTCTCAGTGTGTGTTTGTGTGTGTGTGTCCCAACCAGAAGGACATTCGCTGCTGCCGGCCCCACTGTCACTATGAGAGATTCATCACCACATACACACACACACACTTGTACACACACACAGGGGCTACAGTACACATGTGGCATTATTGTTCCATCATTACTCCTCTCATTCTTCTTTTCAACAATTTGTCATTTTGCTGTCTTTGTTGACACACACACACACACACAGATTCGTTTGGTTTCCTGTGTAGATCTTCAAGGCCAGAATTACAAATTGGATTTGAAAAGAAAAAAAAAATCCACTGCAGTGTTGACAAAATCATTATTAAATGAAATAATAACAATCAAAAACTTCTGATGTGCTTAACTTGCAACTAAATGTGGAGTAGTAAAATTATTCACATCAGATCATCCCTATTTCAATGCAAGCCATGATATTAGCGTGATCAGCAGTGATTACAAATTAATATGAGTAATAAACAGTGACTGTATTAGTTTTGTAGCAGCACAAATTCAAGTTTAATTTTAAAATAGCCCCTTTTCTTCATTCAACTGTTCACTATTCTCTCTCACCTCAACCTTGCTTTTGTGCAGAATTTGCCAAAACCTACACTCACACATTGTGTAACTCTCATCCGGTGCAACTTGTCACATGTGTTATATCTTTTCCATTTATTTGTACAACATGCCCTTAAAGATGACCTGCTTTTCTAGGCTAACATGGAAGTTTCCTTAATAATTCTTAAGAAACAAAAGCTCAGTAAATGTGGCTGAAAACATTTGTTCCAAGCTCTTTTATTTTGAAGCAATTATTTTTTTTTAAATTACGTCTTTTATATTCATCGCATGTTTAATAAAAAGGAGGGGAAAGAGAACAAAGCAGAAATCAAACAAAAGAGGAAGAGAGTAAAGATAAGGAGAGACATTTTTTGTTGCATGATTGCCACATCTGATGGCCATTCCTTTACCCCCATACACCCACATCCACAATCACATTCTCCTTTCAAAATAAAACCCTCAGTAGTTTAAAGCAATGTAGATTTTTTTTCCTATGGACTCAATATTGGAAAGGGAAAATAAATCATATGGTGCCTACTCTGATCATGGCAGGGAGTAGGCATGCATCTGAGGATTCTCCGTCTCATCCCTCTCTGTAGCGCTTCACCACTTACACTTCACTTGCTCTTTTCATCTACCGATACCCATTCACTAATACACTCATCTCTTTCTCTCTTGTTCTGTGTCTGTCTTTTGCTTGCTCTGTCTGGTTTACTAGCTTTATCTTTGTCTCCCTGGGCTTTTTAACTTTCTGCACATGGCTGTCTTTGTCCACTTCTCTTTCACTCTGTTACTTTACACCAAACTCTTTCTCAGTATACTCTGTTGTTTCTGTGTGAAGTGCAACAAACCTGTGTTTGTGTGTGTGTGTGTATATATATATATTTCCAGTAGCCACAGGAGCTACTCTGTTCCTCTTTGGTCCCAGCTAATTGGTTGGACCGTGAGAGAGACAGGCTGGAGAGGTGGCCAGACCTGACAGTGAGTGTGTGATCGTGTGTGTGTGTGTGTGTCAGATGTCCTCTGGCATGCCTCAGAGAGCTAATCATAACCACACTGCAGAGATTAATGAAGTCAAGAGCAATCAGCCCTGACACACAACAGGGACACACACACTCATACACATGCACACACACAAGAACGTATAGTGGTTCTGGCTCAGATACGCTGGACCTTGTTTCGCTGAGGCAGTGACATGTGGACTGACTTAATGATTAATTGAATCTCTTCTTGTGTGAACATCTGTACCTACATATGTTGCTATTGTCAAAGTTCTTTTTTGCATGCTTGCTTAACTTGTATTCACCCCCTCAGAGTTGTTTTAGCTCCCGTGGAGTTAATGTGCATCATATGTGGAAATGTAGAGAACTTCTACAGTCTACAGTAAACAATACTTTTGCTACTACTGTTGTAATCTTCACAATGCAATAGTTTGCTTAATGCGTTAGAAATGGAGCATGGGGTACAGATATGTTGCCTCCTGGCTGTCTGCCATAGAAACAGATGCCAGTTTATCTTTAGCGTTGTCCATAGTTGAAGGCCGGTTTTGACATGAACCATATGTCTTGACATGATGAAGCTGAGAAAATCCCGAGGAGAGAGTCCTGTAAGCACAACGTAAGAAAATCAGTCATTGTTCCAACCTGTGCACAGTCTCTGAATGTGTACACTGGTCCCAGGCTGGTCAGTGAAGCCTGAAATAAGAATCTGATCTGTGGTCCATTTCTGCATCATCATTTATCCAAAATAGGAGAGAATTCAAGCGAGAGCAGGCAGGGTGGACTGGTCAACACCAAAACTTGAGAATGAAGCACTAACAGCAAGAAGCCAACCAGCCATGTGGCCAACCTCACATTATTTTAAGGCTGGGCCTCAGGCAGGTGGTAATGGCTATGGATGTAGCTAGCTGGGGGCACACCTGCCTTTGAGCCAGCAAGTTCCCCAGACACTGAATCTCCCCCCGCCCAATTACACACTTTTTAGGGGTTGGCTGTGAGTCCTGCCTTGGGGACTCCAGGACCACGGCCACCATCTGCAGATCCTGCTCCCAGTTGTCATCCAAAATGATGAAATCATCCATGTAGGTTACAGACAGCATCTATTGGTATAGTTA
Organism: Sandelia bainsii; assembly: GCA_032362345.1. Taxonomy (NCBI): domain Eukaryota; kingdom Metazoa; phylum Chordata; class Actinopteri; order Anabantiformes; family Anabantidae; genus Sandelia; species Sandelia bainsii. The sequence goes on from JAUMHL010000018.1 coordinate 3,477,918, forward strand.
CTTTACAGCAGCTTCAGTGGAGTCTGATCCTGTGGCTTCTGATCAATATTCTGGAACCTTACCACCATACTGGTCACCAGTATGACAAGGTTGACTGTCTTTTTGATAGTTACAGGAGTAAACAGGGAGTTGTGCACCCTCACATAACATCCAGAAGTCCAGGAGGTCAAAGGAAAACAGACATCAGTATCTCTGCTAGACAGATAAATAGACATGAGCACTAATTGGCAACTGACAGCAGCTGTGACTATAGCACCATGCCAGCTAATTTTGACTCCCAACCCACAGTGATACCAAAACTACACTCTACTGCTACAACGTCATCATCATCATCGCTGTGGTTGGAACAAATGTTTTGCTCTAGAATTTTCTTGCTTGGCTCTTATCTGGCCAGAGTGAGAGATAACAAACAGAAACGTAGGGGGCAAAAAGTACATTACACACCACTGTTTCAGAGCAGAGGGGTTTCAGCTCCTCATAAAGACATTGACCTTTGGCCTTTATGGGCCTCTGTGCCTGATTCATGGGCTACAGAGGGCCCTGATCCCATTTATCTGTGCTGTTTGTGGGTGTGGCGTATGCACATGTGTGTGTACATTTTAAGTTTGATGTTAAGTGTGTATTTATGTGTGTGTATATATATACAGTATGTGCACACGGTCACTGTGCTGCTAGTGTCAGACGTACAGCATGTGGCCGTATTGCTTCACATGGCCATGACCTAATTTTAAAAAATTGCTCACTGTCCCTTACACAAAGTCAACAGTAACTTTTCATAATAGAATAACAGACATAGACACTGAAAACACTTAATTTGTGTGGGAGGGCAAACTTTCTTTCCTGCTGTGTACAGACAAATAAATACAATATGCAATACAATATGTAATCCTTCATTTTGGAAATCTCCTGTGAACCACGTTTTGGAAGTTTCATTTTCAAACCTTTTGAGAACAGTTCGCCTTTACACATTGTGTGCTTCACTCAGGTTTTGCTTCTGAATGTGAAGTAGTTACTGGTTCCCAGTGTCCAGACTATAACACGCATGAACACACTTGCATTTGTGGTTCACTGAGTGTGTTCTAGGAACTTTAAGTGGGTTTGGCCTTTTAGCCATTATTTCCACAGACAGATTTGTTTTCTCACCTTATCGCTGACTGATTTCCATAAACAGAACTATTAATTCACATTGTTTTCATAAAACATGTTGTATGGATGTAAAGATATTTTACTGTAGTACTCCAGATAAAATAAATAATGAGGTATTTTGATGATAATTAAATAATAAACCTATGTATGTTTCTACATAAAAAAGTTGAAAAAAACAATTAACTCACTTTAATTTAATTGGCTAAGTAATACAAACTGAGCACAGTGTGATCAGATTACTGCAATTGAGTTCATGTTGTCACTTACACGCTTAACTTTCCCACTTACAGAAAAAAGGCCTTATTCATCACAGGACCAATCTAACTTTCAAATCAACAGAAATCAGACCTGGCCACAGGTGACTAGCCTGGCCAAATAGCCTTTCATTATCTGCATGTGCATGTGTGCTGGCCTGTGTCTTTTGCTGTTGACTAGAAGATTTAGATCGAGGTCAGAGGTGCCCAACACTGAAGGTCCCATTATAGCACATTGCAAAGTGGCCAACATTTCTTATTTCTCTTCACATATAAACTGTTTTGTGTGTGTGTGTGTGTGCGTTGTAAGCAGTACTGCAATCCTGATTAAGAAAGGTTTCAATTGTAAAAGCTTGAAATGAGATTCAAATAGACAATGTAGCATGTAGCAGTAGTACACAGAGATGGTGCCATATTGCTGTTTAGCTGACCCTTCTTTAGGATGGCTTTTCCTATTCACAAGCTCTAACAAAGTCTGCAGACTGTCACCCAAATGCTCTTTTTACACAGCTGCCGACATCCCAGTATTAGAGATGTGATGAGAAATGAGAAAGCCATACATCAATTCTATGCAGAAACACTGCCGCGCTCATGTTAGATGGACTGAAAGACAGTGGAAACATTCTGTGGTCAGATGAGTCCGTGTTTCTGTTAGACACGGGGTTTTCAGACCAAAGACGAGAAAGACGATTCCCATTGTTGTCAACAAAAAGGTGCAAAACGTGTCATCTGTGATGGTTCGGGGGTGCATCAGTGCCCACTTCATGGGTTACATATGTGTGAAGGTGCCACGGATGAAGAGGTGTATATTGGGATTTCACACAGACAAATGCTGCATTTTCCAGGGAGGGCAGTGGATTTTTCTCATTGGCCTCATTCTGCACAACCTCGTGGCTTCATAGACACTGAGTGTGTGTGCTTGACTGACCTGCCTGCGGACCAGATCTGTCTCCTATTGAAAATGTATGGAGGACATGAAGAGATGAATCATTGACCACAGACTGTTGAGCAGCTGAAGTCCTGTAACCAGCAAGAATGAAATTTTCCACTTGCATAACAGCAACAGTTAGTATCCTCAGTTCAAGGAAAGGTGATGTGACACAGTGGTTGACATGCCTCTGTTCCAGCTTTCTTGGGGTGTGCTGAGTAATTGAGGTTTGTATATATGATCATAAAGCTTTAGTTAAAGAGATAAAACAGCAAAAAAGTTAAACAACTCAAGAAACCCAGACAAAGGCAGCTAAACCGTGAGCTAGGCAGAGCAGAAACAAAGCAGCTGATACCAAGGCAAACAGTACATCAATTACAACCACTACAACCTGAGAGCAGAGTGAATGTGTAAACCTGATGATGATGGCCCTGTCTCTTCACATGTCAGAGGCAGCAGAAAAGGTCACTGAGCACTCAGGAAGTATGAGGCTTTTAGGGAGGAGGAAAACACTAAATAGTCCTAATCCCCCGTTTATTTGCCGCATGGATGGTTAAAAGCTACTCTCAGCCTCATAAAATTAAAACCAAGTGTGCACTGAACTGTGGAGAAGAGGGATGGATATAGAAAGAGGAAGGGAAGAGGAAAATACGTAGATGATGAGGCAAGGAAGATAGTGAGGTGTAGAGAGGAAGAAAGAGGGAGGTGGAGAAAGAGTGCAAGAAAAAAGGGGAATTGAGAAGCGATGATGTGCAGCTCCAAAACATTCCTTAGCAGGATGAGCTGTCACTTGTACCCCCTTTGCTTGGCGATCTATGGTTCACACCGGCTGCCTTTGATTAATACATCCCACCTAAATCATCGAAAGTTCCCTTTTCCTTCTTCCCCATAAAATGCAATACACAACACAAATCAGCCCCTTAAACAGTGAAGCCGGATAACAATCGGAAAATAATGCATCTTACCTGGGCCATCCCGATAAATTGTTCCTTATAACACCCTCCCTTAAACCAAAATCAATTCATCCGCCTCCAATTTTTATTAAAATCCTCAGTAATAAATCTTCCCCCAATGTTTGTTCATCTGTTTTTTGATAAATTTATATCACTTTCAGTTCTGCTCCAGTGTTTCTCCTGCCTCTACAGCGTAAAATGGGAAAATCTATTTGGGGCCAATAGAATAGTTAAAGGGGTGTTATGGGTGCCTTTCTTGTGGTGAAAATGGGTGTCAATTTGTGTGTGTGTGTGTTTATTTGTGTGTAAATGGAATCGATAAATGTGGCAGTGTGGTGAGTAGATAGCACCCTTCCCCTAGCCTTGCTGATTAACCCACAGCACTGAAAACCTGACAGCAATATAACAATATTAGAGGTGTTTGTATGTGAAGATGTCAGTAGGTGTGTGTGTGTGTGTGTATGTGTCCCAAGTCCTTCTGAAACTGCCTTTGTCTTGTCATAAAGCCCTCAGGATACATACACAGCCATATTTACAGGTATGAGTGTGGTTGCTGTATGCATTTCATTGCAGTATTGAATTTATCTATATGCCGTATAGGTTATTTTACACTGCTCATTCAAGGCGGGTTTCCTGCAACGCCTCACCGTTCTGTATAAAGGTACCATACGTGGAGGTTCCTTTAATCTGACTCGAGAGGTAGTGTCAGAAATTTCACCCTGGTGTGTGTGTAAAAGACCTGAGACGTTGTTTTCAGTAGGTTAATGCTTATGGTAACATTCGCCTTAGTTTGAGCGTGTGTAAGTGTTTAGCCGATCAGACATAACGCTACACTGGAGAATTGGAGAGACTCGCAAAGCACCGCTACGATGTGAGCTCCTTCCTCCAATGTGGTTGGAAGAAGGTGGTCAGTTCTTTCCTGGTGACACAGCCCAGCCAGTTGTGTATTGTGTTTAAACAGGCCCAAGTCTTACTCCAAACTTAACCCTGTCCAGTAACTTCTTCTTACTCCAGAGCTGCACATCATAGCTGTCCTAGCGTTTCTGTTTCTCCTCCTGCAGGAAACTGCTTCTGTGACCATATAATCCTTTATGCTCACGCTGTACGTGACATGTGTCGACTGTGTTTGAGTTCAAATCACGTTTTTAAATGAGCAAAACTAGCAAAAGCACACAATGGTTCATCCACCAGTAATGTTTTGAACCTGATGTATGATGTATCTCCGACATGTGTTTTACATCATGTTAAACACTGGAGCCCTTTTAGAGCAGCTTTTTAAAGTTCAGTTTAAATAGGCAAACATTTCTTAAAGAAGGGGCTACCTTCTCACCAGTACGGGGTGTTTCTCTGTTATAAGAGCATATGAGTGTGTGTGTTAGTGGGATTCGTAATATTTTAAGTAGCAGCACCCTTCTTTGTGTTTATTATGGTATCTGATCTATCTAATACAAATTTAAGTATATTTTTTTATTAAGTTACACCTTAGCAACATACAACAGCAGCGTAGTCGCTAAGTAAACCCCACTGCACACGACAATGACCTGATGTCAGCTGAAGTAAATGAAATACGGGTTTATTTGTAACTTTAACCACAATTTTACAGAGAAAAAAACGCATGACAACATGTTGCTGAATTTTTTTTGAGACAAGATTGTCTTTGTCCAAAAAAAAAGACAGAAACAGTTGTCTGAGCAAGTGGGCAGTTTGCAACTGCTAAGTCTGTATGAACCCCAGGGTTCATAGAAGAGCAGGGTGATGGAGGCTACATGATTTTTTTATTGTTATGTATTTGGTTCAGGAGTCATGCTATTAGAGAACAGAGACAGATTCAGAGTGGTGCAGTGGAATCAGCCACATTACCAAGCATGTTGATTAATCAGAATAATCCACTAACAGAGCAGATACAAACTAAATGATAACTTGAGCTCGCCTATGGTGACAGTAGTGTGTAATTTTCCTGAATTTTGATCACAGCTCATGTGACAGTACGCTTTTGCGTGAATTTGAAATGAGGAACAAAACAGACTTGATGACTTGTGACGATTCTATAGGTTACAGTAAATCCATAGGTGAAACAGCTTTTAGCTTTTATGCCACACCAGACGCTGTTATCATCCTTACAAAACACATCACTGTTCACTGTCTGGCTATGCTAATTTTGTCTTTATATATTTTACCAAGTTCTAATCACAATCTATCTGTTCGTGGCAGGGTAATGATGAACGATGTAAAAATTCAGAAAGCACAACACAATAGGAATACAATACAATAAGCCTCATCGCCCAGCATTGTCTCATTTGCTGGGTGATCAATGAATGAATGAGTGCTGGATGAGTCAGTGCTGAGGAATGGGGAGATGCGCTGTGATTTATTCTAGGTGTTAAAAAAGAATTTGTTTGGATTGATTAACGTTAATTAATTATGCTAATTGAGCTGGATGAAAACAGATGTCGAAAGTGCCCTCCTACTCATCCCTAGGTAGAACTGGACCATGTAGTTGCAGAGGCTATTGGTTTATCTAAGAAATAAGTCAGAATACATGGACACGCTGGAGGGACTATGTCTCTCGGCTGGCCTGGGAACGCCTTGGGATCCCCCCCGGAGGAGCTGGAAGAAGTGGCTGGGGAGAGGGAAGTCTGGGTATCCCTGCTGAAGCTGCTGCCCCCGCGACCCGACCTCGGATAAGCGGATGAAGATGCATGGATGGACATGAACATGCAAACATGTATGCACAGACACACACACAGAGTACAGGACACATGACAAGTTTTGTTTTGATAACCACGGGCAACATCGTGCTCTTATTTTGAAATAAACATTACATAACATCTTGGGTGATGAAAGATGGAAACTGCTTTACTTGTCTTTTTTTACTTACTTTTTTATTCTACGTACATTTGAAGGTTGAATTATTTCATTAGAGATTGTGTGTTTGTTTGATGTTACTGAAATATTGGTTATTAAACACAATGCAGTTCTACACACTTCAAACGTTTGGGACTTTGGCAACTTTTAGCACTAAGAGACTGGTTGGACAGCATGATAGATTGAAGACGTTATGTCTAAGGCCTCCATCTCTGTTAGGTGAAGGGTTGTTTATTTATACATGCATACATACATTTATATATACATGCAAAGCTTCCCTCACCCCTCTCTCAAACCACTTGTCTTCTCTGTCCAATATGTGAACATTATTGTCCTCAAATGAGTGTCCTTTGTCCTTTAAATTCTGGCCTGACGTGTTGCTCCTTCCTCTGCTGGGCCATCCTCCTGTGTAGCGGCTGTTTAGTTTCTCCAATGTACAGCTTGGAGCACTCTTCACTGCACTGAACAGCAGACACTACATTCATCTTCTTATGTTTTAGTATCCAGTCTTTTTGGTGGACGAGTCTCAGTCTCAGTCTCAGTGCGTTAGTGAGTTTGAAGTGAACAGTTATGTGGTGTTTTCCAAAAATCCTTTTCAGCTTCTCAGACACACCTCAGCCATGTAAGGAATAACCAGGTCTTTCCGTTGGCCCTGGGACTCAGACTGTTCTGTTTTCTTTTTTCTGGAACAGGATCCTGCCTTGTTCAAGGCCCACTTTGGATATCCACAGGTCTTGATGGCTGTCTTCAGATGCCTGCCTTCCTTCTTTTTGGCTTCTGTGGAGGCGGGGATGTTCTCTGCTTGATGGTTTAGAGTCCTGATCACTCTTAGTTTGTGTTGTAGTGGGTGATGTGGGTCGAACAAAATAGATACTGGTCAGTGCGGGTGGGTGTCCTGTAAATTTCTTTTTCTAGCTTTCCATCGGTCCCAATGAAGACTGCACAATCCTGGGAAGCAGCACGGTTATCTTTAGTGGTCATCAACATATAATTCCCCATAGAAGTCACTAAAGATAACACCCTGTACACCTGCCATCCGCCCCAACTACATCCTAGTGACTCAGTTTTCTTTAATAAATGTAACGTTAATAATACAGAACATAATCCATCCAGCGATTACGTTTCCTCTAAAGTGTAGTTTAGTTCTATACAAACTTAACTTTCGAGGGTTAACCGTTCATGCCATTGGTGGTTTTATGTCTTTTCTATAAACAAAATGTATGTAATCATGGCAATTTGAGTAAGATATAAAGATATTTTATTACTGTATTTCACATAATTGAACCCTGTCACTATTTTACTAAAGCTCAAAAGTTTAAGTTTAAGATTAAGATGAGCTCCCGTTAAATGTTTAACACTGTTCTGTTAAATATGTCGATGTGTGTGTTTGTGTGTTTTTTGCTGATTGAGTTGAAATTTTGTCAACCAAACCCTTTGCGTGTGTGTGTGTGTGTCTGTGTGCACGTACATGCATGTATGTAAGTATCTGTGTGCTTGGATGGGGCAAGAAGCTGCACATGGATTTGCTGCTAAAGTTTGAACAGTTTTAAATTAAAATGTATTGCCCATTCTCAATGTATTGATCTCAGGCCCAGCTGTGTCAATACGCCGCCCCGACTATTTTTCCAATAACTTATAAAGATCTGCCAGCCAGGCATAAATTCATTACGTAGCTCTGAGTTTAGATTCTCTCTCTTTCTCCTCCATCTCTCTTTCCTCCTTTAATCTTTGCTCTTTTCGCTATCTTTTGCTTTCTGCTTTTACGGTTTCTTTGCTGTCGCGGTTTTCTTTTTCTCGTCGTCACAGTTCTGATTCCTCAGTTCGAGGGTTCGACTTTTGCTGTTGTTTCAGGTGTGATGGTTATTACAGGTTGTTACACAAAAGCCAGTCCAAAAGGTCTCCACCTAAGACCCGATAAAGACAAAAACAAAACAGTGGATTAATAGTAAAATAACGATGGATGGTTCCATTATTATTTGATATGTTTATACAGCGATTTATTTTTAATGTCATTTATATCTAAATTGCTCAAAGTTATATTTCTAAATAGGAGTGGAGTGAGAAGAGATTGACTGTGTGGTTAAAAGTTAATAGAAGTGTAAATGGGATGCAAAAATCCATAACAAATCAGAATAAACATTAAAAAACCACTTCCTGTCTTTGAACATCTCAATAAAAAAACAAACATTTGACTCTCTGTTACCATCTGAACTCTCCAGATTTGCTCTCATCCCACTCCCCTTTTCATTCCTTACATCTGTTTTACTCCCTTTTTTCTTCATTTCCTGACATTCTTCTTTTCCCATCTCTTTCTTCTACTCTTCTCCTCTCCCCTTCCATCCTCCCTCCTCTCCTCTTTCCATCTCTCTCCCTAATCTCCCTCCACCTCCTCTTATTGTCAATACCTATCTAATTCCACTTTAGCACCAGTAATTGGCTGATGGATAGAAGCTATGGATTGGCCTCTTCCTGATGACTGCATGACATTTTTCCCCCTCCCCTACAGCTGGTAATACTAATAGAATTCCAAATCCGCGGCACTGGGATCCTGTCATGAGTAGGTCAACCGCTGTGTCAAGGTCCTATTGGAAAGCCAGCATCCAACATCTTAATTTAGACTTAGCTTCTTTTTTTTCTTGATCTCTCTCTGCCATGCTGAATGATCAGTGTGTATTCCTGTGTCTCTGTTTCTGCAGTTGTCGCCTTCTAGGCACCTCTGTAGTGTGTTGTGTTTGTTCACCTTTGTATGTCTCATTAACTGGTCGTGGGGCTATTTTAGGTAATTGTATGTGTTTGGACATTAGGGGAAAATTAGCTTCAGGTAGCAAATTCAGGTAGATTTTGTTTCTGTAAAGTTTGGATGGCATAGCATCAGTCTGTCTGAACCATTAGGCATGATATTTGGTTCATTCAGTTCTATGTGCAAAGGTTTTCAATTAATCAATTAGCCAACATATCTATCAGGTTTCTAAATTCAGTTATTCACCTGCTCATCATACAGTTTACCAATCTGAGAGTAAAGCAGTGTTTCCACAGAAATAGGAGGGGTCAGCATTGTAATAATAATAATAATACTATATTATTATCAAGCGATAATAATATTTTAATTGCTAAGTAGTATGCTGCTCACTGTCCTCCTGTCCATCACTTCTCTCTTCATTAGGCTAAAGTATGTCTTTCTGATCCTCTCCTGCTGCTTCGGCTGCAACTGGTTGCACAGCACTGGTTGAAACCTGCAAGTGTTAGAAACTAATGAACTGAATAGCTAAGTCACACTGGTCACATGGTAAAGTTTCTTGCTGTAGTTTTGCATAATACACAAATGATTGCTGATTTGCATCATTCAGGTTTCCCACGTGTGTTTTTGCACTTCCTCAGGTGTAGTCCAATATTCATCCATACCAAGGGAGAAAACATTCAGCATCATAGTTAAAAAATGAACATAAACGAGCAGATGATAATGACCAGCTATGATATTTTGATAAGAACGTTTTCTGAGAACATTTTGTTCATATGTTCAGTATGAACACATTTGTGACATGTCTTTTATGGAAATTAACTACATATTCTCATTATGTTATTAGAAAATGTAATGCAGCTGAAATTATACTCGCTACAAAACATATTTGCGGCACAAATTTGCTATAGAAACATACATTTTTGGAAACGGGTGTCATAAAAATGACTTTTTTGTGTGCGTGTGTTCAATGGTTTGAAGTCAGTCACTGAACACTTGAACTTCCATTTTAGTGAAATAAATTTAACATGTAGCTTCATTTATTAGCTCTTCCAGAAACATAGCATAGACATAACCATATTTAAGTGCAGCACCATAGTGGAAGCAATTAGCATTTTCATACAAGATGATACTAAAATTTAAACCAGAGATTCATGCACATCAGATAAGAAAATACAGCAGACTCATAACATAAATTACATTGTTTTCTACTTTTTTCTTCTACGTAAATCACAGTTTAAGAATTTTTGCTGAGTCAAAAAGGAGAAAAGTCAAGAATATATACACTTACAGTTCTGGAGATATGAGATATCAATATCTCAACCTCTAGCAGAATCCAGCTGTTGTATACACAGTGTGTATTTATGTGTTTGGCATTTGAAGTATTTGACTGATGTTTTTCATTTGATGTTTCGTTGTCTCCTGTGTGTCGTACCCTGCTGGTCTCTACAGGCATATTGTGTATGTTGAGCTTCTCTGGATTTGGGTGTGTGTATGTATGGGTGCCCGAGCTTATATGAAGGCATTCCCATGTCTGGCAGCACAGCTCATTTATATCTGTCTATAGACTTTGAATTGTATTTCTGATCAATGAAGAGGACGTTGTGTTCCACCTCTGTCTCTCTCTCTCTCTCTCTCTCTCTCCATCTCTCCGGACGGTGAACTTCAGCAGCTGCCGACAAACACAGAAAGTTTACTGGATTAAATACCAATGTTTCTGTCTATTACAAATAAACTTGTGCTATAGCCAGCGTGTGCAGGTGTGTGTGCAGGTGCGTGTGTGCCTGTGTTATAGTGATGAATTGGGAGAAAGGTTGGCTAAATCGGGTTGTCATGCTAATTCAGTGAGCTGACTGCATAATACAATGCAGCAGGGAGATGGACTGAACTTGACCCTGTTAAACCTGACCTTGGACACCCCCTCCCTCACTCACTCCACTTTCTATCACATATGTGGGTGCACGGGTCAGCGAATTAAGCCAATAAATCAGTTTTGTGCGTTTTGGGCTTCTAGTGTAGCGAGTTCCACGATGTAAACAAGGAGTAAAAATGACAGCACATCTGTAAAACCTTCAAAATCATTTTTGATAAGGCTGTTTATTATAAGGCTGCGCTCTCTCTTTGTTTCTTTTGAATGTTGTTGCCAAAATCTTATGGTGAGCTGTGTTTCAGTATTTTAAGAGTCTTAACATCTGCAGTAGAGCAACATTTTCTATAAACAGTAATAGGTCTAGTTTGAATGGTCCACTGATTTTGTTGACTTGGCATTTTGTTTTGCATGTCTTTAGCTACTGCTCTGTGTGATGTGTTAAATGAAGCACATCACTGGACTGCCATTAAGGCATCAGTAATGTCAGTATTTGCTTTTGCAGGAATTTATTCCATTAACTTGCAGAAAAATAAATGCACAATTTGATATTTGATTTGGTCAGAGGTCTCTGCAGGAGCTCTACTGCAGGTTGCATTAAATTAGCAGCACTAGTGTTTGCAAGACTTCTGGACTTTATGGCTTCACTTATTATGTCATGTGTGCCCAAAATGCAACAGTAGTCTGTGATTAGAAATAACAGATTGGCCTGTTGAAGATGGTAAAGTCCTGATAAGAAAAAAAAAACTCCTTCATGTATGAAAAAACTAATGAAATAATAAATAACTTAAAAAATAATAAAACTTGAAAACTACGCCAGCAACAAATGCTTTGAATCAGCCATTCACCTGAAGTCAAGAGTAACATTTGTTTATTTTAGCTCAGTGTTGGAAGGTGGGGTTACACGCCTGTGTGGAATGTCCCTTTAAATTATTCAGAACCCAATCAGGTGTCTTTTTCTCCTCTGATCTAAAGATGGGTATCAGAGGTCATTCATTCTTCCTTCCAGGGTCACCTTTCCCACTTTTTCTTTTAGCACAGACACTCTCACACACTCCCTATCTCTTTCACTAATGTTATATAGGACGTTGTCATGGTCACATGCTGCTACATATGGGCATGCACGCAGGCAGTAAGAAACAAAGCAGCACGGTGCATATACGCACAAGCATAGACACACATCCTGTGATGCACACATGGCGTGCACATACCCGCACACAGACACAGTGAACCGGCCAACGTGGCTCCCCTGCAGTGAGCTCTATTGTGTGTGTCAGGACGTTGTTCATTCTCCTCCTGTGTTTCCATGTATCTGAATACCTCCTGACCTTCTCATACACTGCAAGGATGTGAAGCATTATTGCTCTCCATGCAACTTGCTTTGGTGTGGCACCAACAATAGGTGACAAAGGTGGATGGTAGACTGTGGAGAGGCAGTAGGGACACAGGGAGGAGGTAAGCATACTGTTAAGATTTCACTTGGTCTTTTGACTTTTAATGTTTCTTCCTTTACATAATAATGTTAAATAAAATCAACATTAACAAATGCTCCAAACTTTATGTTGTGTTGTTATATGAGTGGTCTGTTTATGTAAAGATTCTCTCAGCAATAACTTTATATTTGCTTTAATGTTTGTGTGCACATTCATAATTGCCTGTATGTACAGTTATGTACAGTTTCTTCCTGTACTTTTGCATAATACTCAAGTGATTGCTGGTTTGCACATGAGCTTCCACGTACAGTATGTGTGTCTGTGTATGCGTGCTCGCTGGGGGCTTGTTGTCAGAGCTTCTCTCGACTGGCCAATTAATTATGATGGCCTACTTATGATGTGTAATGGGATGATTTATTAGTAAACACACAAACAGAGCAGGGACACAGACAGTCAGGTAGCAACGCTGCATTCTGTGGTCTGGGATCATATACTGGGGCAAGATCACAAACCACCTCTGGCTGTGTCCTGCTGGATCAGAGCAAAGATTGCAGTGCACTGGTTGAGCTGTGCATCTTCAAAAAGTCTAGAGCTACAGATTGTTGTAATATTATTATTGTTTGCTGTACATACTGTACACTTGCTTCCTTTACTTTTTCAATCTGGGAATGACCATGATCAAGCAATGACCTGCTTCATGTGCGGTACACTCGCATGCACGCAAGAAACCAGTTTACTCAGAGGAATGAGGTTAAAGGAAACTGACGTGTCAACAACCTGCTGTCTGTAAATCTGTATATAAGGCTGTAGTTCAGATTTCATAGCATGGCAAGTGAATTTTAGTGACTGTGTGTGTGTGTGTGTGTGTATGTGTGTGTGTGCACTTATGCATGTGTGTGTCAGGGGCCACAGTTTCTTCTCACAGATCAAATATGTCTGAATTTCACAAATTGTCACGTTCAGCAGTGAAAACGACTTATTACGATCGTAGGAGATGACATTTTCAGTTTCAGTTCAACTTTGAATCAAATGATTTTTGCCAGTGTAATGACCACCCAGGTACTTGTTGTGATGTTAATACTTTAGGTTTTGTCATGCTCAAGTATACATGTAAAAGAAGAAGTCGAATGAATGGAGCTGGTCTGGCCTTTAGACCTGGTTTGCAACCCCTCTCCTTAGTGCACATGAATTCACACAACTGATTACATTCAAAACCTGGAGATATCACATATACCATCACCATCACATTTATCACATTTACAGTTTCTTCCTATCTGACACTGAGCTTGATCACACTGATTCAATAAATCATCAACTTATCAACTTATGACCTTGAGTTATTGTCCCCATAAAGTCTGCCAGAAATATGAGTTTTAGTAACATCTCCATCTCTGGGACGTGGAGATTTGCCCTCTGCAGCATCAGAAAGATCAGGCCCTACCTTTCCGGATATGCTACCCAACTCGTCATGCAGTCATACCCTGTTTTAGGGGGCTACCAGCATAAAACCAACCTCTCTCTAGATGATCTAAAATGCAGAAGCACGTCTCATTTTTGACCAGCCAAACAGGACACATCACACCACTGTTCATATCTCTGCATTCATGTGGCTGCATGCATCAGGTTCAAAGCTCTGACACTGAACTACAGAGTGGTCAACTCAACAGCAGCTTCTTATCTGAACATCCTTATCAAGGTCCTTGCCAACGTGAGGCACCTGGTGGTCCCCTTACCACACAGGGACAAGCGACACTCTTATGTCTGATGAAACTGAACAGTATCTTCTCATTCTGCTTCTTTTTCAGTGTCTTCTCCTTCTTTCCATCTCTCTCTTCCCTCTCAGTTACAATAGATCTTGTCCTTCTCTGCCTCCTTCTACGTAACCTCGCCCTTCCTTTTGTCCACCTTCTTCTTCACCTGTTTAGTGTCTCTTAAGTGAGATTTTGCTAATCTGAGAGTGTGTAAGTTCCCGTAGGCACTTGAAAAACTGTGTGTGCAGTAAGAGCTTGTGTGTGTGTGTGCATCAGCAGCAGCATCAGGTGTGGGTGCAGCGGGTCTGTCCTGGTAGCGAGGAGAGCTATTTGTTTCCTTGGCTAGCTGTCTGACTAGCTGGGTGGGTGTCCTATTTCTGGATGACACACACACACACCAAACCCTGTGCCCCCTCTACCATACGTTGTGGGACATAATTTATGATGGCTCTGTAACATACAGACTTTTCATCACTCAGTGGCAACAAACTCTCTCTACTCAATGTTACAGCATATTGTCTCCCTCTTCCTCTTCTACGTTTGTTTCTCACATCTTTGTATTTCTCTCTCTCTCTCTCTCTCTTTTTTATTGGAGTTTTTCTGTTTTTATTTCTTTTGCTTGATTTTTCTGCCTACTAGGTCTTGGTCTCATTTCACAGCTTGGTCTCTGTCTGAGACTTTTCCTCTTTTCAACCAACATTTTTCTATCCCTTCTTACTTTAATTTTCTCTTAAGTGGCGAAACTTTCTCTTGCTCTCTTTTTTTTGTCTTTACTTGTCAAGGCTGAGTCTAGCTTATTTATGTTGACCCAGACATCATGGTCTCCCATTGTTAGTTGCCTCCCCTGTTGAGAATCTAGGAATGAAGCTCTTCTCTACATTCATTGTCCATTTCAGTAAATGCAGAATATTTTGTGTGCAGCGTCACAGTGACGATTAGAATAAAACAATTGTTAAGTGCATGAAGGCTGGTATTTATTAGCAAGCATTAGCACACAACCACATCATGAAATGAGCACTGCAGATTACATACACAGCACACAAACACATACACAACGTGCAAATGTCCCCATTTTAGATTTATCATGCAGCCTGCTGAAAATTCTATAAAGAGCAAAGGTGGTGATTACAGCGTTGATTTTTGCAGAATAAGTCTATTTATCACGGAGCCAGCTGTGCTGTTGGTTTGTAAGTGTGTGTGTTGCTTATGTTTTCATGTTCTAATCATAGGAGGCACAACAATAACATGAGAAATATTACACAACGTTTTGTTTGTAATAGATACAACATTTTGAACATTCATTTAAGGTACTGTAAGAAATAAGGGCCTCTGATGTCAAAACTGTAAATCCCAGCAGCTCTACCTTTACATTTAATTTCTTTTATGTATTAATTAATTTAATACAGTACTTATATTTTTGTAAATTTTTCTCAAGTTTTCTGACCACTGTAAGGTATAATTTTGTTGTGCAAATACTGAATGGCTTCATTATATTTTAGTCGGAACTTAACAATCGTTGTCTAAAAACAATAATATACAGTAAAACAGTAGTTTACACATACACGCACACACACAGACACAAATCATCATGTCATCTTTATGTGTAATATATATATACGTGTAGAATGCAAATTCCACTTAAGGCTGTCAAAATGCCCAGATGCCTAGAAAGAGTGTTAAGAACATGAGCTTGTTCCTGCAGGCCTGTGTGTGTCTGATGAGCGTAATATAGAAACATTTTAAAGCCTGTCATTGTATCACAGAGGTGCTGATTAAACTCTGTTTCTGAACCTTTAGTTTGTAATGTTTCTATGTTGTTTTTCTCCCTCACTTTCTCCATATTATATCAAGTTTGTTTTTTTATTAAATAACATTTTTCATCACATACTTTCCCTTTCTATTTTGGTCTTAACCAACGTGCCGACACTCTCTCTGCAGCTATTGATGCTACTTTGTCCTAGTGATGAAGCAAGCGGGCCCTTGTTGGGGCGATGTGTGTCATTGTTATATTGATGTGAGGACAGACCCCTGGGGCCTGCAGCCCTCTAGTCCCCTGAAAGCAATAAATCTATGGCCCACTGTTCTCAGTACTGTACCCTGCATAGCTTCTCACTTACACACGTGCATGCACACGTTGAGTGTACTTCATACATACAACAGGCAAGAGAAAGATAACTTCTATTTTTCAAAATGAAACTTACATAATCACAATAATCATAATAATAATTTTAAATATAAGTCTTCCATGGATTGCTCCTTTTTTTTATTTCTGTGGGCAAGGTTTGGTGTTCAGTTTCTCTATGAATCATTTTAATTCCCTTCAGTCTGCCAGTAGAGGCCACTCACAGCATTCAGTACAGACAGACAGCACACACTCACACATCAGCTCACACACTGATGACAGCTGTCCATTAGAAAGCAAGGGGAAGGTTGGACAAGTGAGCGCACAAAAAAAAGGAGCAAAGATGTAGAGGATGGCCAAAATATTTACAAGTATTAAAATGGGAAACCAAAGTAAGCAGCAGACAGAGAAGGGATGAGAGACATAAAAAGACAGCACTTGTTTTGTGTCGTCATATTTACTCTTATCAACTCAGCTTTACTCACAATCACAGTTTTTGACTGAAGCAGAGAGAGAAATTGGTGTGAAATTGGAATTGACTCTCGTCCAGTTTTTCCCGAGAGGAGTGAACAGTAGAGTTTACTTTCCTGCTGTCACAGTAATGATACACAACACTGTGTTTTATTTTTGCTGCTGTGCATTCGCACTGCTGTAATATATATATATATATATATATATATATATATATAATTTTTTTCTATTCCTTTATAGCAGTTTATCTATCCGTTGCTGGTGGCAGGTCAGGGAAAGCAGAAGCGAGATTACAGTAATACGCAGAAGAAGAGAAGAACAATCTGGAAAGAAGAAAAAGAGACCAACAGGAAGCAGAAAAGGGGAAAATAAGGAAAGAGTTGAAGTGTGTGATTAAAATATAATACTGAACATTTAAAAAATTAAAAAATACAATTTAAAGACTGGAGGATTATACACATTTAAGAATGAACACACACTTTTATTGATTTATCTATTTAAAAAATGCTTAAAGTTAAATTATTATTAAATGTGTGACATTATTTTTTGCCAGCAGGTTGAGTCGGAGCAGACAGCTGATGAACTTAAGTGGGAGGAGCAGTGTGTGTGTGTGTGTGTGTGTGTGTGTAATCTGGGGGTCTAAGGGGAAGTCGCAGAGGATAGTTAATGAAATCATCTTAATCCTTCTAGCTCCTCACTTCTATCCCAGCAGAGAAATCTTTATTTGTGTCCTCCTTTCTTTCTTTCTTTCTTTCTTTCTTTCTTTCTTTCTGTTTCTGTTTGTACGTTTTTTTTCCATTTCGTTTCTTGGGTTTCCTCAGTCATCTCACCCTCTTTTTCTCTCCTCCACGTTCACTAATTATTTCATCTTGAGCACGGAAAGGAGACGCCAAATCAATAAGTCTCCTCTGTGGAAGCTGATGGGAGGAAGGATGAAGGAGGACAAGGTGAAGAGGAGGGTTGCCAAAAGATGTTCTTTTGAATGTTTTGTTTTTTCCATCTTTATTATTATTATTATTTACAGTGGAACACATAGAAGGTGCCCTCTGGAACTTAATTTGCTTTACAGTTCACTCCATTCTCTTTGAAGCTCTACATTTCTTTAAATCCTCTGTCACGTGATTTTATTATAAATAAGCCTTTCCGACTAGTTAAAATGATTTACACTGAATTCATATTAGTATTGTCTTTTGATGGCAGCTTTTCTCTTGCTGTGGTAAAAATCTGACTCTGGTTGAGCTTCACGAACTACAGAAAACACATTGTTACTTAGTCCGTAAGATATTTATAGGAAGAAGGAATCACAAGTTGTTCCATTATGAAGTGATGTATCACACAATCATAATCAGCCTTTCAGCCAGCATTTGTGGATCCAGAAGTGAGACATTGACAGTGAAGAAAAGAAAAGAATAAAAATACAATGGGAAGAAATGAAAGATGCACAGAGAAGATTTAAACTGCAAGTTGACCTTCACGAGGCAGAAAGGACACAGAAGTTTGGAGGATTACGGCTTCAATATTCTTTTGGTTATATTTCCTTCTGGCTCGGTGAGAACGTGGAGATTCCTCGCTGTGACTAATGCGATGTTTGTCGAATCCAAACTTTCTTCTGCAGCCCCCCCCCTGCTCGCAGCACTCACATAGACAAGTTCTTTCTCTTTTTTTCAGCCTCTTTTTTTATTGTTTGTTTTGTTTGGCTGTTTTCTCCTGACCGGCCCACCTGCAGGTAAACAGGCAATTGTGTTCTTGTGACCAGTGTCTATTGGTGTAACTGTGTGTGTGAGAGAGTTTGCATGTCTCCAGTTTGTTGCTGCTCCTGTGCTCACGGTGTGGTTTGTGATATTATATATGTGTGTGTGTGTGTGTGTGTGGGTTTGTGTGTGTGTGTGCCTGTGGTGGTGCTATCTGTACTCTGATAAGACTGTAAACCAGATTAATCTGGCGTGGAAGAGCTTGTCAGCAGGACCACTGTGCGTGCATGCGTGTGTGTGAGTGTGTGTAGTGCCGCTCACCTCCCTACATCTCAGCCAGCCCATCAGGTGAGCCATTGGTTCCCATATTGTCTGTGTGTGTACGCGTGTGTGTGCAGGAAATCAACAGAGAATGCTGTATAAGTGAATGACTGTGTAGGGTCCAGCGCTAGATAATGTGATCACGGCTCCATGTAACGCAGCATGACAACCGCTTGTGTGTTTGAGTGTGTCTGTGTGTGTTTGTGTGTGTGTGTGTGAAACATGCCATGACAACAGTGTCTCTCCATACCACTGTGGAGAGAATGGATTATCCTGCTCTCCGGCTCAAAACGCCAACACACACTCACACATTTCCCATCTTGCTACCTACTTCTTGTATACACACCTGCATATGCCTGGAATATGTACTGTACACAAACTGTACTGTGGATGTTCATACAGGCAGAAGCACACACATTTTCCACTGAAGATGTATAATTCAGGCTGGAGAGCAGACCTAGGCACCTTAACTATTATTAACTCACGTGTATATGTGGTCTTTTGGTTGTGGTTCAGCGTCTTGTCCAAGAATAATAATTACAGCCCCGCAAAGATCTTCAGCTTCTTTGCGAAACCCTGTAAACGATGGATTTGAGCCATCAACTTTTGTGACACATGTTTCTGCTGTGCCATTCTGCTACACACCCCAAACAGGATTCAAACTCACAGTCCCTGGCGTTATGAGGCGAGTGCCTTATCTATTAGGCCACTGGCGTTTTAACATTTCAGTTTGATGCAAACTACAACAGCTGTAACATCGCAGTGGTCGTACAGACGATGTCCTCTGACGCTTTCTCTATTTTCTGCTATGCAGTAATTGCAGTAAAGGGAACTGCTGTTAAACATCTATTACCGTAGCTCCAGCTCCAACTTTATCTGCTCTGTTTTATCATGAGAGCCAGTCGCTATTTTTTGTAGTTCAGTGAAGAAAACTCACCCCAGTGGAAAAGAAGCTCCACAGAGTGTTATAGAGGCCCCACTGCCAACTAACCATTTGGTGCTGTAATTGCAGTGCGACACAGACACACCAGGGCAGAAGTATAAATCCTCACAATGGCGTATGCCATTTTCATAACCTGTGGCGTGGGCTCTGTGTAGGTTCAACACAGAAACATAAATCAGGCTTAAGCTTCAAACTTGCAGTGTGCAGTACCAGCACAGAAACAAGAAAGTTTAATATTAGAAAAGTATCTCAAAAAAACGGTTTTTAATGGCAACTGGACTTGTTTTAGTTCCTTGACTACGTTTCACCCTCCATTCCAGAGGGCTTTTTCAAGTCTCATGACCTGGATGACTGAGAATCTTCACAGATAATTAGAAAAGTAGTTTTAGAAAATACGATTTGGTGTTCAACAGCCTCATCAAAGCCTGGAGTTAAAAAAGATTGTCTGGTCTATAGGAGTCAAATTTTGTCCACACAAGGAGGAGGTCAGGGTGGGTGGATGGATGAACAAACTTTGTCACATTAAAGCTCTGTTGTTCTTCCAGTTTCCCCATGACAGAAAGTATTGGTTTTCTTAACATGAATAACAAACTTCTCCTAATCCTAACCAAGTTGTTTTTGTCCCTAAACACAACCACACTGCAACTAGAGCAGCATCGGATGGTCAGTTAGTTGGAAAACACGAGATATGGTGTTATAGAAAGTTCAGATCAGAAAATACTTATATTTACAGTCGTACAAGACAATTACAGATTACAGTTAATGTTGTCCTTTAATTTGCAATATTTGTTGTTGGCAAAATAAAGTTACGTGAATCTGAACATGACTTTGTATTAATGACTTTCCACTTAAATAAGTTCAGTTTAAGAAGTTAAAATCTACATTAATTGGCTGTAAACCCTGTAACTTAAAGAGGTCTTTCTGCATTCCCCCCCAAAGCATCTAAGGCCCTCTATACATTTGCATTTCATCAGTGCTAAAGGCCACCTGCAGTGCAGCTTGGGACTCTGTGTCTTATTCAAGGGCATCGCTGGTGAGAACTTTAGAAGTAATACCACCATCCTCCAGCTGCCAGCTCACAGCCAGAAAACACCCCTGTCTGTGGTGGGGATCGACCCAACAGCCTTTAGGTTATTAGTCAGCCTTTACATCCAGGCCAACCTAGGGAGAGGTGGTGGGTGTTTGTGGGATGTAAGCCAGATGTATGTATGTGTGTGTGTGTGTGTGTGTGCGTGTGTGTTGTTGAGTGGGTGGGGGTGTTGCATCCTCAGTGTAAGGAGCACACTGCATCTTCCCCGACCACTCTCTGACAGGCCTACATACATCACCACCCCCAACACCTCTGTTTCTCTCTCCTCTCCCTCTTTATCATCCCTATTCCCTCTCTCCCTCCCTCCATCCATCCACCTCTCCTCCCACCCTCCTTCTCACCTGCTCCCATCTCTCATGAGTACTGGTGTCTCTCAGCTGCCCACATCTCTCTCTCTTTCTCTCTTTCACCTGCTCACAGCCCCAACACACACACCTCTCGCCAGGCCTCCCTGAGTATCATTTACATCGATGATGCCTCATCATTACCCCTGCCCTACTTTATCTATCACCCAACAGCTCTGCCATAGTACCTATTCCTGCACCGTATGCCTTATTCCTGTAGTCTATCGCAGCAGATCACAATCTCTGAAGCAAGGTGGGAAAACAACTGTGTGTTGTTATGTTTGTGTTGGGCCTTCAGACTGATATCAGTCTCTGGGAATGTTAACGTCA
Organism: Sandelia bainsii; assembly: GCA_032362345.1. Classification (NCBI taxonomy): domain Eukaryota; kingdom Metazoa; phylum Chordata; class Actinopteri; order Anabantiformes; family Anabantidae; genus Sandelia; species Sandelia bainsii. Next base: position 3,499,164 of record JAUMHL010000018.1, read on the forward strand.
AGTTTAATACAAAAAAAGTCAAGTAAGTCTATATTGTCTGCAAATGCAAATGGTTCATTTAAGACGAAAAGCAAAAATAGTCCCGTACAAAATTATGGTCAGTGTTCTTGAATGTGCTCATTTTTTATTCAATAACGAACTAAAGGAATCGGTGAAGAATGTGAACATGTGCAGCAAAGGCTTCATTCATTCCACGTTCATCTCCACACACTGGTCATCCGCCAACTCTGCCTCATTCTGCCTCTGTACGTTGTTTTATTCGTTGTGTCTGTGATGGGGGTGTTCAAGGAGCGTAGGTCAGTTGATGGTGTACAGCTAACACAGAAGCCGCAACTCGCCAACTAAACAAGTCTCGTTGACATTTCTGGGGTGTGACATCAGAGAAATGAGCGTAAACTTCATTTTTTGGGACTGTGGAACTATGAATGACAAACTTCATGTCAATCTGTGTGCACTTTGATCCAGCTCTCGTGAAGTGTGAACTTGCACAACACTGATTCTGGCAGCTTCAGACATATTATCAAATGCATCATGTTTCATGGTTGTGAGCGAACGGATGTTTGAGTCAAGGAATCTGATTGATCAAAGGCATTTTTCCTATTTTAATTTCAATAAGACACATTTTGATTGATTAACTGACTGTCTTACAGCCAGTTACAGTTTATATACTAAGATAAGATAAGATAAGATAAAACCTAATTAACCTTTATCAGTCCCAACAGGGAAATTTGTGCCATATCTTGGCGGCAAAAACTGTGTTCTTACAAAAGCATTTAAACATGATATTAGCAATGATTTAATTTAATTTATTAACCACAGAACATGTTGCAGGCAGAGCCAATCAAACTCTGGACCCTAAACCTTGGATGCCCCAGTGCACATATTCCTTATGTACCAATTGCTTTTAAGAGGCTTGAAAGAGCTGAGCAGATTTGAGGTCATTTGAAGTTGGCACGATTTCCTCAGTGATGAGTAAATCCTTTGGATTAATATATAACGAATGAATTTAAGAATGTGATGATGGAAAAGTAATTTGGGCAGTATTACTTATTGCCAGTGTATACTTGGACCTAATCCTTAAGGTATATATTCCGTACAGTGGCAGGTTTAGAGTATGTTGTTCATTTAATAAGGGCAATTATGAAATATATTCTGTAAATATATACTGTACTGGCAACACAGAAATCAGGTGTTACCCAACAGTATATAAAGAATAAAATTTTTGCAGTCTCTATTTAATTAATGTATGTTATGTGTAAGTGTGTACATGCATATGCATTCTGTAAAGACAAGTTTAAGTGTGTGTTTGTACAGAAATGTTGTGGTATAATCAGTAGATAATGCTTTTTATTTTACAGATTTTATTGTCATGTTTCCTGGGAAGAACCATGTAATTTGGTAGATTTTTCTAGCTGTAGCAGTGAGAGACTTAAAAGACTGATGCGCCGTCAGTCAGAGAGGCATCATCATAAGTTAATCTGCCAAATAACTGCAGGCGCTCGTGGACATATATTGACATACAAATTTCTCCTGGTGAGATTAGTCACATTACCTTGACCTTGGTTTATTGATTTTGCATCTTCTGCTCTTATTAAAAGAGGAATGGGACCTCCAGCCTCGACTGCATCACTCTACATCAAAGTATACTGAGAGGAAAGTTGTGGTGGCTCAGCATGTGAAGGACCTAACCACTAAACTTGTTACTGGTGTCTGACTTCCAATATGACCTCTGCAAGGTCACACATTCACTTCTCTGTTACCGTCTGCTATTGCAGCAATGACCTAAATTAAAGGAAATATGCGTCCTCGTGGTGCAAGCTACTTTACATACTGTACATTAGCACATTCAAATCTATGGGAAGGCTGCAAAAATACAAAAATAAGATAAAAAGTGTAACTAAAGACAGATGGTTGTAGTTAAAAGTGTTGGAAAGGTTTTGAGCAAACTCTCAAATCTCTTCTCTTCTCTTCTCTTCTCTTCTCTTCTCTTCTCTTCTCTTCTCTTCTCTCCTCTCCTCTCCTCTCCTCTCAACATCCTGTTCTTACCTTTGACCTCATATCTGTTTAAGCCACGGGAGATATCAGATCAGCCCGTGTGTGGATGGAGTGTGCATAGCACTGAGGGTTAAGTCCCTCACTGTTGCTTTGCAGCGCTAAACCAAAGGAATCACGCATGCAAGTCCAGTAGAGGAGGACTTAATAAAATGAAAGAAAATTGATTTTCTGGAACGAGATTCCTTCTTTGATAAGGTATTAGCTGGGAGGGGAAAATGTTGTGAATCTTCATTAAGAGCCTCTGATATGCACTGGGATAATCGTGGGGAGAGGAGTACGAATGAAAAATGAACACAAAAGGAAAAAGAAGAGAGTCATACATTAGGGACAGACAGAAAGAAATAAAGATACCAAGAGTGAGAGAAAGTAGAGCGAGAGAATACCCCACCACCACCACCACCACCACCACCACCACCACATCCACCCACTCAGCCACACATATGCACATACTTGAATCAGAGACTTAAGCAGGAGTAGGCCTCCTTTAATAAGAGTGAAAATTGATTTCTTTCCACTTCCATAAGATGAGATCTAAAGATGATGAAGGTGAGGATTGGGCTGCAGTTCATTATGGAAAATTATACTACATTCTAGCTAGCAGTATATCCCTAATATATCTGCCCTGGCTTTATCCAACACTTCTTCACACACACTGAACAAACAGAGGGAGAAGTTAAGAGGGAGGCAGCCAGAAGAGGAGTGAAGAGAGGAGGGAAAGAAATGATGTACTGCACAGCAGAGTAAATCTGAGATAATGAGACAGGAAGACAGAAAAAGTGACAGAGATGCAGAAGACAGAAACATTGGAAATCAGGCAGAGGAAGACAGATGGATAATAAAAGTAAAAAAACCCAGTAAAAGTAAAAGAGATGAGAGCACGAAACGAGAATACAGTTTGCCGACAGGCTCTCTCCCACAGCAGAGAGTATTAGGTAGAGCCGAGGTGCGGATGAGACCAGAGTTAGAAGGGATAACAGGCAGATGGACTGACTGTGGAGAGCAGAATTGAATAGAGCCTAACCTCAGCTAATACCACTGACAGAAATTTATGACAGACCAGCAGAAAACTATAGATCAACTGCAGTAAGGTATCCCTTTGTTGAGTCAGAAAAATTGCACCCAGAAGACTAAACACAGAGCTGGACTGACAGGACTAGTGTGCAGCAGAAACTGTGAGAAATATTTTACTTAGTTCAGTTCAGAAAACTGAACATCCTGATCCACTGATCCAGAAAATGACAAACAACTCTAATTAACTGCAACAAGCGAATGCATTTTTCTAGTTTTCTTATGACTGACTGACTGAATAATACCTCTATGGAGTATCAACCTGAACACGTTTATGTGCGGCCGTGTGTGTACTCGCCTGTCATCATAAGGAAACCTCTGAATGCAGCGTTCAGACTGTGATGTCTCTGTTTCCCTATGTGTGTGTCTCTCCCACTCTTCCAGCCTGCAGGCTGTCTGTTAATGTGTGAAAGCAGAAGGTGGAAAAGATCAAACCCAGCTGACCTGAGAATAGTACTGACACCTTCTCACTCTCTACCACACACATCTGTGCGTGTGTATGTGTGTATGCTCATTCATGTGTGTACGCATGAATGAGAGAGACAAACAGAGGAATGTAGATAGATACCAGCAAGATAATGTCGCAAAAAGAAACACAAAGAAAGCATAGAAAACTGAGAAATAGAAACTTTTAAGTAACAACAGAGAGCAGAGAACATGACAGACAAAGAAATAGTGTCCGTGCGCGGGAGAAAGACAGAAAGAGACAGAGAAAGATGGGGGAAGGTGAGAGGTAGAGAGCATTTATTATGCCGATGTTTCATCTACAGATACAAATCACAGGCTGTTATCACACTGAAGCAAAGCCTGCTAGGACCTTACACTTGGATCCATCTCCACCACGACACACACACACACACACACAGATGTGCAAGTGTGCAGCAAGAGTGTACAACCAGGTGTGTGTGTGTGTGTGTGTGTTCTTAGTGATAGGATTATAAATAGCGCCATGGACAGACTCTGTGAAAGGTGAGAGCATCCAGTGGGCATTATCAGTGACGCACCAGCAGGCTTCTGCGTGTATTTGTGTTGTTCTGTAGCTGTGTACTGGAATCTGTGCTTCTGCTGGAATAAATTAATAAGACAGGGGCACACCTGTATGAAGTGTCCATGCTGCAGTTATTTCAGCAGCACAATAAGAGCTTCATTTGTGTTTGCGGGCAGAGACCGTTTCCACAGACAGCTTTCCTTTCATGCTTACTTGACCTGTAATACGGTTGTGCATTACATAATGCAGTGAGCGTTTTTTGTGTGTCATTCGTTTCACACATATTGTACTTAAAATTGCATGTACTTTTCCTTATAACACTCCCTACAATAAGCTACTTTAGTAGTACTTCAGTTCAAAGTATCCAGGCTTTTCAGCACCATGGACAGCAAACACTCTCTGCTCCTGCTGTTTCAGGTCAGGTTCAACATGATTAACCCATCAATTATTAGTTGTTTAATGACAATCACAGAAATAGAAATCAGTGAAACAACAACTCAAAGTGGTCTGTACTTTTCAGAGATAGTATATTGCTGATAGAAATGTGTTTTTAACATGTAAACTTGTACTATACAGTTATTAAATATTAGGAATTATATAGCTTTATTTGTATAAACAGTATTTTTAAATACAGGTAAAATACAGAGGTGGGTAGTAACGAGTTACATTTACTGCGTTACATTTACTTAAGTAAGTTTTTGAAAAGAATTAACTTCTAAGAGTAGTTTTACTGCACCATACTTTTTACTTTTACTTGAGTAGATTTGTGATGAAGAAACGCTTCTTAC
>JAUMHL010000018.1:3504162-3583611 GCA_032362345.1 Sandelia bainsii
TTACTTGAGTAATATTATTTTGAAGTAACGCTACTCTTACTTGAGTACAATTTTTGGCTACTCTACCCACCTCTGGTAAAATACAGTAAAAGTAAAAAATGCTTCTTTAACATTTCTAGTAACAGTATACGCTGTATACTCCCAGTTGTACCATTAAAAATATATATACTGTGTAAATAATATGTGCGTATATAGAGCATGGTGGTGGTGAAAATGTACTGCCACCATCCTGTGGAAGTTTTTTTTAAATTTAATGATACATTCACTATTTGATATATCATTCACTAAGAACAAAAAACATTTGAAAGTCCATGGTATGATAATTTTTCAAAATATTTGTATACTTTTTACAAAATTATTTGTTTGCTTTTATTGAACAAATCTTTTGTAGAATATAGTACAGTATGTACAGCATGCATTTATTGTGAGCTTCCTGTTTTAGAAAAGAGATTGACACTACTGAAGGTCTAAATAATTATCTGTCTTGACTCTGTTTAAGAAACCTGAATAGGTATTACTTCCACAGTACTAAAGCTGATTTCTGTAAAAGATTATGATGTATATTATCACGTTTCAGTTAAAAGATAAGTTGTATACAACACAGAAACACACCTAAACAGTGGACAGCAGTGCCCTGTTGTTTCTATATTTAACTCTAATATGAATGTACAACAGAAAGGCACCTACTGTATGTGAAAGTCGATCAATTCACACAGAGTAGAACTGTCTGAGTTACAGTCAAATGCATTATACATTGACTGTTTAAAATGACTGCTGCTGAACCACCCACATGCTCGCTCCCCTTTGCTGTTGCCTTAATTTGTGCAGCATATTATATGTCCTGTGCTAAAATGATGTGACTTTGAAAATACATTTCAAACCTAAGGCACAGGCTCAAGGTGATTCACCTAATCACTTAGCATGTTCTCAGGTGGATGTTGTCACTCTCTCTCACACAAAGCACATAATAACACACATAGTAATAACAGAAGCCGAAGACCCACATGCATGCACGTGATCTCAGACGCACACAGTTAATACATGCTCACTCTTTCTTGAGTAAGACCAATAGAAAACCTTTATCTGCTTATGCTATATATTCATTATAAAACAAACTGTAGGCCCTAAATTTTGAAATCCAAAACAGCTTGACCTCTCCTCTTCGCTCCCGTCCTCTTAACTAACTACCTAAAGTATGCGGATCTCCTCTCCACCGTCACCACCACTGCTGGCCCGCCCTCCCTAGGTGAGAGCATAAAATTCAGTGTCTAATAAGGGTAGATATGCGATGCCTCACTTTAGGGAGGTGGGATAAGGAGACAGGAGATGGGTGAGGAAGAGAGCAGGACTTCACCCTGTCTGCATTCAAAGAGGTGGCCCACCCCCACTACACACACACCACTATTTTACTCCTTTACTTTCTTTTCCTCCTCTTTTCTTTATGCTCCCTCACTGCAGTCGTTAACAGGCTGCTCGCCCGCCACTCTGTCCTACTCTCGACCTCAGGCAAGGATAAGGTTAAACAACTGAACTGAACTCTCCCAGACAGCGTGGAGGGTGGGGAGAAATCTCTGGGGCATTGATGTAATTAAAGCATGTCATAAAACATGTGAGCCCAAAAACAAAGATTTTTTCAATGGAATTTGGTGAGAAAATTAACTACTGATCCTGGTAGTCATTCTAATTCAAAAAGATGCTCTTACACAATTTTCAGTGTTCTTTAGGATTCTCGTTGTTTAGAGTCTAGATAACTGTTTTCCTTGATAGTCGATAGGAGCTGAACGGGTCAGGAGTGCATTAGCTGAAATATATCTACTGTCAGAAAGAGAGAGAACAAGAGAGATACAGAGAAGGAGAGAGAGAGAGACCCTAGCTGGCAGCAGCGCTGTCTTTTCACCCCTAATTCTTTCCACCTTGTTAGGCACTTTGCCGTGGGCCGGGCAAATAAACACCCTGGCAGGAGAGACAGGGATAGAGGGAGAGGAGGGGAGGCAGTGAAAAGGGTGTACAGGAACGGAGGGAGGAGAGAAGTGAGCAAAGATAAAATGACACGAATAAAGGTATGAAGAGACATAAAATAAAGGGAGGGAACTGATATCATATACAGTACACTGTAAGTGTGTCTTCTTCTGTCTGCTAGCTTAAAGGAGCTGGAGAAGAAACGTTAAGATAATGCAGAAATCAGACAAATAGAAATTGCCGGAAGCCATAAAGCTTCCACCTGGGTCATGCCTCAGTGTGCACATTGCACAACTAATCATATTTCGCTGCAGAGGAAAATTTAATCCAAAATGTAAAAGGAAGAGAAATACACTAATTTTTACATTCAAAACTATACAGAGTTGGTGCTGAATGAGGAATTCTGATCAAAAGTTCATAAATATCCTTAAAGAAACACATAAGGATTTTCATACTTCATGAGAGCGTCAAAAAGTACAACAAAAGACACATGCATCATGTTTGTGATTCCATCAAATCAAGTGCCTACTGTGCACTGTTAACTAATTAAATGCAGCCAAATGAAACCACGTTTCTCAGCGGCAACAGACCTATGTCAAAAAAAATTTTTCTTCCACAGACTCTCTCTTTCTCGCTCCCTCTCGCTCCCTCTCGCTCATTTTCTTTCTGTGCCACCCGTTGTTGCCCCCCTGGCCGTGTGCTGGTTGCCGTGCAGACCTCGGCAGTATCGCCGCGGCGACAGAGACAGAAGCAGATGTGACTCTGGTTGCCGGGCGTTTGGCAGGAGCACTCATCGTCACGGTGATGGAAATGCAGCTGGACGGCACATCATCTGTAGCTTTGCGACGAGAGGGGTGTGTACATGTGGGTGAGTGTGTGAGCGAGAGTGGATGGTGGAGGGAGGGGGGTTGGCATGGGGTGAACTCCCCTCACCCACTAGTGCACACACACACACACACACACACAATCACTCAGAGTGACCCCACACACCCTAGAGGGACTGCAAGTGCACAGCCAGTAACCAGACAAGACGGGGGTGGTGTGTGTGTGTGTGTGTTCTAACCAGGCAGCAAAAAGTGCCGTCAAACATACAAGATGTTTTTTTCTCCCACTCTTCTTCTTTTCTTGAGGTATTTTCCTCTATTTGAGTGTGTCTGTCTGCTAAGTTGGACACAAATGGCTGTTTGGGGGCTAAATGTTTGAACTTGAACAAGGAGACCCAAATTGACACACTTAAGGAAAGCTGAGTCCTGAGGATAGAGAGAGAGAGAGAGAGAAGAGAGAGAGAAGAGAGATTACAGATGGAGGCATTACTCAAGACATCTGTAATGTGTACACACCACCAAAGAAAACAAACATAACAACTGGCCAGCGGACATAAAGCGCTGCTGTGCTCATCCCTCCATGGCATCTCTCCATTCTCCCTCTTGAACCTCTTTTTCTCCATTTCTCTGTCTGTATTTTGTGGCGTCACTCTTCCAGGTGTTCGCCACAAACTTTTAAGAATGCAGATAAATATGTAGAGATGAAAATATGAAGTGATGCTTTCACACAGTTAAATCAGTAGTTAATTTTAGTATCAACAACTTTGCAGTATAACGTAACTCGTGTGTGCATAGGGAGATTATGAATGTTTCCTTATGTGTGTGCATGTGAGAGAGAACATGCTCATATGCAAACGGTGAGTATGTGTTATCCTTTTGCGTATACTGTTTGTGTGTGTGTGCCTGTCAGGGGTGTGCACCACAGCGGTTTGGCAGTGGTCTGACATTTCCTGCTCTGACATCTTGTCTCAGTTCATCTCCCCTGCCAGTGGATGGACGGAAGCCCTGGAGGGACACACTAGCACCAGCGACGCAAACTTGTCTTTTTGTCAGCACCAGTGAGGAGCTCTTCACTACATTAGTCACAGACACACACACAAATGCGCACATACATACGTTTTTTCCCCCATACTCCTCCTTTTTGATGTGAAATGACACAGTGACTGTGAAGTGCAGACTGTCGACTATAATTTGTGGCTGTTTAATGATAAATTTGATGAACAGCTACAGAACGGAAGTAATTTCTTCCCACTTCAGTGTGTTCACTTAATTAAAAAAGGGATTCATGCCTTTCCCTCATTCATTTTACTTGCATGAAAATGTTAGAAACACCTCTAAAAATTGCCTTTTTGCCTACTGCCAGAACTTCCTGTTGTTACCGACCAGTTGTTCAGTGTGTTGTTCACACTCATTCTCAGTCGTAAGGTGTGTGTCTTTAAGTGTGAACATAAAAAGAATGAATTTCCAATCTTCATATAGACGGTATACTTGTACTTGGTTCCTCACACATTGCATATTACCCTACACGTCAGCACATTCGCATCCCACAGCCTCACATAATGACCCCTCCCACCTGGCATCTCAATACCAACGCTAAAGGTAGACTTTGGTGTCACTAATTGACGCGTTACTCCTTGACACCATGGGAATGACAGCAGCTGCCTGTTGGACCTTTCGTCAAAATGATCACTTACAGGGTGGAATCATCACAGTTTGATTGACACTGCACCTTTGGTAGAGTTACTCAATGACGTCTGCAACATGAAGAATTTTATAACAAGACTATAGCCATGGTTCAAGCTGAATGCTGACGTCAATAAATGTTAGTACGTAACTTAGCATCCAATTCTCTAATTAGCTCTAAATGCACAAGCACAGCATTAAAGTTTTAGAAAATCTGACCACAAACTGGCACCAAATTAAAAAAGCCGTGACAGTTTCCCACCAGTTAAGTTCCACGCCAATCCATCAAAGCATTTTTAGTTGGTGTGATACTTTAGTCTAAAGTGGATGGAACAAACATGCAAACAACTGACATTCAGAGCATTTACATGCACTTACTGGGTGGCATCAACTGAGTCATTAGAGCAGTAGGCTATGAACCCCAGGGTCAGTGGTTCGATTCCCGGTTCCTCTTGGCTACATTTCCTCAAGGGGATCAATAAAGTATATTATTATTGTTGTAGTTGTTATTATTATTAAGTAATGATTTCTTAACTGTCATGTAAACAGGGAACCTGGTTTCTGTAATTGGGGTAGGGGATTAGAGGAACCTGTTTTCCCTAGGTTCTCCCTCCTGGAGAACTCTCAGTTTCCCTTTCATTTATATGTAACCAGGTTTATAATCTAATACTTCAGACCGTTTGTGCTGTAAAAAGGGAGCGTTGTGTCTGTCTTCGTATTTAGCATGTAAACTAGTTCCCCAAATACCCAAGTTTCTCTGAGTAACCTGGTTACTTAAGTGCATGTAAACACACTGATCATCCTTTGCTTTATCGCCAAGTCTTATTCTACTTCTTCATCAGTTTCAGTTATTACCCTTTGTTCAAACTGATTTCCGTAGAAATCTGAGTCAAGTTTTGCCCCCATGTTTGCAAAGTCAAGCCAGGCTTCTGACTCTGGCACTACTGCCATCTCTACCAGGCATGCCGTCTTCAGCCCCCCCCCCCCACCATCTCTTCCTCTTTCCCCATCTCCCGAGTCTCCTACAATCTTTACGAGGCTCACGAGAGCTTTGACTTTCCTAAATGAAAAGGCTCTCTTTGCGGCTCCGCTACAGCTGACGATTTATGACAACGAGGCCTCGCTGGAATCTTAGCTGCTGTCAGCCAGCATAATGATGTTTTGATATAAAGATGATTGGTGGGGCTGTATGCGCCGCACTGTGCGCCGGGCCTGTGTGTGTGCGCGCGTGCACGCGTGAGTGTGATCGGGTGATTTAAGGTGGACACTCATGCGTCGTTTACTTGTTGCTGTCTATTGTTTAGCTGTTTACTTTTTTTGCTTGCTCTTTTTGTTTATTGGATTTTTTTTCCCAACTTGACATTTACAGTCCCCTTCAACTGGTCTCGTCTGTCTCTGTTTTCTCGCCTTTGGTTCCCTGCCTCTCTCTAGCTGTTTTCCTCCTTGTTGTTCCGTAGCTCTGTTTTGTTTTGGATCATCCCCTTCTTTCTCTGCCCTCATGCTCTTTTAACTCCCTCTTCTTTTTCCTTCTTTTGTCTTTCTACTTCCTGCAACCCCAACACACGTGCCCCACCTCCCCCACCCACAGTCATTGGTGACAGGCGTATAGTTTGCTGTAGTTTCTATTAGAGGTCCATTGCATGCTTGAGGGCCCCCCCAGATTAGTTACATTTTGTTCGACGGGGCATTAGTGGGCCCCGTCGAAGGGCCCCATCATCATCAGTGTGTCTGCCATCTTCCGGCGGTGATCTATGATTCGCCCATCAGACGTACATAAATCAGACCGCTAAAAGGATTTCTACTCTAGCCCACAACCCCCTCCTGTTAAATTTATGCTGCCGTAAAAGAAAGGAAAATTAGTCATTGAGGAGGCCCCCCCCCCCCGTCTTTCTCTATCTCTTTCTCCCTTGCTCGATGCGATGTGTAGCAGTTAAAAAAAAAAAAAGAGGAAAGACAGGGCGAACGATTGCATGCGGTGCCCATCATCCTCTGCTCTTCTTCCTCCTCCCCCTCCTCTTCTCTCTAATATCATCATTATCAGAATCGTAAAGCGAAAAATAACACGCCAGAGAAAAAATAAAAACCGAGGTGAGGAGAGAAGGTTTTGAGAGGGGTGAGTGTATTCCCTCCAACCTGTGATCCTTCTTTTCCCCTTCTTCTCTCCAATCATCCCTCTCTCACACACACATTCAGACCACTTGAATATGAGAGGGGCTAATAATTACTCCGCAGTGTCTAAGTGTGTGTGCTCACACACGGTTGCATGTGTGTGCTGCTAATGTTTTTTTCTTTCTTTATTTTTTTGTTTTTGTGCTTTGAGTGCAGTGTTTGTTGGTGTGTGCGTGTGTGTGTCTCCACTGTTGAATGCAAATCAGTGAGTCGCCCAAGCAGAACGCCTTTCAAATCCCATCGCCGCTCCGCTCTGCCCTTCCACTCCCAGAATGCAGTGCAGCAAGGCATACAGGTAAGGAGTGCGGGCAGTGCGTTGTTGTGGGTGACTGGTTATGTTATTGGCCCACAATCTACTCATTAACTTCCTGCTTTCCTCTCTGTCTATCACGACTGTCTCTCGATCACAGGTTTGTCTGTCTGTCACGACGTATTGTTGTGTATGTAAATACGTCTCCCTGTCCGTCAGTTCATCTCTCTCCTTCCTCTACCGGCTTTGTATTAGTAATCGTAGCTTCTCTGCTGAGGCAAATTCATAAACTTAAACTGCATTTTCCTCTGAGCTCTGTTCTCTATTACTGTTGTCACAGCTACTCTGCTAAACGAGCATCAAAGTAGAAGAAAGTATAAACAATCAACTAGATGAGCAGTGTTTGGCTGATGCTGCACAGTATCAACTACCCCTTTTAATATGAACAACGAGTTACAATGTAGTCTGGTCCCATAATATGATAAAGACAGAAAACATGATGCCAAAACAAAAAAAAAACAGCATGGTGTGTCATTCACTACAGTTTTCTTCATTATTTTTACTATATTTTTGTGCACAGGTGTTTCTGTGCCTATGAACTGTCGTTGACATGCAAGACCTACAGTAAGAGTCTAGACCAGACAAATCTGGACATTCACTACTTCAATGAAAAGAAGAACAAATTTCACCCAAAATCTGAAAAACACAGGAATAGTTTTACTGTATTGTACTCCATCTGATTTTACTGTTTTCCATGCTGGATACTAGAAATACTACAGTACACAGAAATACTCTACTTCACAGTTGTTCCATGTTTGTAAATAGCAAATGGAGATGTCATCTATTAGAGATACTCACCAATTATGCACGTCCTTTCCATCAGCTGTGAACAGGAGTTTTGCTTTTTGTTTCACACATTTGATCCAATAAAGTTCAGGACATGTGTGTTAACTGTTTTTTAAAAAAAAAGGTTGTAAAAAATGCGTGCAACAGATGAAAAAGTGTCAACACATTTATGAGTGACGATGTCTGCTGTGCTAAGAAGATGATGATGAAGATCAAGGGGATCCTAGTTTCATTAAGCATGTCTGCCACCTGTGTGATTCAGCTGAAACTCAAAGAAAAGCTGCAGTTTTAAGGTAAATAAATAAGGGTTAAAAATGTCCAATCAACAGTTAAATCCCACGATCAGCAGGATTCAGTCTGGGTGTGTCAAGTGAACAACACCACCGTGGTGCCCCTGAGCAAAGTTCTTCACTTCAGCTGCTCCAGTAGAGCTGCTCAGTAACCAGCAGGTCACACTGTGGTTCACACTTGTGTATAATGTGTGTAACTCTGTGCATGTTATCAGGGCAATTCTGAGAAAAAAAAGAGAAGCTTACCACATCCATCCCCACACTCTGCCAAGTTAAATAAACTGAACGCAATGCTGCAAATAGCTGTATAATAGGTGAATAACAGGTAATGATACATGTTCTTAAGTGACATTTTCATGCAGTCAATAATTTCCTCCCTATCATTTTGGCTAATCAATGATAATTTAAAGTGGCATGGTGTCTTCTCAGATTCACTAAGCACCAAATGACAGTTTGTCCTTTTTCATCCTCCCTCGTATTCCCGGCACCTCTTACATGTGCTCAGAGGGCCATCTACTAAAAATGCCATTAAATAATCAATAATCTTTCAAGTCTTATGGTGGGCTTTTAGATCATATTGTGTGACTGGAGCTTGCCCAAGTGTAAAGAAGGGTTGTCACTGCATTTGTTGGATGTGCACAGCATTCACAAGTTCACTTAAACTCTGCATATTCTTTATTAATTTGACAGTTTCCATAACAGGAGCAAAGTTTAATCAATCTGTTATGCAAAATAATTATTCTATCCTACATTGTCAGTCTGGAGATAAGCTGAAATTACACATACCTGCTAATAAAAGACCACTTATAGCACTATTTTTCAACCTTAACAGTATATATCGTACTGAATCATTTTTCACCATGCCGCCTTTCGAAATATTGTTATTGTCAATATTATCGCGTCTGCTGCAGCACAAAGGCACAGGCGGGCAGCTTTTGTTGCTGCGGCTGCACCTTTTAGGTGAGAGTGAGCGAAAGAGCAGTGTTAACTTATGTCAAGGGTCTTTGAATCAAGACAAGGAGACCGAGGCAGGCAGAGAGAAAAAGGCTGCCTCTCGACTGCTCGTAGTAATCCCGTCTTTGTATGACGCTAATCATATGTAAATCCGCGTTGTAAAGTGATTTGGTTTTCCTCGTGTTTGAAATAATTATACAGGCTGCGCTCGTGGAGGAAAACCTCTTCACTTTCAGTCGGTACACGGCTTTTCTGTTGTCACTGCAGAGGAGTAAAGTGACTGGTGTCTTAATCCACTAGACCTGCTTGTTTACCAACAACAAGAGAATAATATCGTTGTCAGTGTCTCACACACTTATTGTTCATTTGACTCAATTAGGTTTGGGAAGGTTACTTTGGAGATGTGCTGCAGTTCATTTCAGAAACCTGATTACCTGCTTAAGACCAGCTTATTTCAGCAATGTTTCCTGATTACTTTTCCACTTACTTTACAACTGCAATTAAATCTCTACAATAAATGAATATTTATCTTGTGCCACTGTATAAAATGGAATAAATCGAATGGTTCGCGAATGCTAATAGAGTTGACATTGTATATGATGTAGTTACATATGACACAAAATGCAGCAACTTTGGCTGCTGATGGGTTCAACCAAGATTTATTTATAAAACAAATAGAAGGAATTTTGGTTTTATTTAAGTCAATAGACTTAAACTAAACAGTCGTCGCACAAGAGATGATTTACTTTGCAGTTTTATATTTAACTTTTTCTAATTGTGTCTTTTTTTCCATTGAAGGTAATTTGTATTGAATTCAGGTGAAATAAAATTTAAACACTATTTTAGAGTAGGACAGTAAATGGTGAGAAATCAGAGGAAAATAGAAACAGTTGCATGTTGTTGGGAGTTGTTTTTTTTAATGCTGCTTTTACTGTAGGATTGTTTCAATTTCCAGGTCTGCAAAAAAATCCCACTCAGCGTGTCTTCTGTAGTTTGTAAGTGTGTGTTTGTTCTGCATGTGTCTGGAGTGTGTTTCCAGACTGTGAATTGGTTCTGTGCAGGGGAACTTATTAGATGTAAGACCAGCGGCCTGAAGCCAACAGGATCCTTTTACACCTTGTGATTAAAGAACCACCTCTGATGTGGAGCTGTGTTTGTGTGTGTGTGTGTGTGAAAGAATAACATATATAAGAGTGTATCTTTGCAAAAAAAAAAAAAGGTAAAAGGTTTAGGTAGAATAAGAGAGACATGACTGTGACTAATACGAAGAATGTGAAGTTGACATATAGAAAAGTAGAAGGGATAAGATAATGGAGAGTTAGAGCTGAGAAGGAAAGTTGCTAAAGTGTAAGATTTATCCAGACAAGGACACATTTCGACGGCCACCACTGAATCCTGTCTTTCTTTGCTTTCGCCAGGACTCGCTGACTGTACAACCACGGACACACACAAAGGCAACCATTACACAGAGGACTAGACGGAGGGCATGAGGAGCAGGAATGCAGAGATGTGCGTGGGGTTGTGTCAGCTGTGTAGAGATGGCAGTCGGGGGAAGCCAGGTTCATACACATTAACACACACACACACACTCACAGGGTGTGGCTTTTATTTACCTGTGAGAAAAAGGCTTATCTCACCCACTGCTGAGAGGCTAAAGAGAGGCCTGACCTGCCTCCTCTCTGCTCCTCCTCCCCCTTCCTTCCTTCTTCTCACCTCTTCCCCTGTGGCTTGAGTGTTTGTGTGTGTGTCCACGAATGTGTGTTTGCTTAGTAACGCACCGAGGGCTCTAACCTGCGACCTGGAGCACATGGCACGTAGAAATGATTCACAATCTTCTCTGTGTGGCGCTATTGAAAGGCTTTGTCTTTTGTAACTTTGTTCAAGGAGAAAAGATTTTACTGCACTCAGACCAGTGAACAACAGAAACACTGTGATTGGTGTGAACAGTTTTAGCTCTTGTGTTTGGCAAACAAGTGATTTTTTTAACAACAGGTGGTTTTCTATCACTGCACAGGAGACTAGTTCTTCTAAAGGTATTTGTAACCCAAACTCGATGAAACAAAACTAGTGGCATACTGTATACATACATATGTATTGGCGGCACTTTTTTAGGCCATATTAGAGTTTGATAATTTCATAATTAAATCAAGGCGTATGACCAAATATTGTGATGGAAAGGCACAGCAATCATGTAGTACATACATAGAGTCACAAAGTCCCACAGAGTGACCACTGGGCTTTTAGGACTGCTGACACACAAATGGCCTACACTCCAAACAGTTCTTGAACTGAGTTTCCCGGACACTGGATATGATTTCCAGGCACCAGGGAGACTTGTTGATCTTCTGAGAGAGGTGGGATGTCTGTTAAAGACTCTTCTAGCCATTTGGATTCCAAAAAAATCCTGACAGGCTACAGAAAAGTATCATTTTACTCAGGGGGGACAGTTTCTTATCAACAAAAACAAAGATGGTGACATCATCCGGCTCTCTTTGACAGAAAGTTGAACACATTGTTTAGCCTCTTTTTATAGGCAAAAAAACAAATACGCGGATAATACTGGCTGCAGAAAATTACAGCTAATAAGTTAAGACAAATGTAAATCATAAACAAACAAAAAAACAGTTTTCCTTTGAATTACAATGTCATTTTCTGTTGGCATCTTTGTTTTTGTGGAGAAGAAATCATCAAGTAATGGACTAAAATTGTACTTGTCCAGGACCGAACCAGAGTGAAAACAGTGAAATCTGTACTTTGATTTTTATTTTAGCCAAAGTTACAGATGTGTTTTTGAGTGGGAAAGTCTTTTTTATATTAAATTCTCTGCTTGACACAGTAAAGAAAAAAAGATCGTAACCAATAAAAGAAATAAGGAAACAAAGCAGACAATTCAACTTCAGCAGCACAAGTGTAAGTGTTAATCAGTGTCCACTCTGTCACTGTTCTTCTCTGTCGCCTTTATTCCCTTTCTTTCCTTTCACGTTTCTCTCGTGCTGTCTGACTTCAACAGCAATTGTGTGGCCGGCAGTGACAGATGTGCTGTATCGCTGCTTCTCTTTATGAAAGGGGGGGGGGAGAGAGAGAGAATCATGTCTTGTCCTCCACATGTCTGCTCTCTTTTTAGATCTACTGAGGTCTTGGCCCCATTACACTGATTTACACACACACACACTCTCTCTCTTTCTGTCTCTCTCTCTCTGCGTCTCTCCAAGTTAATAGCAGAATGCAGATGAGCACTTTTTCACAAGGAGCCGGCTGAGTGCGCGAGGCGATGTAAGTGTGTGTGTGTGTGTGTGTGTGCATGAGTCCTTCTGGCCGAGGGGATGAGAGGGTAGTGACAGGGGTCCTGACATGCTAAAGAGGCAGAGTAAATGGGTTTTTCTAAAGCAGTAGAGGAAATATCACCGTTTTTTACCAGGCCAATTTATGTCTCCTTATCGCCTCCTCAAACATGTCGCTTTAGCTACTGCTGAATGGTAATTACCACTCTCTCGACACTCAGTCACTCTCTAGCACGCGCACACACACACACACACACTTCCAGAAACAGACTTGTATTTAAGAACACGTTCAAGTTCTCTAGAGATGGCCTCACCAATCCGTTAATCCACATAAATAGTCATTCATGACTGACAGACACGCACACACACACACACACACACACACACACACACACACACACACACAGGAGGCATAAATAGCCATTTAGGCTCGTCTCATTCTAATTCTGATGGCCCTCCCTACCCCATAAACTGTCTCAGGAATTGGATCGCCGTAGGCAGATTATGATTATGGTTATCAAAAAATCACATCACAGATTGCCTCGGTGCTCTCTCTTCCCTTCTTTGTTTTTTTTTTGTTTTTTTTCTTCTTCTCTCACGGCACGTGTTTGTGCTCTTGCAGAAACCTTTTGTGTCCAAAAAGTCAACTGCTGACTGTAGGAGAAAATGCAATTTCCGAATTTCTTTCAAGTTTCATACGTTCAACAGAGACGTTTCTAATAAAATGTGGTCTCTAATAGCCACTTAGGGAAAATAAACTTTAAACCTGACAATGGTTTAAACTGACAATGGTTCTGACTCAGCAAATGAAAAACCACAAAATCTAAGTTTTTTCTTATGAGGCCCTTTTCTACTTATACAGCATAAGAAGAGAAGCATCTTTTCTGTGTCTCACATTTCACACATTGCTTCACATGATGCTCCCTATATAAATAATGTCTTAATGAGTTTCTGCAAACTAATTAACCAGAAGCCATGCAGGGCTTGACTATCAGTGACACACTATAGCAGCCCGACCGGCCATGTGTTTGTCAGCCATGGTTACTTGCTTTTTTTTGCTGCATGAATGTCCCACAAATCTTAAGTAACTGGAATAGTCGTCCACATGCAGTCCATAATTGTGAGTGGAGAACGTGGTCATTCTGTTTCAATTAATCGTTCTGTCTGGAAAAATTTGATCGCCACGTGTCTGCAGTGATATGAGCTCTGTACATGTATATTTGCAGGTGTAACGTGCATCTGTTACTTCATCACATAGGAGTTTGTTTGTGTTTCTTAAAGTTCTCTTACTATAATCAGTCAACTCAAGCAACACTGTCCAGTGTCCAGAGGAAATATTTGCCCGCCCGTTTGACATTTGACAACACTCATCCAAATTCTGAAGAACTACATAAAAGTTTATAGATGTTAAATATAAAACTTTTCCTTCTTTGAATGAAAACGTCATTTCCTGTTCCATCCCAGAAAAACTGACTAAAATTATAATTTCCTGGACCAAGCTGGGTTATTTTTCACTCCGACCACCTAGAACGGTTTATGAGGATTTTAGCAACACCTGTCTTATGGGGGATCCGGAGAGTTAACACT
The DNA here is from genome assembly GCA_032362345.1 of Sandelia bainsii. NCBI lineage: Eukaryota > Metazoa > Chordata > Actinopteri > Anabantiformes > Anabantidae > Sandelia > Sandelia bainsii. The sequence continues at coordinate 3,518,006 of JAUMHL010000018.1, forward strand.
GTGACCTGAATGTATGTAAATCTGCAAAATAAAAATAAAAACATAATTCTGCAGTGATTCCTGATTAGCCGTCCATTAAAAACTTAAAAACGTTCATAACATGTTCAGGAATGTTCCCAACCTAAGCCGTACAACCAGATGTTTGCAATCATCCATTTTGTTCTCCTCGGTGGCCTCACTCATGTGACCGTTTCCATCATTTGTGTCACCTAACATTTGATTTTTGTTTGGCCTCACAACAGCCTGCATCTTCCGATGTGGACAAACGTGTTCTCTGTGTGTGTCATTGTGCATTTGTATCTGCCTGTGCATAAGAATGCCCGAGTATGTGTTGAATAGAGTCTAGGAGTGTGTATGTGTGTGTGTAGTTGTGGCCCGTGGTGGTGTACGCCCCTCCTGACCTTGAGAACAGAGCGCTGTGTTGTCAGTCTGAGAGCTATAGCTAATGCTAATGCAGGGAGAATAGCCCCATAAAGTGTAGCTCTCTCATCCACTGCGGTTTGAAGTCTTTCACTTACTGGGAGGAAGAGCTGTCCAATGTCTCTTTTTGTTTCATTCAATATCTTTCTCACACTCTTTATTCTGTCTTCCTGTAACTTTGTTGAATGTCTCTTTTTCCTCCCTCTCTGTCTTCTTCAGTTTCAATCCATGTCTCTGTGTAATCTCTCTTTTGTCTTCCTGTCAGTTTCTTTCTTTTGTTTCCTGTGTTTGTCCTTTCTTGACCCAGCCGAGCTGCTTCTCTTTTTTTTTTCTCAGTTTAACTTTTACCCATAACTTTCTATTAAATGTGTCTTATTTCTTTCTTTCTCTATATAAATCATCCGGTTTACATCCCCGACCTTGTCTCTGTCTGTCTCTGCCTCTGCAGGTAGCTTGTACAGATGCCTGCCTGTTTCCTCACATACACACAAGAATAAAGGCATTAACTGTAATTCACTTTGGTTTTCAGATTGAGTGTATTTCCCTTTCTTATAAACCAAATTCTGAACAATTCCTTTTCCATGTCTCAGAAGTTAAATCATGGTAATGATAGGTGTTGACCTGCTGAAGAATCATTTCAATAAAAGCCTGGCTGAAAAAAGAAATATTTCAATTTCCTCATTCTTCTCAGTCTTCTGTTCTCTCTTGGTTTTTTCTTTCCTGATTTGTCTCGATCTGTTTGTTACTGAAGCTTCATTTGTTCTTTTCTGTTTTGCGGTGTTCCTCCTGGTCTTTTAGACTCTTCGACTCCAATGCGAACCATCGAATTAAACTGCAGCTGTACAACCGATGCGTCCTGAATTGTGAGGAAGCGAGAGAGAGTAATAGAATATCAGTGAAAAAAGAAAAGAGAGAAAGATGCCATATTGTGAGTGGGTATGCCCAACAATCCTGTTAGAGACTGCGTCTATATTCTCATTCTGTTTGATTGTATTTTCAGAGCGGGCAGAGTGCCTTGCACTGAGTAACTCAAAATTTAATTTGGACCCATTGTTTAGTCTGCTTCAAATCCACAATCCTTAATTGTATGAAATGTGCTAAAGCTGTGATCCATGATCCGTGCGAACGAGTCAAATTATCTGGTCTGACCTGGCTTGGTTGTAAGGGCTGAACTCCATCTATGGAAATAAAAAGGGAGACTTGAGGCGGGTGTGTAGATCATTAAATACAGCTATTATGGTGAGATAATACTATTGGCGCTCATGTGGCGTCTGCATATTGTGCATTGCCATGCCTGTAAGTCAAGCTCAGTAAAGTGCTGATAACTTTGGGCTGACATTGAACAGAATCTGTATGAAACTCATGAAAGCGCCTGCTGGTGTTTGATATCCTATTGAATCTGATATCATTAAATAATTTGAATTATTGTTGTTTTCTAAACTACTATTTACTGCATTTCTGCTGTGGCAGATAGTGTTGGGTGCAAAGTGACAGGAAATAATGGGACGGGAGAGGATGTGGCATGTGTGTAGAAGATGTGAGACTGAAACTCTTGATGTTTTAAGGCATCTGCAGAAAATGCTTATATAAATGACTTGATCGCACCTGAAATGTAAAAGTGGAAAGAGAGACGGACAAAGAAGTGTTAAAAAGCCCGTCTACATAAGGGTTTGATTATAATTTGTTTGCTTTGTATCAAGATATGACAGAATCTGTTCGGAGACTGTGTGTTAGACTATTAAAGTAGCCATCGTGGCCCATTCTGATGTTATTACCATATGTGACTCTGTCTGTACGTGTGTGTGTGTGTGTGTGTGTGTGTTTCGTGATGTGATGATAGTGGACAAAGTGCTGGGAGCTTGAGCTGTCAACCTGTCACACACTGACAGATATGCTGCTCGCACACCGTCCAGGCAACGCCACATGGATGCACACATTGTGTGTTTGTGTGTGTCATGTTGGTCATATGCAGTCTAGGCGTTGCCAGAATGCTTAAGCACATACTTTATACCCAAACTCCTGCTTGTGTGTCACAGAGAGACAGATGAGACCTTTGATACATAATTTCTATTAATTTTTATTTTCATTTCCTCTTTACTTAACTGATCTTTGGAACATGACATGTTCTCCTTCTCTTTGCTCTACAGTCAAAAGACACCTAAATAATAAAATATTAGTTCATATTGTTGTTGCTGTTTTTCATGAGTTTTGGAGCTACTGGTCTGTTTGAGACACCGTGGCCAAAGCAAACCATTCAGTATACGGACACATACACACATACACACTAAATACACACACACTAGTCCCTGAACTCATGTATGTCCAGTAGGCTGACAACACGCTGGTTTCCCTTTGGCTGAACCCTCAGAACTGAGGATTCTGGGTAGAGTGAGGATTACCAACTCTCCAAGAGTGTGTGAGAGTGTGTGTGTTTTTTTTTATGTGCATGTTTTGTGTGTCTGCTTGTGCAGAAAGTTTATTTTTGTCAGCATTAGGATTTGCATATGAACATCTTTTTGCATGTGAATGTTCATGTGTCTATTTTCTGTTCCAGGCAGCTGACGGTGTGTGTGTGTGTGTGTGTGTGTGTATCTTTTCTCTGTACATTTGTGTGTGTGCTGGCAGAACAGATGGCATCGGGCTGAGAGACCCAGTGTGAGGTGAGACATCTCCCACTGAACTCCGATACGCACACACACATTTGCAAAGATCCATCATTAATATCATTATCATAATACTCTCAGTGCGACGCAGCCTGTCTGTCACAAATATGATCACTCCTATCATCCTCACTGTTACACTGTAATTATTTAACCACCTTTGTGTAAGGAATCATCTATGCCTTCATTTGTACCTGCCACAACATTGTAAAAATAATTTGGTATAATGATTCATAATTGCACACGTAGTATAATTAATCACTTATCCTGAGCATTTTTATTTTAACAATAGTTTAACAGTGTTTTAACACTGTGTGTGTGAAGAAACAATACGTTTTTTATGCAATTTTTAGATTCGATTTTTTTTGTGCGTGTTTCATTTTATAATGCAGAGGAAATATAAAGTAAGTGAGAGGTTGTACTGTTTGCACTGTTTTCCTATAAATCATAAACTCAGGAGCAGCAGAAAATCCCACCTTAAAACTCATGTAACTGTTCTGAATCAAAAAGCACTGGAAGTTTTAGTAATGTTCTTAAATCCTGCCTCTTCATTTATGTCAAGTCAAGTCCATCTATCCTTGACCCCAGCCTGTTTCTGTAAAAGTAAGTTAAAGCAGCATTAATTGACTTTTGATTGAGTTTGATGTCCAACAATTGACATAATATATTATTATCTTATAAAATAACATCATAGAAAACAGTTACATTTTTTACACCGCATAATCATGACGCAGCATTAGCATTTATTAGAATTTTTATTTGAAATGAATGTTTTTGGTCTATTTGATCATATTTACTCTGACTTTAATCTTGCTTTGTGCTATCACCTGAAAGAAATATGTGTCTGCCGTTCATTGCAGGGCAGACGGTCATTAGTGGGTTTCTCTCTGAGTTTTTTGTCTGAAACTAGCTGTCTGTTGCTGAAAATGAGTGGTGTAAGGATAAACCAAATGCTACGTGTGTGTGTGTAAAGCCAAAACAATGTGCTGAAAGACACTTAAAAGCTCAATAGAACGGAGGAGAACTGTGGAGCTGGGTGGTGAATTTTCTGTGGGATCACTCCTACAAGCAACCTTTTGCAGTTATATAACCAATTGTTGATAGAAGAAATATTTAATAGTGCAGCTTTAACGTAATCATCTGAATCTTTTGAGCACTGAATGATGGTGGTGATGTTTGTCCTTTAGCTACTGTCTAAGTAAGCAAAGCAGTGACTGATCACAATTCACTGTTCAAATGGCAGATTGACTTATTGTGCAATTTAAAAGACTAGCAGGCTGGATGGCTTGTTGTTTGGGTGAATGACTGGCCACATGCCTCAGTAGCAGACTGACTGGTTTACAGGATGAATGATTGAAGTATGTTCACAGGCGGTTGCATACTTGCACAAACACACTCGATACATGCTTTAAATGAAAGGATGTTTGGAATGTGATGATGTGTTAAAGATGTGTTGTCTGACTATTTTCAGCATAAGCAGAAGTCCTCACAATTATTCAGAAAAATAGCTGCACATCACAGGACCATCATTCATTAGACTGTTATAGTGTTGTTGTCAGTGTGGTTTCATCACGTGTGTGTCTATAATGGTGTTGTTTTCCTCATTTAGCTGGCTGGAGCTCTTCTGTCTTTAAATGATCCACTCAGCTCTCGCAGTTTAAATGGTAATTAAACAGTTCTTCCGCTGTTAACATTACACACACACACACACACAGACACACACACAGATGCTCACAGCCCCTGCTGTTTAAATGGTAATTAAAGAGCCATTCCAGTATCAACATCTGGGCATACTTATAAAGAATGACATTAGATCACACACACATACACACACACACAGATGCAAGCTGCTTGTAAGGATATTACAAGAGTTATCTGTCACACTTACACACCTGCACTACCACACAAGTACATGCAGATAGATACATGCAGCAAACATTTGGCACATTTTTGCGATCATGTCCTGACACGTTGAGATACTCACTGCGACACAAACGTGCACACATATTTGAAAGACACACAACACAGAAACACACATTGTTGAGGAGTCCTCCACTGATGCTTATTAGAGAGGATTACCACACTGACATGTCTTCATTAATCATAGAATCAGACAGAAGGACGCACACACACACACACACACACACAGTGGAGGTGTGACTCAGGTGCCTGCCAGCCCTTGGGCCCCCCATTGAAAGCCCAGCTTCTCCTTGTCTTTTTGTTGCTCCTCCCCTTTCCTCTCCATCTACCCCTCCATTCATCTCTTTCTTCCCCCCATGTTATCTCCATCCCTGCTGCAACCCAATCACATCATCTCACCGTCTCTTGCTTCATCTCTTTTCCATCCTTCCCCTACTTTTCTCCAACTCCTGCTACATCCCTGCTATATTTACCATGCTATTAATGCCCGGTAAATGTTTATCAAAAGAAAGAGAGATCAGATACTTCACAGGCTTTCTGAGATAAACATGATATTCTGATCCTAATTGTTGCTGCCTTTGACTCCCTTTGTTACAAAACTCCCAAACACTTACCGTATATACTGCCTGTCTAGGTCAAAGAATTACAGTATACAAAGAAATATGTTTGAACAAACAGCACCACATAAATGTTTGATCAGTCATAGTTGCATCAGTCATTTAAAACCTGTCTTACATCATGAATCCTGAAACTTATTTAAACTTCACAGAAAAAGGCAATGTAATGCTAAGTATTAAGAATTAAAGTTTAAACTTTATTTAGTTGTTAAATAAATCAAGAATATAGTATACATGAGGCATAACTCTTTCTGGACATTAGCCATGTTGATGTTAAAATTCCCTACATGCATTTCTGAGCACTAACAAAAATGAGACATATAGAAGCTCACAAACTAATTTGTTCATCCTTGAGTCCAAGCGGATGCTTGTGGCAGATATGAAGACATTACCTCAAGGTGTTCCTGTAATATCACATTAACAAGAATGGGCATACTTGAGGTCACAATGACCTTGACCTTTGATCTTTGATCACCAAAATATAATCAGTTCATCCACTGATCCAGGTAGACGTTTTCAGGTGTTCCTGAGATATCGTCTTCACAAGAATGGGATGTACGTATGGAGGGATGGATGAGCAACTCCAAGACACAGTCATAGAAACGGAGGTTGTATCTGTAACCCTCGAGTTTGAAGTACTTTGGCCTGTTACTTCACTTCATGGCTACCAGCCCCCCGGCAATGAAGTGATGAGTTTGTGGCTAAGTCAAGAGTCAATCATGAAATCATAAAATGAATTTGTACATATCCAGTGAATTATTAATTCTCTAGTCTTTATTTACCTTAAAGGTTGTATTTTTTAATCAAGAGTTTATTAAAGCATATTGGTGAATGTGCTTCTCGTTGTGCATTGTGAATGAAAGATTAACTTTGTGTCCAGTATTTGTGTCTCCAAATATGTGTGTATGTGTGTGAGTGAAATGCATATTGTGTATAGACTGTATAGGGAATGTGTTACTGTGCTTGTGTGTCTCCCACATGCCTGTATATTTTTCTGCAGGGTGTCTGGGGAACAATAAAGATAAAGCAGATGCCCTGTTTAAAGATTATCAGCCTCTCTCTCCATACTGTTAACACTCACCAGGGACAGAAGAGCATTTAACACAACTCATTTACACCACACAACACATGGCAATGTGGCACTGAATGCCAAAATGAAGCAGAATGGGCAGACTGTGATAGGAAAGGTTTGATAGGGAGGGATGGGGGTGAAGGGGTTGTAAATGGAAGACAGGAAATAACAAATGAGTGAGGGATGAGTGTCACGCTTTTTTGAAATGGCGAAACCCAAACACACACAAGCAAACAGAAGATGAAGGTGGAAAGAGGTTTAATGAAAATGATGGCAAGTGTGGACAACACAGAAGACAAGACATTGGTCAACTAAACTAGACTTGAAACCTGGTGCGTTGGACACTAAGCAGCGAAGGAGCAAACCAAAATACAGAACTCAGACCGGAACAACTTACAAAAACCAAAGGTGAATAAACATCCAAACAAGAGCATTGCAGCAGACGAGAGCATGAAAACCAGCACAAACAGTGGAGAACAGCAGCAGGATCTGACAATGTATGGCTGTGGGAGAAGGATATACTGTATATGGAGTGAGGCAGCAGCCAATTAGCCAGTTGGCACACACAAGTGTGTGTGTGTGTGTGTGTGTAGGCAAAACATAATCATACAATGTGGGTTGATCCGCTCACTGACGTTGCCCGTTAAGACCAAGTCTGCGTCCTGCAGGAATGTTTACTGAGTTTACAGTGCATACACACCTTCCAATGACCCTCGTCTGCTGTAACAAGTTGCAACCTTTTTTCCTTCGTTTACCTGACCTTGTTAGAAAATTTCAGGAAGGAGCACAGAAGAAGTGACAAGTTAGAAAAGACAACTGAACTGAGCTTAAATAAGGTCAAGTAATCGTACAATGTCAGTGGAAAAATCTTTATGCATAAAATGTAGAAAGTACTGTGAAGAAAATGCAGCAAGAGACAGACAAGCCAACCAGAAAAATGCAAACTGTATAGTTCAGTACATGATTGTGTTTTTTATGTTTCTCCTTCACTTTTGAGTTTGAACACAGTCATTCATATTCACTTTTATGGGCAGTGAAAGGCAAAACATGAGAAAACTAAGAAACAAGAAGATATAAAAGCAAAACAAAGAAACAGATCATGAAAGATGAAATTTAAAGATACTTTTTCATTTAGTGTTTTTACTAAAAACAAATATAACCCTTAATGGATTATTATCCAGATTTAAATGGACGCTTTTGGAAAAAGCGACTCCAGTGGACTTTTTTACTCACACAACCTACAAATATTCTTAAGCATATGTCACACAACATTCGTCTATGCAAATGATCAATAATCTCTGCATTTTACATCAAGATAAATATCACAAAAAAACTGCTAACATCACAGTAACCTTTAGTGCCCAAGACCAGCTTGCATGTACAGTATCTACTCATGCACTCATTCAGAGAGACGTTTTATTTCTTTCAGCTCAACCCATCATGTTCACAAAAGATCAAAGTGTGTCTTTCTCTTCTGCTCTTTCTGTCTCTTTCTGTCTATGCCAGCTCCCTCAGAGAGCATAATTACCAGCACAGAACGATAACACCATTAATAACTGCACACACAGTCAGAATGAGACAATTCCCGGCGTAAGACTCATTTCATGCTTTGACAATTCCTCCAGGAATCATGGCACACAAAGAAGCAAAGACCACTTCAGGATTTGTTATATTCCTACTACTGTCTGTTCGCTTCTTCTCCTTTCTTCTCCTCTTTTCATTCCACTTCTTCTCATCCTATTGCTGCCCTGACCTCCCTTTGTACCAGCCAACTTTCCATCCATCTGTCCATCCAACCATTTATTTTCCTCTTCTCTTCTAACACACAGTATTTGTTCTCATTTCCTTAAATCCTTACTTACATCCATCCCTCGTTCTGTCTGCTACTCTACGGCCCATAAATCTCTAAAACTGTTTATCTGCGTGCTGTCTTCTTCTTCCATCTATCTGTCGCTGCCTCCATCATCTGTTTGTCCTTCTGTCCTTCTCCCTCCGTCTTAATCCTTTCATTTTTTATTTATTTTGCCCTTCCATTGATCCATTCCTTCTACCCATCCATCTGTCCATCTTCTTGTTTACAGGTTATAAATCTGCAGAGCTGTTTTTCAGACCACTGTCCTCTCTGTCCCTACATGCACCACACCACATCAGCTTGTGTGTGCGCCTCTCAGTTTATCTACATAAACCTGGGCACTGCATTTGAGTACACACACCTTTAATATGTGTCTCCCATTGAGGGGCCATGCTGCTGGGGGTATTCCATTCCCCACCTGGTGCGTAGTACTTTATTTTGGGAATATTTGTATAAATCATTTTGTCATTTATACATGCAGCAGCATTCTGGACACCACTGATTTGGAGTAAGGGGGTGTTTTATAAATATACATCTAAGGAGTGGACCTGAGACACACACACACACACACACACACACACACACACAGTGTAAACACATCCCCACGTAAATATGCAACCACATAAACACACACCACACACTCTTCCTCTATGCTGTGACATGGCCATAACTCACCCCACGCTACTGGGTACTGTGAAATATGACAGCCCCACAGTGCCGAAGTAGGGAGTGCGTGTAGGCCCACGTGTGTATATGTGAGGGAGAGAGAGCAAGGGAGAGAGACAGTGTGCATGTGTGTGTGTTTACGGCATGCAATGACAAGAGTCCACCCCAATGTCCTTGTCCATCTCTCAGTAAACTTTTCATTGGGTCAGACATTAGCATAGGCGGCTAACTATAACCCACATGATGGATGGAGCCACAACTCTATCTGTGATGTGACCCATGCACAGAGCCTCAATGGATAGAAAGGGCACTTCCTGGTGGATCATGCTAATGCCTCTGGTGCGGCTCGGATGGTCACTGTAGAATTTCAATAATGTTGTCACTGAATCTATCTCTGAAGAATGCACAATATAGCTGTTATTCAAAAAAATGAATAAATGGGTATAATTGAATCTATAATAAATTATGAAGTGTAAATAATCACATCAAAATGTAAAAGGTTCACTTTTTTATTGGAGAAAGTTATCCGTTCTCTGAAGTGCTATGAAGTCATTGATATTTCATTCAAGCAAGCTGGATATCCAAATCCCTCGGCTGAAAAAGTTTACAGTTTCTATTATCTGCTGAGTAACTGTGTGAGTTTTTATGTTTTTCCAACAGTATCTGATGTTGTTTAACCGTTAAGACCCACCCCGGAGGTTTACAGTGTTTACAGTGCATACACACCTTCCAGTGACCCTCGTCTCCTGTAACAAGTTACAACCCTTTTCCTTTGTTTACCTGACCTTGTTACACAATTTCAGCAAGGTGCACAGACGAATTCACAAGTTAGAAAAGACAACTGAACTGAGCTTAAATTGAGCGCAGAGAGCATCTACCTTTGCCTGAATAGACAAGAAGGTCTGCAAGTAGGCAAGAGAGAGAGAGAGAGAGAGAGAGAGAGAGAGCAAGCGAATCAAGGTGAAAGAAGAAGCCTGAAGTATGCTTCCTCTAATTAGGATTTCATCCTTACCAATACAGCGGATGATCGTGCCTGTGGCGAATACCACACGAACAGACACATGAACACATATACAGACACAGATTTGCCTAAACAGTATTTTTGTTTATTTTATGTATTTTCTCCTATTCCCAGTATAAGTTTGCCTGTGTTAGTATAATTTGTGCAAAGTGTTTACCAACCATACATTGTGCAGTTCCTTAGTCTAAACTATGTATGAGTTGTCAGAGAATGTACTTCCCAACTCTTAAACCAGACAGACAACACTTTACCTTCATCTATCATGTTCCACCTGCCCATTGCTGCATCTCTCCAACCATTCAATCATCCCTCGTGCCACCTGCTGACTCAATTCCCTTCTGTATGGTCATGGCCAATCACGGCCAGCCGTGTTGTTAGGGGATTAGTGAAAGTCCAATCGGATGGCCTCCTTCAGCTTCTATCCCTCCAACTCAACAGGGAACAAATAAGACACAAAGGCACACAAACCCACATCACTGGGAAAACGACATAACAGCAGAAAGTCCAAAACATTCTCAATGGGAGCGCGGTGCATGCTGAGGGCTTAGCTCTATGACATGATGGAGGCCTTGGTGTGTATGCGTATGCTTGTGGTGTTTGCCTGTGCATCTGTCTGCGTCTGCCGTATATTTGCTGTTTTCAGAGAGCAAATACAAACATGCATTCATATGCATACTTACAGTGTGTGTGTGTGTATGTGTATTTCATATATCCTAATGTGCGATCCAGGTATGAGAGCAAGATGATGGTGGCTCAGATGATGGGGAGATGGAAAACGGATGATGACAACAGTCATTTGGAATAAAATTGATTGTCTTTTCACTGTAAGGAGGTTTCTATAATACACATCCCCGTGGTGTGTATGTCTCTGAGTGCATGAGTGATGCACTTGTGTGTGTGTGTGTGTGTGTCTCAGAGAAACAGAGCAGGTATATGTATGTTACAAGGTGTACTAACATAATACAGCAATTTAACGTCCCACTTCACTCCTGTCATACACAATCATGCAGGTTATGGTAGGTGCAGTATAAAAGCATGTGACACAGAGAGTGTGTGCAAGTAGCATCAAAATCTATAGTATCTACATACAGACCAACACACAAAGATCAAATACATACAACATGCCTGTTAATTAGTACATGCAACAAATATGTGCTGTACATAGAGTCATATACAGTACATGTGAGACATTAGCATTCAGTGCTCTATGGACGCTTGCACTTAAAAAATAAGATATACATGCACACACACAATAACATGATGACAGAGTACATAGTTATCCAGTTATCAATGAGAGCGTGCTTCTGCCCTTCCCTGGACCACTGGAGTGTGTCATTACGTTTCCTCACAACCCCATCCGTCACATATAGTAAGCTCTCTCTATCTCTCTCTCTCTCTCTCACACACACACACAAACACACACACGGGCATTTTAAAATGAAAAAATCATAGAACATTATAGTTAAAAAGTCCCAAATGACCCTGGACGCAAGATTTTGACACTGGTAACACTGCAAATAGGCTACAACAGACACCACTAGTCCACAGTAATAACTTTACCACTAAAGGTCATTAGCCGGGGGGCGACAGTAGCTCAGTTGGTACATCAGTCGTCTACGAACCCCAGGATAGGTGGTTCGAATCCTGGTTCCTCCTGGCTACATGTCGAGCTGACCTTGGACAAAATACTGAAACCTTGTAGTACTGCTGACATGTACTGTCTGGCAGCTGTCTAACAACAATTTCCCCAAGAGGATCAATAAAGCATGTCGTTATTATTATTCTTCCACTGGAAGAAGAAATGTTGAACTGTGCTTTGGAAAAAGCTGTGCAACTTTGTACTAGGCCTAACTGGAAACAGAACTTATTTGGACATTAGACCATTTATAGATATTGTTCACATTTGAACTTTGTCAGAATTGTGGTGTTTCATGTTTGAAGTCAGGCAAACAGTTTGTCCATGCTGCTTGAAATTTCAGTCAGGTATGTAAAATATGTACCAAATGCTTTTCCACCTGCTTGATCTCTGGAGTTTGGTGACTAATTGATTGATATATCCAGCTCAGACTTAATAGATGTGACAACAGACAACTAGGTTTTGATCATAACTGGAAAAAGCATTGACTCATGAAAGTTACCTATGAGATGTAATATTAGAAACGCACTGAATATATTTAACAGAGCAGTTACTAAATGTCAAATGCACATGTTTTTGTAATTATGGATTTTTACCTTGTAATAACCTTGTAAAAATGTGTAGTATATGTAGTATAATCACGAGCATGGTTTTTATGAAAGACAGTTTTGCATTTTATCAATTTAGTGCATATAGTCGTGAGATTGCACAATTAAATACTTATAAAAGACAGTTTTCCATTGTTTGTAATAATGTATTTTGACTGTAAAATTAATGTCAAACACATTTAAGTTTTGATTGTAGTTTTAAAAGAAGGGCTGGACTTTTTTTTTTTATTAACGCATTTAAATGTAAACTGAAAAATCAAGAAATAGTCAGTACCTTTAAATTTAAAAGGCATTTGAAAAATCTGTAAAATTCTTTACATTTAGCTTTTTTTACTTTTTTTTTACAGTGTATTTAGCACAGAATGTCAATTTGAACACATTGTTTTGTGAGTCCATTGAGTGTGTATGCTGGGTGATCATATCTAAAGTGTTCACATGTCTACTTTGTGTTGAAGCACATATGTGTGAATGACACATTCAGTCATAAATTGCTTTGGTAAACCTGCACCAGTGTTGTGGTTGAGTCCTGACAGTCTGGTCTATTCTGGGACCGTGAACCTGAATCAGTCTCCTCTTTCACTCTCTTTATCTCTCACTTATTTTTTTTTCCTCTCTTTGTGGGTGTGCTTCTTTTTGGTCTCTCTCCACCTCTCTCTCCCTGGCTGTCTGTCCTCTGTCTCCGATTCTATGTCTGTCTCTCCCTGTCAGAAGATGAGGTGAGTATCTGTTGCCGTCTCGTTTGGGTATATGTGTGTATCCTCATATGCACGTCTGTGGTCCATCCGGTAGTTTGGTGTAGATTTCAGTGACCCATCGTGGCTAACGGAGGCTTAGGTTGCTTTGATGGACACATAGACAGAGAGCAAGAGAGAAAGAGAGCGAGGAGGCAACAAAAAAAGGAGAAAAGAAAGAACAATTGCAGCTTTACCAAAGCACACAGACAGGTACTGTGTGGTTGGGACACTTGGCTAGCTCAGCAACAGCAGAAGGCCCATGATCAACCATGGTTAGTGCACCAAAATACAGATTGCATTTTTTTTTTACCAGTAATCCTGAAATATTTTGATGATGTTACCCTTAAAATGTGCTGAAAATGAAAAACGAGAGGAATTTTCTAAATTGGGAGTGAATGAAGTGAATTGAATCTGGGGCACACACGCACCAGACTGTGTTTCAGTGTTTCTGAATGTGTGTTTCCGCATATGTGTATACATCCCTGTCTTCACCCCTACAAATAAGTATGACTTGCGCCTCAGCAATCAACACCCTCAATGGCAATTTCAGTCTCTAAAATCTAATGTCTTCAGACAGGCTATTTAAGTACTCTGGCATTCCTCTCTCTCTCTCACACACACACACACTTCAACATTAGCCCACAGCTTCAAAGCCTCTATACTTCACCCTCCTGTTCTCATCCCCCTTTTCTTCTAATCCTGTGTCCAGATCTGTTATCGCTGCCATTCAATAAACACACACACGCACAGTATGTCTGGCACCCCCTTTGGCAGGACACAGATGCCCTGCTCTGCTCTTTTTTCTTTCCTCCTCCCTCTCACCATGTTTGTTGGCTGTCTGTCACATGCTGACAGGCAGAGGTGCGTCTTTATATACTGTAGTGTATCGCTGGTGTGCTTCAATGAGCACTTCCCTAAGGCTACTTGTTTTGGATGCGTCTCATATGCCATGGTGGTGTTTCTGCATTTTTTTTTTTACGTGTTAAGATTTTACTGATCCTGCAACTTTAAATTATAAGAGAAACTCATATTCAAACTGTTTAAAAGTTTATATTTTCTCTTTTTCTTTCATCTTTTCAAGGAAAAACAGAGATGTCCCACCACAATACATAATTTTCCCAGTTATGTTTGTTATTGCATTAGATGTAGACCTACTTTTGTAGGTTTAGTGAGCTAGTCTGCTGGATGATGCTTAAATGCCATTTCCAATGCAGGACTTTTACTTGTAAGAGAGTACTATACAGAGTCACATAATGATGCTTGGCGTCTCATAGCGACGCTACAGGTACCCTTTGGTGTCACTAACTGCACCAACTGCACTGGACATCTTCATTCCTGGCTGCCTGTTGAACCTCATGACTACAATCACAAATGATCAGTTACAGGGTGGAAACATGATGGTTTGACTGGTTGTATGCACAAAGAGCACTGCATTGGGGCTAGACACGACAAAATTCAGGGTTAGATTAAGTTTAAAGATAAATTCAGTAAATCCTTGGACGGTCTTGTCTCACACAGTCAACTGACATCCCTGTACAGCTTAGACCAACCCAGTCTCTTAAATATGTTTCTATACAACTCAACTGCAATCATAACTACGTTTCTGTTGGGAAAGTAATTGCAACCCGACTATGTTTTCTGTTAACATAATGATCATAGTATGTGCACAAATAATGTCAATCACAAGTCGCAGTAGTGTAGTTATGTGACGCCAGAGGATGTGACAAAGCACGAGTACATGATGAACTTGGAGTGAGAATGAGTATTTTTACACTGTGGCTTTGTTACTTCTGCTACTTTTACTTAAGTAAATGATCTTAGTGCTTCTTCAACCACTGCCATCTTTCGTCACTGAGTCATATTACTTGGATTGCTATACAAAATTAATAGGGGCAAGAAACAGTAGACTTTCTGCATTAGACATGTACTTTGCAAGTGCTGTGTGATGTGTATTTACATACAAATGTCTGCTCTGTTTATTGCAATACTCACACACAAGAATACAAATATGTGTCTTATAAAACTTTTTAAACTGCTTTAGTTATACTGTTTCATGCAGGCTTCAAAGATAAAAAATACTGTACAGTATATAAATAATATCTGATTGTAGACAGTAAGAGGAAGAGGTAGAGGGAGTAAATGAGCTACAGAGAACTTGATATAGAAAAAAAACAAGACTGTCTGCTGTTATGTGATGTGACAGTAGCCATGGGCCCACAACCTGTAGGGCCTGCAGATAGAGATTCATAGATCCAGGCCAGAGAGGCAGGGCAGCCAGAGGCCTCATCCCACGACAGAGGCCTTCTCACTGGGTTGACTGCATGCCTGGTCTGGCCCCGAGACCCACCAACCCTCACCTCTCTTTCTCTGCCGCATATGGGCTTAGAGGCATGCACACGCGCGCACACACACACAGGGCAGCAGCCTAGTGGTGACCTGGCAGTGAAATCATGATGAGAACACAATCTACTCAAACTAAACTGACCTCTAATTAGTGCTCTTGGCAAAGTGGCCCTCAAACACACTCACACGTAGGCCTACACGCATGAACACACACATACAGTACACAAACACACACACTTCAGGGTATAATTTTGTGTGAGTGTGTGATGTGAACACAAATAGGCTATGTGAACAGCCTGTGCATTGTTGACCTTTTTTCTTAGAAATTTCAACAGTGCATAAATAAATGATTAATAAAATTAAGCAATGATGAGTTACAGTACTTATGTACAGTCCATTGTAATAGAGAAACATAACAAAGATTTTTTTTTAATGTTTAAATTGTTACTTTTCTGATTTGTACTGAACTGTTTTTTTCTTTTTTGGCTTTTCGTGCCAGATGCTATGTTGCTTAAGCTACAGTATTCACAAAAAGCAGCTTAAAACTGTATTCATTTTACTTGTGTCTCTACCCTACTTACATAGCACCTCCTTTCTCCTCTGCTCTCCTCCTTTCTCCCTCAATTTTCCTCTAGTTTTGGAGACACTATCTAATCTCTCCCAGGGACAGTACCTGTCTGTGCTGCTGCGGTCCTGGCCGTGTTGTTTATTCATTGAAAAAACACTGGTTAAAAGAAGCAGTGTTTAGGGTGAAAACTTCAGATTGTTTATTGATTTTTATTTGTGTTGTTGAATAAGTCTGTCTGACCATGATGTCCCGGTGGGGGCTTCGCTTGGGGCATTGCATTAGACACACACATGCAGACACAGATACACAAAAACCCGTGGCTGGACAACCACAACAGGAGGCACAGTATAGACACACACATACACACATTGACAGAGACACTCGGGTATATTATAAAGTACGCCTTAAATTGAAAATATCCACCTTGACATTTTAGGTTCATATCACAAAATCCAAAAATTAATCAATTTTAAAATCGTGCTGTAACATAAAATGTAAAAAAAAAAAGAAGTGGATTGTGTATGTTCTGAGGGCACTATCGCACTCAAAAACACATTGTTCATGATTACGACATGGAATCACTGACGACCTCAAGGTTAGGGATGCAAACTTGAAACTGAAAGTACATTACTTTGCACTGGCAGGAAAAAATATGCTTGTGTAAGTGAAAGAAAAGCACTTTCTCCCACTATAGTCAGGCATTTAACCAAACAACCATTCTAGAAAGGCCAACAGATGGAAGGTCTTGTCCAGCTCTGAGATATAAATATTATATGTATAAGTCCAACCATGCTCAACCAACTAAAGGTTCAAACTGAAGAATAGAAAATCAAGAAAATTCTACATCAAGTGCTGAATCATCTTTTCACTGTAGTAATATGATTGTTAACAAAATTTCAAAGTCACACTTCACCCGGGACATTTTGACATGTGTCCTGTATCCTGCACCAGAAACAAAACGAAAACAAAATGATTGAGGGTAATTAGAAAAGCCAATAAAACGCTCAGAGGAGGGAATGATAGAATGTGAACATTTGGATTTCCTTCAAGTCATTCATCTGCATCTCATAACAGACTGGATGTGCTGGCCGGCTAATGACGGCGACAGATGCTTAATGCCTTCTTCACAATACTGACGCCATAAAACACAATGCAAACAGGCGTCACCCTAAAGCGTTGTCTGTCAAGCCATCACCTTAACTACACTGGCAACGGCACAATGAGTGGGATGGCGGGAGGGAATGGTGGTGAATGTCTGTGAAAGTGAGAGAGAGGGGGAGAACAACTTGGATGAATAAAGAGAGAAAGATTAATTGACACTCAGAGAATGAGAAAGACAGAATGAAAGTGTGCATGTGTGAGGTAGTCGCGGAGCTGGCAGATGAATGAGCAGCCTCTTAGGTAAATGGCAGGGAGTATTGCACTGTCTGTCTGTCATCTTGATTAAAGGTACCACCAATACACATACTTACCATAGCTGACACACTTACACAAACACAGGATGATACCCAACGTGCCATTTTGTTAGAGCAGGAAACATGCAAAAGAGCTGCTCTCTTTTACAACTCATGTGTTGTAAATCCTCATCACAGGTTGTCTTTACAATATAAAGCCTCTAAATATGCCAGCTGTTGTCCACACGCATTCCACCATACCTTCACCATGAACATCTTCAATAGCAATTCTTAAATATAATTATGCAGCATCAGCAGTAGTTAAATTAAATTTAGGTGATAAAAACTCAACATTTTTAAATAAGCTTATGGCCCACCAGGCCGCCATGTTACGCATTAGTAGGACTATGGCAGGATATTCCTCTGCTCAGTTAAATACTGTAACTATTTGTGTGGGTGTAATATGAAAAGACAGAGATCAAGCTTTGCCACAGTCTTGATCTCTGTGGATTTTTATGAATGTAGACCAGATTAATCTGAGCAGACCAGAGCCTTCTGACAGTGGATCTGGATTAGTCTCTCCCCTGCCTGCTGACACAGAGTTCACCCACCTGCCATAATGGACACAGCTGAAATCAGAGTGACTGTTTGTGGGTCTGCAATTTGTGTGTTGACACACCTTTGTGACACCATTGGTTACTTATTAGTTTTAGATGAGGCCTTATTGTAGAGCAGAAAAAACTGTGAGGAGCCAGACTCTCTCAGGGTGTTCATCATCCGACAGTCTGCAGACACAGCATAGCTTTCCAAAAAAATAGTGAATAAAACTATTACCCATCTATTGGTGGTGGAAAATACCAACACAGTGGGACACCACACACTACTAAAGCAGGAAGTCTTGAATTAAAATAAACCATTTGGAGAGTGTTTATCATTGTTTGGTTCAAAGTGGACTGGCTATGGACAGAGATAATCTGTAATGGCGTGTGTGCCAGCATGCTTTAAGTGGCACAGAAAGCATCAGTGGGGCTCATCATGTCACAAGATGGAGAGCATAGAGAAAATACAACTTCTCAAGGTGCCTCCAGCCAAAAGGATGCACGCTTATCAACTGGTAGCTCCAACTTGTAACTGTTACTTGGTATTTGTGAGGGTGTTTGAATGTCTGCATGCGCTTACTGTATGTGTGCGACTGAGACAAAGATGAGCTTGCGTAGCTGTGCATGATTGCACATTTCTGCATGTGTATCATGTTTGTGCAACTCCGCTGGTGTGTGTGAGTGTCACACATCTGTTGCTGCGTGCAGTAATTTGTGTTCGCAGCTTGGCGCCCTAGTAATTATTCAGACACTACCTTTTGCTCCGACATTAAAGCCTTCATCTGGCTGACATGAAACAGCAGAGATGCCGATAAGGCTTCAAACGCTGCCTGCCGTCCAAAGAGAAGCAGGAAAGGTGAAGAGATGCACGGTGGGATAGACGGGATTGTTTTGTTCTGGAGTTTTGCTTTCACATTGTTGTTATACAGTATCTTCTCTGCTTAAACTGCACCAGAAAATGTGTGATCACTGAATTCTAGATGGAAGAAAAGTTGAATTAATATTCTGAATCAGCTTATGATGTGCATGCTGTACTGTGCTATTTTGGTTAGATACTTCAGATGAGATGCTGGTGGAGAGAATGAGATGGACAGAATGACAAAGAGATGTTATTCGATAGACAAGAGTGGCAGGTTGCTTTGTGGAAAATACATTCATTCATTCGTTCATTCTGCATTCAGTCCAACAGGTTTGTGACTTACACCGGAGAAGTGAGTCACACGTGTCCTGCAATCTCAGTTATTAACATGAGCATAGATTCAAACAACAGCAGAGTTTTTTGTTTTTCTGTGAAATCAGATATACTGTTTACACTAAAACATAAAAGTAGAAACCAAACAAAAAAAAGAAAAGGACTATACACACTCTTCTACATCTGCATGATAGCGCACCAGTGTGTACATGTTTTCTTGAGTTGTCGTTAGCGAATGAGCTGAATTCACCCTCACAACTTTATACGCCTTCTCGGAAGATTTGTGGTGCACTTTGGTCATCCATCTTTGTATAAGCTCCCACCTGCTGGCGCTGCTGAGCACTTGGCCACAGAAAGATTAACTTATGGCTTCTCCCTCTTGACTCTTGGACCCTGTTTTTGGATGTCGTTAAAGGATCCCTTGTATTGACCACATCTGATTCGAACAGACAAGAGCTGACACGAGGCCACTGACAGTTGTTAAGATGTTGTTCACCATAAATATGCTTAAAAATATATTCATTATATCACATTGAAAGGCACACCTTTTTATGATTACACTTTTTCTGGCACAAGTACTGAGGTTTGGCCTCCAGATACTAAACTGAATCTAGATCAATTTGTCATCTTCTACTGTACAGGGCTTTCAGTTGCACAGTAACTGCATCTTGGTAGGCTGGATTTTCTTAGATCCTTCTAGGGATGTTGTCCCAAAATGTCCCAGATGAAAAGAAGCCTTTTTAAAAACACTTGCAAATGTAATATTTGATCTGAATAAAAGTCACTCTGTGACACGCTGAGCAGTACAGGCACCTTGCACACAAATAAATTGAACTCTCTGGTATCATGAAATGAATGAAATATTAAAACCCAATGTGCACTTTAATGTGTTTTTTGAGCACAAAGAGGGCACACTGTGGGGAATCCATCTACCGGGTTCCCCTGACTAAAAAACAAAAAACTACAGATGAGCTGGAAATTAGCTAAAAATCCACACACGTTGTTCCTCAGGAGACTGTGTTTTTTTTTTTTTCTTGTTATCACCACTGAAACAAGTCAGTTTGTCCGCGCATCCATATTCATCATTTGTGTCTGCATGAATATTAATTCTGCCTTAAAGAAGGTGCGAAAAAGCAAGGAAATAAATGAGGGAAAGGAAAATATGACAAAGTATGTGCAATGCCGAATTCATGTCAATTTCAAAGCCCATGTGTCTCTATTCCTGTGGCTGACTTGTACCAACATGCTAATCAGACTCTCGCTGTACCCTGTTCTGGCTAATTGTTGACAAATGATCTCAACTGCAGAATAATGTATGCATGACACTTCACTGGTACAAACAGACAAGCCATTCAAATCTGCTTCTGTTTCAACAAGCAGCTCAATGGCACCATTTAAATATAGACTTGGGTGCAGTGTACATTATTATGCTGACTTGATTCAACACTGTTTTCCTTTCCTTTCATCTCTTATTCCTTGTTTTTTCCTCTGTTTATTGTCCATTTCTGCACATTTGTCTGCTCCATTTATTTCTTTGCTACACTGATTTCTCACTTTGGCTCTCCATCTTAGCGTCTCATATTTGCTAATGTCGCGAGCTCATTTAAAAAAAAAGAGTTTTGTTGTAAGTAAAAGCTAATATTATTAACATTTTCTGACCGGCAGTTGATTTAGAAGTAGCTTAATTACACTGCGATTGTCTTCAGTTGAATTTCAGTTTAAACCTCTGGGGACTCACACAAGAAAAGAGCTTGGTGGAGAAATTCATTCACTTATTAGAACTGAAAACCAGAGCGTGATGCAAAACAGAATTTAAGTCAAACATAGCTGAGAAAATAAAAAGGAAAAAAGCATAAATTATACCGTGCTAATGGTCCAGCAGTCTAGGCAGCTGATCAGATGACTTATTTAGATTCCTGATGACATGACTGAGTAATCATGTATTCACAAGGCCACAACATTAGAAGAGGCTTCTACAATAGTCTCACATGACCATTCAGTTAATTTTTTGAAGCTTGTAACATTTTTAGAAAAACTTCAAAATAAATTTAAATGACAAATTATCTATATACACAATGGGGATTTCAAAACTTTTACAACAGTATTTTCCTTTCTCATCTCTTTAGCTGCATGAGTCTTGAGTACACATGGACGTTGTAACGGTCTGTTCAGTGGCATACAAATAAACATACAATTTATGAACTTATCAATCATGCATTTACATTCCTGTGCCACTTTGTATATATTACATTTTGTACAATTAATAAAAAGTGGCACAAGAAGACAAAATGAGGCTGGACTGTTGTTTGTGTCCTTTCTGTGCATGAGGGGACAACAAAATGAATCCATTTTTAGAGAAAGTGTGATTGTTTTTATTTTTGTTTCTTTCACCCCAAACCAGCCTTTTTAAAACCTGTGTGTGTGTCAGTATCAATTTGTTTAAGTGTGTGCCATCTGGAAACTGATCTGAGCTTGCCAGAGTTTACTAAGCTAAAATGCACTGTCCCTCTGCTGCCTTTCACACACACACACACACACACACAAACACAATGATACTGAACATTTTGCACATTTGTAAACGGTAAAGGGACTTTTTGTCTTCTTGACTTTTTACTTTTACACCTTTTCATTATGCGGGTTCTGTGACCTGGGTGCTCTCTGACATCTTGTTCAAAGAGTCAAATCCGTATGTCATGTTTCTGCGTGCGGCATTTTCTCAAACTCATTTTATTAGGGCAGCAGAAACAAGTTGTGAACATAATATATACATATCAGCCCCAATGATATGGTTTGCAAATTATACATTGTGTAATTAGAAAACAACATTACTATTCCTTTGGAGTCATGTTGTGAAGAAATACAGTATGTCTGGAGATATATTTAGTACATGCCATATTAATCTTGTATAGAAAAATGGATATTGACAACAAAAATTTAATTACATAAATTGTTACTTCATACTCATCTTAGTGGGGTAATAGGACCTTTCCATGTTTTACTCCTTGATGGAAGCTCCTGCCTCATCTCCCATATTACAACACTTGTCACTTGTTATCAATAGATTCATAACAGAAAAGTGGTACCTAATAAATATGCCATGATGGGTGCAACAAATCAGCTCTTGCCTCAGATTTATGCCCTTAATAACTCCATTTGGCATAACGCTGACACCTGCTCTGCCAGACAAAATGGAACTAAATATTTCAATCAATGCCAACGCACGAAGAACTCTTTCTTTTCCCCTTGTTTTATCTTTGACTTTCCGACAGTGCTGCACACAGCCCCTTCATGCCCTTTACTAGACTTAAGTATTAGTATCCGTATCTTTCCCTCTAAGTGTCTCTTTCTCGTGCCCTCTTTTTTTTAGAGTGGGAATCATCTGGCAGATCTCTTTTAGGTATTAGTTTATGGGCCATGACATGAGCTATGAATGAGAAACAACGGGAAAGACTTGAGAACATTAATCATGGAGCAACATATGGTAATAGATGGTTATCAGTTCCCTTACACTGTGATTAAGGGAGGGAGAAGTGGAGAGGAGGAGGAGAGGAAAGAATGAAGAGGAGAGAAGCAAAGACAAGATTGAGAAAGAGGAACATAAAGTTAGGGGGAATTTCAAACTCTCCTTTTGTATTTCTAAAACTAATTTAGAAACCTTTCTAACTGGGTAAAAGGAAAGAAAAGAAAACATGTGAAGACAAACCGGACAGCTTTTACAGATGTGGACAGACACAACCAACAGCTCCGTGTTTTTCTGTGTGTCTTTCTGTGTGCAAATTATATGTTTGTGTATTATATATATCATCAGCAATTTCGTCCAAGCTGTCTTTATTTTACAGATGCCCCTGCTAACACTCCTGCACCTGGCACCTGCAGGGTTCCTTGTCCTTCACTGTTCTACACTATTTACCACCATGATATTTAAATATATTGTGCAAACAAGCTTGGACCAGTGCATTGTTGATAGGGGCCCAGTTTTATCTCTCACTCCTACACTGCTAAGAATATAATTACTTTTAATTAAGTTTTTAGAGCTGTACCTCAGAATCTTTTTATCCTGTATACTGTTTTGTAATATTGTTTTATTTTTATTACTTTAAACCTGTTTTATGTATGCTGTCGTTATAATGTTCTTATTCTTGTTCTTGTGTTATTTAGCATTGTGTAAAGCACTTTGAATGTCCTTGTGCATGCAGAGGCATCATGGGTCAGAGTCATCCAGGGTCAAATATTATTAATACACCTGTTTCTTGTGTTTTATAGTAAGGGTATGATATCTCTACCAAGTTTAAATAGAATAGGGTGGAATAGAATAGAATAGTATAGAAAAGAATAGAACACATATACACACACATAGACCCCCCTTTCTGTTTAGACTATTTGGTTCCTTCCACCTGGAGAGCGCCGAGTCCTGCATCCCTGGAGCCGTTGGAGGCGCTCGATAGCGCGGCTGCAGAAGTCGAGTAGAACCGCAGTTAACACAACCAAAGAGTGAGGTATGCATAACCACACCATGAAAACCCTACAGAGTAACTTTAATACATTTGTAAACTACTAAAAGCTTTAGCATCGATGGCTAGCCAGTAGGTAGCCTAGCTAGTTAATGCTAATTCACCTTAGCGTTAGCTTGTTGCCATTAGTTGCTAAGTTAGCGTTAAGTCATTAATAACACTACAGCAGGTTATAAAAGTTATACTCTACAAAGCAGGAGACAGCCAAAAGCATGTTTTTATGAAGAGACAAGAGTTAAATACATATTGACAATGTTATTTTTTCTACATAAATTGTAACTCAACGCTAAATAGTCAACTTGGTTAGCTAACCAGTCGTTAGCCCTGAGACCTTTTCACTGACATTTTCTTGTTCAATCAATTCTGCTTTGAATGCAGTAGTAAACATTACCTGTAAGCACTGAATATATAATTTAATTATATTTATAGGGCTGGTTTAATAATAAACCGAGCAGTCAGAGCTTAAAGATTAGCCTAACATAATTAGTTTGGTGTGAACATGAAAAGTTATGTGACACATTTATAATTGAATGTGGTATTTTATTTATTAGGAACATGGAGACCATAGAGCAGAGACAGGAGATTCAGGTGGAGCTGCAGGATTTCAGGTAACATCTTACTGTCGATCTCAGTGATAATAGCCAGCAGTATATAAGCTCATTACTTGTGAGAAAACACTGATTTGTGTTTGAGGTTTTATGTTTCTTTGGTATAGGATATCATTGTTTTGGACTAAAGACATAAGGTTTTAAAATCTGCTTTTAGTGCTTTTTCTTTTAGAGTGTATAAAGTTTATTATTATCCAAGTGATTACATGTATATGTACAGTGAGCCCTGCTGGAAAACTTTACATTAAATTCACACAAACAAGCTTAACTTAGAGACAGTAGATTGATACAGTAGCAGCTTTTAGGTTTAATGTCTAAATCCACATAAATAATAGATTTGAAAAAAAAAGGGAACAAATAAGTTCTGTACATCTAATCTATGTTTCAAGTAAATTTATATGATGACCTCAAACTTATCATGCATGTTCGATGAAAATGGATTAAATGAAATGTGTCACAACTAATATGTTCACTTATACACACGTGCGTATCATTCCTCTTCCTTTAAAAGACATCATGGTAGACTAACAAAGTTACAAACATCGTAGTTCCTGTAAATTTGCATGAACATATTTCTGTCAGCCAAGGAAAAATGGCTGAACACTGATGTGAAGATAAGAGGGTAGTCTGACTTTACACCCCACTGTACCCGTGCCTGTAAAGCTGGGTGCCTCCACCTGAGCATTTTGGTGGAGATTTATGGTCGATCCACCCTGGTCTCATCACCATGGTGGCTGAATTATCTCATCGGTCGCATTAATCCACCGATTACATTTGATTTAATTTTCATAATAATTAAAGTGAACCATCACTAAAATTAAAAGCATTCATGTGTGTGTGTGCGTGAGAGTGAGTGAGCGAACAAACCAATGCGGGGGGGGGGTTGGCAGGATGGCTGCATGGCTGCATTTGCGCATAGGTGAAAGCTGCTGTTGTGGTATTTGCGCAGCCAGAGAATATTCTCTCACTCTCCTTTTTTTTCCATCTATTTGTTTCCCTCTGTTCTCCCTAACCAACCCCTCCTTGTCTCCACCTGCTCCAAGAATCCCGATGAAGTGATTAGATTGATAGGTGCAAAAGGGAAAGACGGAACGAGAGGAGTGGACAAAAATGATTAAATTAGCATATCACAAACGCCTCACACACTGCCACCCCTGGAAAACAAAATCCCAGGCCGCCTAAGGCCTGCCGCAGTGCTGTAGAGCCCAGGACCTGTGAGTGTGTTTAAAACCCCACACGGCCAGATTAAAAAACCCAAAGCCTTAGCTGGAGACAAAGTAGGAGTAAAGCCTCCTGGTGCTGGGAGACACTGTGTGTTTTATCTGCATTAGGTGGCAGCAAAGATACAGTACTCTGCTTCCCAGCCTATGGTGTATTTCTCAGTGAAGAGTGTATTAGTATGTGTGAGAAAGAGAGAAAGACAGACCGACAGAGGAGAACGGCAGTGACTGTATAGGGTTATTGTTTTTATCATGTAACCCAGTTACCTCAGATAGGACAACAGCAACACAGCTATCCATGATCATAAAAACAGTAAAAAAAATTCATTCATATCCATATTTTTTTCTTTACTTGATTTGAAGATTTTTTTGCCTTTATTTGATAGTAGTAATAGTAGAGAGGTAGACAGCAAACATGGAAGAAGAGACCAGGGTATGACATGCAGCAAAGCTCCCCTAGCCCGACTCGATCCAGTGACACTGCTACATGGCATGCGCTGTAACCATTTGACTACCAAGGTGCTCCTATAATAGATTTTAGCATGAATGTTGGGTTTTCTATGAACAAAACAAATAATGTGATAGCGAAGCAAAGTTTATTTATGTACAGTACTGCGCAAAAGTCTTAGGTTACTATTAGATTTGGTTTTTTTTAGATTTGGGACCTTGTGTATATGTATACATATATATCACTCATTTTTTTATTCTTGATCTCCCTATATTCCTTTCAGAGGTTACACTAAATATTTGTCACTTTAGCCTACAGAAGCTGTTTTTTTTCTTGTATCGTTCAGTTTTTTTTAAAAACTGTTTACTTTTTCCCTATATTTTCTAGACTAAGGCCTAAGACTTTTGCACATTACTGTACTTTACTTTACATTGCTTTTTAAACATAGGTTACAAAATACTTTGTAACAAAGTCAAGTAACAAAGAGCAAACAAATTCCTCAATCTGTACCAGTATCAAATGCCTAAGAGCCTAAGAGATCTTGCTGGTGTTTGAAGATGTAAAATATCAGAAATATACAAAGGGGCTAGACCATTCAGAAATTTTAAAACTTAAAAAATAATCCTCGCACTACACTACTGTGAGACGAAGTTGTGAAGTACTAAGCAGAAGGAAAACTTAGGCATTAGTGGGAACCAGTTGGTCAGGGGACAGGCAGAAATTGGGTCACCTACAGTACAGTGATATGGAGCAGTGAAACTATTTCTGAAAACCAGGTGATCCACTAATATTCATCACATTTAAGAGTAAATGTCAGTTAGAACTTTAAATTCCTCAATAGAGCCACAATACTGCCATAGATGAACATCTGGTATGCTCCCAGAGCCCCCTCAGGAAGAGAGGAAGCAACTGATGCATTATTCGAAAACTACTGATGGTGCACATTGTGTTAACCCACCACTAGGTAAAGACATTGTGTATTTGATGTATTCTAATTAAGAACTATAAAAAATTCACAGTAATGCAGTGCAGTGCAGAAATGGCATTTCTCTGACATGTCGGAAAATTTGCCAATTCTGCATCCAATCCAATAATTGCAGCCAGAATCCCACCGACAGGGCAAGAGAAAACCCAGTGCACAATGAACTAATGAAATCAAACGTGCGGTGCGGTTTTGCATGTTAATGCTGGCAGTGGGTGTCGATAGCGTTTAAAGATGTCAGCAGGTGGATAGCGAGATGGATGGCCCTCTGCCTGCCTTTCACTTCTCACCCCAAGGAAGTTAAACAGCATCTGCCTTAAATAGAAAACTTCAATATCTATTTAGAGAGAGAGAGACAGAGAGAGATAGAAAAGAGGCATGGATAAGAGAGCGAGTTACAGAAAAGGAGATTGGGGGGAGAGAGAGAAAAGAGTTGAAATAAGGCAATAAGTCCCTGACCTCGAGTGCAGATTGCGACACATTGACACTGTTGTCATTTGTTAATCAATAGAAGTGCTATGCAGGCTATACATTTAATGGCATGAGATTGGCAAACCTGTAAGGAAATTAAGGGAAGACTAAGACCACAGCCTATTTCTCTCTTCATTCAATTTACAACCTCAATGACTTCAACAGTGCCGAGGGAAACATGACTTTGAAGCTCACATCGTTGCCACATGGAAATCCTGTAACGTCAGGTCTGGCTTTAGCTTTTATTCCTCTAAATTAAAACTTCCTACATACACTGAGCAGATTTCAAACCTAACATGATGTGGGCTGTAAGGGTCCCTTATATTTGAAGAAATTTACCAGTGCAGACACATAGTAAGTTACTCAGAGCACATAATTTGTGTGCTTGACAAAGAAACACTTGTTTGGATGAAACAAAACTAGTCTGTGCTACAAAGGTAAAACTGGAAGTGCTGAGAAGAACATTAATGTGAATATGAAGATATTAGGAAACTCTACGACAAAATGGTTTGGTTTTATACTGATTAATATCTTACAATTAACAATTCCAGCTAGAAAAAAGCAAATTCAGGGAAAATTTGGCTGTTTTTTTTCTTTAGGGTTATGGTCCATGTCTCTTTGTGTGTGCGTGCGTGTGTGCGTGTGTCATTGTATGGCCTACCCTCATTATGCTCCGTCTTCATTAATAACAGCTATGCTTTTTAATTTCTTATGCAGGGGCTAAATTAAATGTGTCATCCTTTAGAATAAATAGTGTACAGCTCACATGTCCTCTCTCTTGCTCTCCCTCTCTTCTTCTGTCTGTTTCTATCATGCACACACACAAACAGAGAGGAGCTTTGGGATAATTTACAGGATAAATAAAGCATTGCTCCAATTAGTCTTAAGTCAAATAAATTAGTCATAAATTCAATCAACAGCATTTTATGGGGCTGAGATTCATGATGTAGATTGGTGTAGAAATATATTCTCTAGGCAATTGCATTATATTAGAAGCAGGAAGTAAGTAAGGTGATATGAGGCATGGTAATAACTGTTGTTATAGCATATTAAATAAAACTAAATCTTCAATAAACTACTATATTAGATTGTTTTCAAAAATCTACCGTATTTACCATAAAAACACTACCACACTAGGAAACTCATACAAACATACTGTTGAAAACGGCTGTGTTTCAAGGCTGGAGATTTATTTATTAGCAGTATCGAAATCTCAGTGGCATTTGGAATAGGGTTTTTGAAAATTCTGGGTTCACTTCAGTTCTGTGGCTCCAGTGCACCATCAAGCTTCTTTTCTGCTCCGCCCAAAAAATCCTGACCACAGAAATGGTTAAAAACTGTTTTAACAGTCTAACTCCACAAATCAGTGCTACATAGTTCACAGACGTTTCATGTATTTAGCAATAATGATTGAACATGTTTCAATGTGTTTAGAACCAAATCAGTGATTTTATTTTACCCAGTTATTAAATAGATGTTGTTTTTTTTTATTGTAAATGTAGTCTGTGTAGTCCAAAGGGCTTGTGCCCTGACTTGCCTAGATTAATGTCACACTGTGGCCTAGAAGTCCTAGACTTCTCCAACAAATACTTTAACCGGGAAAAAAGCAGAGAAACTCCAGGACAAGCAAAAGTCGAGGGAACCACTTTCAGAGTGCACAATAGATGCTGTTTGTACAGAACAAAGCAGCAGAGTAGATTAACATTGTAGACAAACGAATGAAAACATTAGATTGTCATATGTTATCATAAAGATTTTTTTTGTGTTTAATTTTAACAACTGACATCTGCAATTGACAACGTCACAACCGATGGAGACCTGCAGTAACTACAGCTTTATCTGAAGTTCACTTTGTTTCAAGTTATTTATTGTCTGTGGGCTCTATAGTCCTCACCGTCTGCATCTCTAGATCTCATGGATCTCACACTTTGTTCATTTTCTTTTTTCTTTTCCTTTCAACATAGAATATACTGTTCATGGAAAGTGTAAGCTGCCTGTTCTCGCAGGTTACCGTTACTGATCCACACTCTACTGAGCCATCATTCTTGTGCCCCTCCCCGACTGTCAAAGACCAGAAATCTGTGACAGTTGGTGCAAACAATCTTCAAGTGTGAACGGTCCAGTCTTTGAAAGTGTTAGCTAATCTCCAGGTGTGTTCCCAGCTTTAGCCTGGCATCAACCCATTTGTACCTGTTAATATCAGCAAATTAAGAATGAATGTTTTCCTTGACTGTTGTGGATGCCTTTTGAGACTTACATTTCCTCTGAGCCATTTGGGGCTGAGTGTCTCACTCAAAAACATTTCAACAAGTGAATAGGAAGTGAGTACTTGTAGGTAGGTAGGTACCAACTAACTTTGCTCTACCACTGAATTTTATGATCTCTGCGTCACATCTAGCCAAAGTAACCGTGGAGGAGCAGATCGGGACAGAGGAATGGACAAACTCTTCCCAGCTCCTCTCACCTGTGTGTTTGCTTTAGAAGTCTGGCGTTAAACTGCTGTTTTGTTCTTTCTCTCTGTTGGTGCATTTATCTTTAAATTTATCTCTTCTCTGAAAGCATCACTTTGTCCTCTTGTTCATTGCTGTTACTGTCCTCAGATTTTTCTTTGCACTGTGCTCTTTTAGTTTGTCTCTCTTCCTGTTGTTGGCCGTTGTTCTCCTGCCTCTTCCTCCTTTCTCCCTCACCCCATTGCACTTTCTCACCACTGTTCTGTTCACTCTGTGCTTTCTCTATCTCTTGGGCCCTGACCTCTTGCTGTGACCCCACAGAGCCACGGTGACTTTGATACACAGTACAACCTAGTTGGTAGAAGTCAGTGCAGAGGCTGCAGATACAGTATGAGCTGAAAACTTTTTCTGTATAGTCAGCATATAAGTACGTGTGTGAATAGATCCTGTTGCATGCAAGTTCTCTCTCTCTCTCAGTGTGTGTGTGCGTGCTGGATCCTGTTGCATGGTAGTCCTCTATCAGTGTCTGCCTCCTGATCTGATTGATTGTTCTGGGTAAATTAGGACTGGGGGCTGGTGATGGGGACAGGAGTGAGTTACACCCT
Organism: Sandelia bainsii; assembly: GCA_032362345.1. Taxonomy (NCBI): domain Eukaryota; kingdom Metazoa; phylum Chordata; class Actinopteri; order Anabantiformes; family Anabantidae; genus Sandelia; species Sandelia bainsii. The sequence goes on from JAUMHL010000018.1 coordinate 3,548,603, forward strand.
TCACCCCCGTCCTTGCCTTCCACCCTCCTCCGTGTCCCTGCTTTTATCATTATCCTTTCCTCCACCTGTTCTTCCTGCATCTTTTTTTGTTTCTCATCTCTTCTCCCTTTCCATAGTCACTTCTTTTGTCCTCCTCATCCACGTCACAGTTGTACAATTGCACGATACTAAAGCGTCATGTGGGTTCCTCTTTGACCATCATTTAAGGTCATGTATTTTGTCTCCTTTACACAATCTACGGTCTGTTGAGCAGGTTTGAGTAGGTTGCCTCCTCCCAACTCTACCATGAAAAGCATTATTGTTCATTGTTCTCCTGATGGTGGACTCATAAGCACTGATATTAAAAGAGGTTTTTTTTAGGTTTCGTAGGTTTCCTAGATAGATAAATAAGGACAATTTGAAAGTACTGTTTTATATTATTTATATTGCAAATGCAATTTCTGCCATAAACGATGTGCTTAAAATGGCAAATGTTGGATTTTTTTTAGTAGTGGGGCAGTCCATCTCCTCATGTTTATGTACAAACATACACAGGCATTGTATATATGTGTATTCATAATCCAGTAACCTGAGAATTGTTGTAGATTCCTGGGTACTGACATGTTCCTTTATACTTGCCTGAGCAGCATAAAATATCAGAAATGCAAATTTTTCCATTGCAAGAAAATGGCCTCAGTTATTTGAAATATAATTTTATAAACTTTCAATGTGTAAAATGTGATGTAAATGTTCTTCTAGAAAGGAAAAGGTTAAGCATTTACTGTAAACAAAGGTCAGAAGTTGCTGACCATCATTACTCTGTAATGTTTATTAACGATAATAGTGACCAAAATTATCACGATTATCAATATTGTCACGGTATTGTAAGTACTGATACACATCTGTGGTTATTATTATTGGTATTATTATTAATCTTGTTATCTTCTTACTATTTATATAAATTTTAATATTTTATCTCTATCATTACACACACACACACCTATAAAATGTACTAGTATTTTGAATTTTTGTTCTGGCTGCTGGACACCTTTCAAGCAACAAAAGTGAAAACTAACATGATATGCCTGTATCAGCTTGAAATCAGACCATTTGAATAACTATCCCCGTTTAAAAATGAAGCTGCCCACTACAGAAAGCTGATAATTATCAATGAGTGTTTTCAATTAGTGTATTTTTACAGTAAATAAAAATATACTAATTTGTGTGTACGTTTTGCTGACATTAACTCCTATAAGGAGACAATAAAAGTATTGTATTAAAAATGCAAAATGGTTATTAATACTAACATGCACAAGTTGTGTAACTACCTTAACCAAACTGCAGCAGCAGATCTCTCGAAAGTCTGCAGGAAGCAGGAATTACACAGGTGTAGCTACTATCAACGAGCTGACAGGCTAATTAGCTAACAGGCTACTGTTGGCATTTTTCATGTACAGGCGGTAGCTCAGTATTTATGAAAAGTATCGAGGAAGAACAAGTCCAGTACAGTTTGTACTGATGTAAATACTTGCAAGCATCACACATTTAAGTAAGGAGGGAGAGCAGGTCTGTAGACAGTGTGACTGGGAGACTGTTGCTACCTTTGGTTGATGCTAGACTGTATTTTACCTTTCAGCAGGGGAGTTTTTCAAGTTGCGATAATCAACCGCGGTTTTAATGTTAAGAAAAATGTGAAACGATAGTACTAACCGCTGGAAATTTGACCATGGTTTAACGTGAAACCGGTTATTGTTACATCCTTAGGAGTGACATAGTTTCATTTTGATCAACACTGTCTGCAAAAACTCTGACGCAGTGGTCTCTCTTTATCTGACATATAACATTGTGACTGTGATGCTATTATCAATATCAAACTTTCCTTCAACGGATGACACTCCTCGTTATTTTATAACAGTCATGACATGGTCCATTTGTGGATTTAAACATGAAAACCCTGTACATAATGTTCACCAAGTACAACCTGCACTAAATATTCTCAACAACAGCTGAACTTTTGTTTGAGCCTGTAGTGTTGTTGTGTGTTTGCAGGGAGAGAGACTGCCAAGGTGTACACTGACCTACTTCTAGGATGTATTAAAACAATTTCTTTAAGGTTACACATTTCATATTTTTATTTTAGGTGCTGCTGTTGGTAGTAGTGATAACATAACATTACATAACATAATATTACTTTGCTCTGTAGTCCTCTATTTTGGTTTAAAACCATAAAGCTCATATCACAATTTGTTTTGGTGACACTGGATTTAACTGAGCTACTACTTGTTTCTCCTCACCTTGTCTTGCCTCGCCTCTTTTAAACATAGTTCTTACTCTTAAACTGCTGAATTGGTAACATTGTCAAAAAAGCCGCTAGCAAATGTTGGGAAACTGGACCCCCCTCGTCCATAAATGGATGTTTGTTTCTGCTCTCTGTGTTTGTTTGTGTTGCCTCTTTCTGGATCGGGCCTGCAGGGACCATTTTTAGAAAAGACAGCAAGGCTTCTCTTCTCTTCTCTTCTCTTCTCTTCTCTTCTCTTCTCTTCTCTTCCTCTTTTACTAATAAGGACAAAATGTGGGTATTGTATTCTGTCCATCAGTCTCGTTTTGTGATGCTGAATTATATGTGATGCTTCATACTGTTTCTGCTGCTGCTTTACAGTGAAGCTGTTTTACTGGCTGACTCTCTGCAGAACGCTGGTGTCCTGGAGTGGCACATCAGTTTGGTCAGTTTGCCCAGCACTTCTTCCTCTCCTCTTTCTCCCTCCCTTCCTCTTTCTCCCGTTCACCATTCTCATACTACCCAGAGTAGCCCTGCATCATGGCTTAGAGAATGAGCTCTGCCTCTCAGCTGCAGACCACTAGGAGTGAGAAGAGGAGAGGGAAGGGGAGAGAGGGAAAATGAAAGAATAAAGAGGAGAGGAGAAAGGCAGCGGCACACTTGCGTCTGTTGTGCCAGCGTCCTGCAACCGAGAGGCGAATGAGAGAGTCTGAGAGAGGCGGAGAGAGTATGCCAGAGTGAGAAGAGAGAGAGAAAGAGAGGACATGTCAGACAGCCATGTCCTTGAGAAACGCACCACAACTCTTTGAAGAGAGCCGGGAGATGGTGTGAGTAACGTGCTTCTCAGCGGGACGTGTGTGTTTTCTCTCTGTGTGTGTGTGTGTGTGTATGTATGTGTATGTATTCGTTGCATGGTTGCACTGGTACAGTACTGTTTGTGTGTGTGTACGTGTGTGTGTGTAACCTGCTGCTTGCACGCTGACCTGCCAAGCTCACAGTGAAGGGGGTTTGGCTGCCGATCTCCTCTGCTATTGTCTGCCTGCCTAAGTGTTGCTGACAGGGGATTATGGCAAATACAAAACGCCGTATGGACCAAAGAAACACAGTGCCAAACTTCATAGACACATGCACGCATGCATGAAGCTCCATGTGGAGAGCTCTGTATGACTGCACTCGTTTGCGTGTGTATTAGCATGTATGTGTATGTGTGTCCATGCTAGAATGAAAACATATCTGGTTTAGTTGTCTGTTTTCAGCTCACACTTTTTACTTTACACTTTTGAAATGTTCACTTACATTCACTTAGAAAAATTTAACTACAACCTAAAGTTACGCTATTATTAATAAAAAGACTGACTGAACTGATTAAACATGCAGGATACTAGGTAGAATACAGACAAATACATACTTTGGAAAATACTGTAATACCTTCCAAACTAATTTGAATTGTGCTTGTTACTTGAGGTGGGCTTGTGGTTTGGGGGATGTCTGTTCAAACCCTGTGAGGTCTCGGGATCAGAGCCCAGTGGTGTGACCCATTGAACTATTTGTAACTAATCATAGGCCACAAGCTACACAGCATGCCATGGAGCCCAGTTGGGTTACACTCATCAAAATATAATGAAAGTCAACATGTCACTCGTGTTTCCAGAAGCATTGTCAAGATGAATTTCATTACTGAAGACGTGTGCCATTTTATTGCATTAAGTGCCAAACTGTGGAGACATTATGAATTTGGCAGGCAGGTAAAATAGTCTCTACTTCTACATTTACTATGAAGTGCAACCAGTGGAAATGCATGTAATACTTCAGGTAGGATAGCATCACACCCTAATCTAAAAATGCCCTGGTTGCATCATGTCTTATGAAGCAATGTGGGTATCACATGTCCAGTATCATCTACAGTGTTTGATCATTTGTAGGGAGACAAGATCAGACTCTCCAGGATATATTTAGATATTAAATTATAGCATACTAAGTGCATAGATAGCATACCAAAGGATGCATATCATTTCTTTTCCTGCAACACCAGTTATACGTGACACATCACAGGATTCAGTGTTATATTTTAAATTTACATGATTTATTTTAACTCCTTATACCTTTAAAGGTAAGCCTTGCAAGATTATATACAATATATTCTGTTGAACTGTCATAACCATCAATATTAAGTATTAAGCCATCATCATTTTTTCTGTTTTTTCATTAGAGCTTAATTCACCAGTTGTACGTTGTGTAATATTCTGCACAGTGATGTTAAATCTCAAATCTCATAGTCAAGTATCTATTCCTATTTATAAACTGGACTATTGGCCATCATAATAATTATCATAAGCAGAATGAATTTAATTAATCTAGTTACATTTTTGAATACCTACAGTAGTGTAAAGGCATTTTTTCAATATGCTAAACCGAACATTTGAGTGGTTTTTACAATACATGTGTTCCACAAAAGGTGAAAGCAGAGCACAGGATGTCTCCTTGTGCACTAAACATTGTATTAAGAATATAAAATAACTAAATGACTTTTTACATTAGTTTTCACAGGTATCAGTTTAAAGTTACTGTAAAAAGGTCAGTAATTAATTAACTCCTCAAACTAATATGTCAATGACAAATTGTTAAATACATCAAAAGTAATACATGTTTTATGCATATTTTTGTGCTTTGTTTCACATTACATCATATAAATCTGTTTTTTCAGCGTACTTCTCATTCTAACTAATGTGTTTTTAGCATCAATGAATTTAGAGGAGTAACAGGCAGAGTTGATGTTGTCCACAGTATATATTTAGACTCTAGAAATTGTCCCTGGGGTGAGCATGTAAGTGTGCAGTATGTAGTGAGATTATGAGTGTGAGATCGTGGTGTGCATATGTCTGTTTGTGTGTATGTGCGCGTAGTGTGTCTGTGTGTGGCGCAATGTGTTTTAGGCTGCTCCAGCCAACCAATTGAGGTCAGCCGCTCAATAATTAAAGCGTGTCACTGGTTAGTGCACGAGCGGGGTCAGCCAATCAGAGAAGCAGATGTCAGATCAGAGTGAAAGAGAGTCAGAGTGACAGTTAAAAGAAAGCGAGAATAAGGAGAGACAGAGCCTGGAACTAAGAGTAAGAAAGGTGCAAAGTTTAAAAATTGAGGTTATTTTTTTCATTCATATCAACCTTTCATTAAATGTGTTAAGCTGTCCACTTGTGAAATGCTGCTGATCTTGTACTGTGTCCTGTCGTGTGTGTCCCACTTTTTAACTTGTTGCAGTATGAATCTGACACGAGATTTTCCCAGCTGCAGTCATTTTTTATTTTACCTCATTACAGTGTCTGAGGGCTGAGCAGACCTTACAGCAGAGTAGAAGAATATCAGGTAAGAGGAGCAGTAAAGCTTCTTTTCTGGTTAAATGAATACTCTCTCTCTCTCTCTCTCTCTCTCTCAATATATATATATATATATATATATGTGCAATACTAATAACCAAGTCCTTGGCAATTTAAATTACAAGCATGCAGTAGGAGTCAGTAACGCTTAGGTTATATTAGCCTTTTAAGTTTTTAGAGATGTTGTGCTATTTGTGCTTAAATGTGATCTAAATGTAATATTTTTGGAAAAGGACATTAAGAAAATCTATAAGCATGGACTTGGTTGTTCTTGTCTAAATTCTATGGTATATATTTTAATAATTAAAAGTGGATTAATTATTTTACAAATAATTTTTCAATTATTTTATGAGAATTTCTCATCAGGTTTTGTTGGCATTTTTATTAGCACCTGCATTTTTGTCATAGTAATTAGTACCACATGTAGTGCCATTACTGTAACGGGGTTCTGAGGTTGAAGTAAGGGCCAACTGGATCCTTTCTTTGTCGAGTTTGTATATTTGCACCGTTTCCCTTTGAGACATGTAACACTCTTGCCACTGACATTCGGGCACTGCATCATGTGCACTGCCAACTGCTCCTAAATATGTGGCAAAGCTCCGCTGCAAAACATGCATTTCTCAAAGGGATAATTGATTTGTAGTTTTCTTATCTGTGATGATCACCAGCAGTTTTCCTACTCTGCCTACCTTGGACATTACAGTAGCAGGAGATTCTCTCCACTGACCAGCAGGTATAATCTCTGTGCTGGTAACTCCTACTATTCTGACATTTTGTTGAGCAACACACTGAACTATTACCACTTGTATTTGCATGTTAGTGTGTACCCATTCTAACGTGCTGATGTGAAGTTGTTGTCATTCTCTCAGTTAATGTCTGACAGGAAAATCAGCATGTTTTACCAGTCATTTACATGTTGACTAATATGAAATTGGGGTTAGTGCCTCTTTTTTTTATAGTAGGGACTGTTGGGACTGCACAGGTTTCAAGATTCTGATTTTGCAGCTGCTGGCGTTTTAGGAATTGGTGGACAAACCCTAAGCAATTTTCATCAGCAGTAATATCTGTTGCAGATGGGAAGCCAGTCACACATTTTCTTATTTGTACAACTTTTTGTGGTGGTATAACTATTTGTGGATAGGCCCTGGTTGCTGAGTCTTTACACCATTGCAGTTTGAGCCATGAGTTGTACCCATCAGTTTTGTCAGTGCCGCTTGTCATTCATCTTTGTGCCTTATGGTCTGTGTAGAGAATTAGATTATTTTGATTTCACTACTACATGTTTGTAAATCTTTATTTTGTTTAGTTTCAAAGATGTTACTTTATTTACTTCTTGTAGTCAGTTTACTGCATATTATTACTCTTGAACCTTGGATATTGTCTAGAGTTGGTAATATGATCACAGACTCTGGCCTGATGTGAGCTTCTATTTAACTGGAAGCCTTTCTGAGTTCCTATTAATACTCTATGCATCGGTCGCTGCCTGCCAGCCTGCTTGTACACTCACACCCACACCCACAAACACACATAGATTGGTAACCAGAGACTTGAGGCTTCTCAGTCACTACAGATTGAAGTCCACTTCAGGCACTCATGATGTCATTAGGCTAAGCATATTATTAGTGACATCATTGAAAACATACACATAGAAGCATACCAAGAATATTTCTTTCATTTGTCAACAGATATCTATAACTTGTAAGTACAGAGTCCAATGAGTACTGGGGAATCCTGGCTGTTTCAAGCTTTTAGTTTACTTGCTCATAAACACGTGAAACTGCAACAATGCTTTGTTTTGTTTTTTTTGCTTTAGTGTGTATGATATTTTCTCTAAAATGAGAAGCTTTCATAGTTTGAAGAAGACATAGATGATAGAAACCAAAATACCACCAAAAATTGCACTTATTTAATAAAGTCACTGGGAATAGTCTAGATAGATCTTGCAGTTGTTGCACCTGTGTAACTTCTTCCTGTCAAATGAAGAACTGACTCTGTAAGATGAGAAATGTTAGTGGAAAGTAAATCTGTGTGTAATGACAGCCCTGTGCCATTATGTGTGACTAAACAGCCTATAAAACTTAATATGTCCATGGACATGTTTTCACATTAGTGTTAGCAAAAAAACAAAGCTGATTTAACTCATGTCTCAAGACAGCAGTGGAACTTTGTTTATATGTTTATAAGGTGAATAAAATAAACTCTTTTTGTTTTTGCATATTTTTTTGTATATTTTTCACACTTAAATGATTCAGATCGTCAATCAAGAAAGATGTTTTGTTTTCCTTTTCTCCCTTATTCTTCCCATTTATTTATATGATTTTGGTTTATATGATTTTATGGTTACCCTAGTCTACGATTTTCCACTTCCACATCCTCAGTTTCTTTCTCCTCTCTGTCTTTTGTTTCAAGTTGTTGAGTCTGTCCACTGATGTCTCTCTGTTCTCTCTAAGCTTTCTGTATTTACTGCTAATCCTTTTTATGCTTCTCCCAGGCAGAAGCCCCAGTGAGATCCTGTAGATTTAGCCAGAGGTTGATCTCATGATTAGTATTCAGCTGTCAGAATACGTCAGTCAACTTTTGGAGGCCCCTCTCAGTCCTTACCCTCCCATCATCATTTCCCCATTAAAACCTCAATGTATACCTCGACATAGTAGTATATGTGTGCATGTGTGTGTGCTGCATCAAGATGTATCCAGCCACATGGTCCTGAATAGAGAACCATGCATGCATTAATGTAGATACATATCCACCCTCCCCCTGATTACCCAGGAAGTCGCCCTCCATCATCTTAAATGACATGAAAAGAGCCGGAGACAGATATATGCATGAATTAATTGGCTTGAATAGGAGTATTTAGAAGCTTAATCCACAGGGATTAACGCAAGCAGCCCTCTCCGGATTTAAGCCTCTGTGCATTTTCAGCAGAGGATTGTTTCATTTCTCTCCATCCTCCTCCTCACATGCCACCACCTTTAGTTCTTAGTCTGTGAGCCTCTAAAAAGCTGTCAAGTGTAGGATTACCAATGTAGAATACCACTAGATAGCTAATTGTCCTAATAACCTTTAAAAAAATAATGATAATTTTCATTGTGACATATTGTTTTAACTTCAGTTGTGTAGCTCTTATTTAATTGTCTTTCTGCCTTTTGTACACAAAGATCCTGCTACAGGATTACAGAATTACTGAAATTACAGAATTACTGAAACCACAACATAGATAACAGCCATTACATTATTGAGGAAGAGTGACATATTTCAGTGAATTGTACACCTTACTGTGCTTTGGTATTGCATCTGTGCTTACCTGATGTACGTATGTGATAGCAACTGAACTCAAGATTTAGAAGCAGTGCGTGCTACCTGGGGGTATGCTTGAAACAAACTAATTTGTATGAAGTATCATGTGATTATACTTGAACGCTAAAGTGCCACACCAGGCTGAACTGTTGTAGCGAGGACACAGTTGTGAGCATTATTTAATTGGTGATTTGTAAAATGCATTTCTAGAGGTGGTGTAGTGGTTAGCACTGTCGCTTCACGCCTAGAAGGACCTGGCCTCAAATCCACCAGTTGGTCGGATGACTTTATGAGTGAAATTAGGGTTGCATGTTCTCCTCATGCCTGCATGGGTTTTCTTCTGGTACTTTGTTTTTCTCCCACAGTCCTACATTCAGTTTGGTGACTCTGAATCCGGGGTGGGCAGTTCTGGTCCTCGAGGGCCGCTACCCTGCTTGTTTTCCCACAATCTCTGCCTTACCCACTGCTGCAGCGCCCCTCAATGGATGGAATTGCCCACCCCTGTTCTAAATTGTCCATAGGTGTGAATGTGAGTCTTAATGTTTGTCTGTCTCTGCATGGCAGCTCTGGGATAGACTGGCGACCTGTCCTGGGTGTACCCTGCCTATCACCCAATGACAGCTGGTATTGGCTCCAGCACACCTGTGACCCTTAACAGGAAAAGTGGTTAGGATAATGGATGGATAGATCGATGGATTTCCAACGTTGCACATTTGTACACATAAAAATTAAAAGTTATTATCATGTGACGAATGAATAAAGAGAACTTGTGAGAGAAGTTTAAATCCTACTTATGTTGTTATCTCCACTCATCTCCAGGCCAGTCATTGGTCACACATAGTGTAGTTATTTAGCATTGGAGTTTTGTAAAGTTAGGGTAAAAGAAACATAATTAAAAAGATTAGTTAGAACTGAAGCAGCATCATCCAAGATAACCTTAGTTTTACTGCCTAGTATGACTCTAGTTCCAAAAACACTGGATTCTACATTTCCAACAGGGAAATTTAATTGCATCTTTTACTAAACCCTATTAAAACATTGAAAAGCACCTTCCGGAGCTACAGAGGATCTTATAAGGCAATTTCATTGGCTGAGTAATGTTTGTCAAGAGTAAACTGAACTTTATTTGTAAAATCAGTGGCATGCCCCCTTAATTATCCTATGAAAATGTCAGCAGTATCAGCGGCATTGTGATTCCTAAGGTCTTTGATCATTTTCTGGACCCAGAATGTTTTTATGTTTTGTGATATATGAAGAATAGCAAAACATAGTCAAGGACTACATATTGTAGGGAAAATAAATGTCAATAACAAGCTTTCTTTTTGGTGTAACAGAAAAATGTTGCCCTCTCTGCATAGTGCCTTTTCCCTACACTTTCCTTTCCTCATCTTCCTCTTATTCTTCTTCCATCCACTCCTCCCCTTTTCTCGACACCCATCTCTCTCTCTCTCTCTCACCATTAACTTCTTCTCCTCTGCTCATCCACTCTCCCCTTTTCCGCATACAATGCTCATCTGTCCTCTTTTAGTCTTTCTCCTTCCGCCTCCTCCCTTCTTCATTTATAGGCTGTGCACTGCAAGTCTATGGGATACTGAGCAGATCAATGCCTATAGATTGGCTCATTGGAAGCCATTAGTTATGGGTTTTTATAAAGCTAGTCATTATTGTGTTTAATCTTGCAGAAAATTAAATTTAGAGTTGTGTACAGTGTTTTGGTTAAAAGTTGTTGATTTCTTTTCCCTCTCACTCACTTACCAGCTGCTATTTTTCTCAGGCTTTTTGCATTTATTACTGCATGTGCATGGGTGTGCATGTGTGTTTAAGCCTCTAAAATGACTGACAACCTTCTTAAAGCACATACACATAGAGGTGCATTAGTGTCACTGTTAATAAGCCATCATTCATCCTGGCCATGCCAAAAAACCCTTCAAGAAAGCTGCTCATACAACAACATGGCTTGGCTGCAGTACTGCCTACATACTGCAGTTTTCTTTTCCCCAGTGTTGGCAAATTCCTCTATTGTCAAAGTCTCTGTATTCAATGGCTTTAATAACTTAAAAGTGGTGGTGGTGTCATTTATTCCCTTGCCACTTTGCTTTTGTTTTTTAAAAGAGCACTTTGAGTCCTTGTCCAGCTTTAATTTTCACAATTGGTCATGAACTCTTGGACACTTTTCTCTCCATGCTTTTTTCTTCTACCCTTCCAGACTCCTCCCAACACCATTACTTTTTTCCTTCTTCATTTTTCTTTGTCTCCCAGTTGTACATTACCAGCAGCCCAAAAACCACAGATGTGAACACATGTTGAAGCTAAAGCCCTGGCATTGTCCTGCCAAATAAACTCATGAAATATTTGCCTTTGTCTCCATCTTTTCACTTTTTGCTTTCTTACTTTTTTCTCTCTTTGTTGACCATTCATTTTCACCCTCTTCTTCTCTTATCTCTTTTATCTCATTATTTTGACCCTTAAGGTGTCCCATCCATTTTTCAGTTTCCCTCAATCTCCCCCGTTCCAGTTCTCCCGCCCTTCACTTTTACTCTGTTTACCCCACTAAGGCCTCCCCCACCTGCCTCCTTGTCCCTCTCCTCCTTCTCACTGTCCTCTCCTTCACTTTATACCCCTTCCTTTTCTTATATCCTTTTTCTTCCTCTCTTATATATGTCTCTGTCTCATCCCTAGTCCTTCTGTCTTCCCATCCCAAATCCCTCTTTTCCTCCTCACATTCACATCCTCTCTAACTAAACAATAGATGCCTTGAGCCCTGAAAGATCACTTCCCATCCCACCCCAGCACCATCAACACCACTTACCCTCCTCCTCTCCCATCCCCCCATGATGATATGCAGAGTAGGGCAGCAGCCTTCTTTTGTTTAGCTTAGCGCAAATGAAAATTGCTAATCAATTTTTACCCCCTCTTATTTCATGGCGTGTAGTTCCTGCCCCTCCCCTGCCAGCTGTCATTGTGTGGTTGTGGCGCAGGGCTGAAAGCTTCATTAGCAGGAGGACAGCATGTTTTGCCCCTCAGCGCTATATTCATGGAATTACTAAAGATAGATAATACATTGCCTGGCATTTTATATAGAATTAGTGCAAATAGATTCTTCCTTTTATCTCATGACCATCGTTTTTGTCCGAAGGATAGGATTTAGGATAGGATTTATGATTATAATCAATAACGTGGCACTCTTTTGCCAACAAAATACTTTTTAAAATACAAATACAAAATTTTAAAATATTTAACAGAAATCACTAGTATGTGTAGCCACACAGGAGACACATCATGTAATGGGCCTTTTGCTAAAGTTTTTCAGCACAATGGTGACCTTAATTTTCTAGAGGAATATAGAAATCCCTGTAGGGCAGGTGGAGTAGGTCGTGACAATGACCAAAAGGAGTAAAAATTACTAATGAATGAAATGCATACATGGCTCATGTCAACTCTCACAGTTGTCTCACAGTTTTAGGCTGCATTTGGATTAACTAGACCAGTATGACAACGCTACTCTTTGCCCCGCACTATTACCAAACTGTCTGCTGGAAAAATAAAAACTTAGGTGCATCCATGTGGTAATTGAGAGTGTTCCAGTATATTCAACCTCTGGTTATCCAATATGTGATACTGAGGATTTACACTTTTCCCGAATAATAATAAGGAATATGTTTGTATGTAAATACACTCATTATTAGCACCTAATTATGTAGAAGAAGCCATGACAGTGAATGTTGCTTCTTGGCAGGTTGCAACCAAGCACCTCCAGCAGGGCAGATGTTTGCCTGAAGATTAGGTAAGCTTGATTCAGCTAATGCAGCCATAAAGATCACATGTCAGAGGTCATAGAATGGCCAGAAGTGATAGAATGGATAGGGAGAGAGACAGAGCGAGAGAGGGATTCTTTATTCACTAGTGCTGCTGATACTGATCTGACAGAGTTATTCTCTCTCTCTCTTTTCCTGTGTACTAATCTACCAGACCAACTCCCATTTGATGAAAACAGAAATGGCAAGAAAAGCGAGTACATCAAACTGTTCAACTCTTCATACTCAGAGGTGTATGTGTGCCTAAGTGTGTGCGGTTTGCCCTAGTTTTAGCTGATTGTCTGTTTGAAACTGATAATCACTGGCTCTTATGAAAGTCAATCTCGAGCCAAACTCAAGTTAACTTATTTTACCTCATAAGATTTTCTTCTATACAACCCTCCATCGGGTTAAAGGGTTATATTTGGAATCAGGGTCTTTTTGTTGTAAATGTGTTAATTATTATTGGATATGTAACATTTTACATTCAGATGTCATTGCAGAGTTTTGGGGACAACAAGCAAGCAGAGCATTTACACTGTGAAACACTGGCAATACGATACGATGTTAAGATCCCCTGTTTAAGGTATTTATTAATATTGTCAGCTATGTTACTTCAAGCAAGTGGTGTAGATTATGATTAGGTGTTGTCTAGTTGGATAGCTCATATAATTTGTTGTGAAGATTTGCTGCATGTCCAAGTTTTTAACTTAAGTGTCATTCTTCATTGCAAATGCCCAGACTAGAATATATATTGCCTATTGCTGTCCACTACAAGTAATAAATAATAAATTACAATATTTCTTTCTAAGGCAGTAACGAAGTCCTCTTTAAAGTAATAATCAATGGTAAACGATACAAACTTTGTTCTAATATAAAGAAAAATTATTAAGCTCTAGTTCACAAAATATTCTCACATAGGCTATTAGAAAAGTCATCTTTTCTAATCTCAAAGACGTGGGACTCTTTCATAATCTGTTTAAGTTATGCAAATATGAATGCTTCCAGTTCCGCAAGGGCGTTTTGATTTGTACTCACATGGCAAAATGTGTTGTCCAAACTTTTACTGAATATTGTGTGTAATTTTACATGTTTCCAATATAGGGAGCTAATGCAAATACTTTACTGCCACTGTGCTCTTGATGGTCTTCTTTACAGAAGAACTATTTCCAGTTTAAATGAACCCCTAAATGGCAAATGTGGGTAGTGTTAGAGGCATCATTGACCTATTCATAAAGCAAAAATGCTGTTTTTACTAAGGGTGCAATGATTCAGAAACCAAGACTGAAACTGCAACCGTGGAAATCTGATATGTCTTGTTATAAGAGAACCTGTTACTTGCCTTTGTGTACAGACTTTATGCTATGAAAGTAACAGTGAGTCCAGTGTAGCGTTAGCGCTCTTCAGTGCTGTGAAATATTTGTAATAAATGAAGTATTTGCCCCTTTCTGTTTTGTTTTTTCAATTTTTTTTGCATATTTGTCACATTTAAATTATTCAGATCATCAAATCAAATTTAATATTACACAAAGATAACTCAAGTAAATACAAAATGCAGATTTAAAATTATCGTGTCATTTATTAAGGGAAAAAAGCTGTTCAAACATGCCTGGCCCTGTGTGAAAAAAACATCTTGATTGACTTTTGGGCAAATATTCTGTGGACTGATGAGACAAAAGTTTAACTTTTTGGAAGGTGTGTGTCCCGTTACATCTGGTGTAAAACTAACATAGCATCTCATAAAAAGAACATTATAGTGGTGGAAGTGTGATGGTCTGGGCCAGCTTCAGGACCTGGACAACTTGCTTGATGGAACCATGAATTCTGTGCTCTACCAGAAAATCCTGAAAGGGAATGTTTGGACAGCTTTTGTCCCTTAGTAAATGAAAAATCGTTTAAGTGTGACAAATAATTAAGAAAATTAAAAATCAGGAAGGGCACATACACCTTTAAATAGCAAAATCAGAGAAACTGATAATTTTGCAGTGGTCTCTTAATTTTTTCCAGAGCTGTATATTGAAGTAACTTGTCATTAAGCTATAATTCAGTGCCATTTCAACAATATTTATTTTCAATGTAACTCTGGCCTCTGGAGGGTACATACAATAATAAATAAGAAAATAAATAAGAAAAAAGCTGAGCACTGTCAGACACATCAGTGGACTCATCTACAGCTAAGCCTATGGAACCTTATACATGGCTTCATGCAGCTGATCTAACACATCTCTGGTTAATACCTCACTCTTCTTTCTTTATTGACTGTTAACACTCGTTAGTGAGTTGTTGGCCAGTAAAAGAATGTGTTAAAATCCACGTTGCCTGATCATAGTTGGCTTTAAGGTCGCTTATTTTCTGTAGCTTAACTGCCAAATTTAGTGGGTAACTTTTCTCAGATGTAATTCCGTGTTTAGTTACATCGTGGCGTTTCACATTCCCACTTTTAACCACTATCACCGTCTCAGAGCAGATGAGACTCAGCAGTTTCAAGCTTCCTACGGGAAGGATGAAGATAAACGCCTCGGTCCATTCAGGATTAAAAGCCTGGATATCAGTTTCAACCTTCCACTGTTTAACACACGTCATGTCACACTGACTTACAATGTCGACGCTTATCTCTCTCTTGTCTGCTCACTCCTTTATATTTTTTTCTGTCACTGCCGCTGTTTACTTTCCGCGCCTCTGTTCATTGGAGGCCCGCCCTAATCTGCCTGTGATTGGCTGATTCTTGCCCTCACCTGGACCAATCTCAGTCCTCATGTTTAAACCCAACCAACCTGGAACCAGAAAGGTAACGAGTACGGGCCAATCAGAGACAGGTCGGATGGGCCTTTAGCTGAGTAGCGGTGTAGAAACACTGTCAGAAAAGAGTCGCCAGTCAAAATGTAATCTCCGCCAAAACTGAATAAAACTTAATGACAGCTCTAGGTCCGGATAGGACAGAGTTTGGGTCCGGACCCGGACAGCGGTCCGCCTGTTAGTGACCACTGATCTAGATGTTCACCTAGTGTAAGTGAGCAGACTGAAAATGTCAGTTTGTCCAGAATACATTAATTACTGTTTGACACAAGAATATGTAAAAAAAATAATGTTGTTTCTGAAAGCAATGAGTTACTTCATGAAGTACTTTTAATGATAAGACTGCAGCTTATCTGGAGAGGTGCACAGGTAGTCTGACTGCAATAGAAACCACTCTTTGACCTTTGACTAGACAAGTTGTTTATCCTCAGTTTACCATTTCACAGTAACTATTTATCAATGTGAAGCTTGTTTCCAATTTTGAGTTGACACTGTAGTCTTGACACAAGGATCTACAACAGGCTTGTTTTCTGAATCCTTGTCAGTCTTGTCTCTGCCTCTACTCTGTCTGCAACATAGATTTAAATCAGAACAAAACTGACAAGCCTGATAAATCCCTCACATAGCAAACACAGTGTATCTGAAACCACAATTAAACTTTGTCTTTGCCTGGGAATTGACCTACTGTCAACAACTTGGGAAACAGCTCTAAAACCATTTCTGATCACACAACCCAGTGACCTGACAATTCAATTTTTTCCTGATTTTGTGATATTTTCTGAAAGCGTGAAACAATTGTGGATTGAGTTATTATTAATCTTAATAATAACTCTTAATAATTATTCACTTAACTTTTTGTCTATTTTAAATTCTACATTTTTCTATAACATCATAAAAAAATATTGACGACTGTAATATTTCTTTTTCACCTCCTTCTTGTTCTTGACCCTAAGTGTTAGTGACAGGATTTTCCTCTCTCTTTCACTATTTGGTGACTGTGGTTTTTCCATCTCCTTCTATTAAGAGTCCAAAGATTTGTTTGTCCTTCCACTCTGCGGTGTCTGGTTGCCTCTTGGGTGCTATTAATAACACTAGAGAATACAAATATATTGATATCTTCAATCCGGTGATAAGAAGACATGACTGCTTTAATTCAATCAGAGTCCCTTTTTAAGGTCTCTTGGTCACAGAGACGACAGTGAGTAGTTGGTAGCACTTGTGTGTGTGTGTGTGTGTGTGTGTAGAAGTGTGTACGTGGTAATCCAAGGTACCAGTGATCAGTCATAGCTTTTTTCCTACAGTGAGTATCAAGTGCCAGCCTTAATATTTTCATTGAAACCAGATCATACCCACCAATCACACGTATTAACAAGTACTAGAGTCAAGTACAGGTCTAATAGAACAGACAGTATATGCTGTAGCTAGATTGGACATTGCAGTGAGTCACTGAGGTCAGCAAGACCATTTGAGATGCTAATTTTAGACGTCTGCCATTAAAGTATAATAGTCACTGAAAAAGTTGGACAAGAGACTCGGAAAATTAAAGCATTTCAGACTCAAATTTGTAATATGGTCTCATAATTATTAACTATATATTTCAGTGTATACTTTTATTGTAGTGTATACTTTCCATCAACTGTTAACAGTACTTACAAAATTATCATAACAAATATGTGAGGGATCTCAGGTGTACTGAAGGAGCAAGTTACAGTATCAGGCCTTTTTTTCCATTAACTTTTACACAATACAAACAACTGTTCTCTACCATTCGCTCTGACGAGTTTTGGGTGTCTGAATTGTCATAGAAACAGTAAAAAACAAGAGAGGGGACTTTCTTTAGCCCGTTAAGACACTGACCAGATTGTAGACCTTTTGGAGTTATCATGAACATCACAAAATTGTTTAGATGAATCCTTATTTATTTGTTCACTTTCTCAAGCATCAAGACCAATATTGAAAATGATTCTTTCTCACTTGTTGTATTGTAACATACTTTATAATAACGCGATAATGATGACAGATGACTATAATTTCTTCAAATCTTAACGAAGATAGATTGAAAGTTACAAAGAAGAAACACTCAGACTCAAACAGTATCTTTTATTGCACTTAGGTTAATGATGGGTCAATGGCTACTCATAAAATATACGTGGCTTTGAGTTCTTGTCTAAGCCTAAACATTACCTTGTAAAATGGGTTACAAAATACACTTATAGCTTTGTTTATACATGTCATGTTGTACAGGACATACTGACAAAGTGGCACGAGAGAAGGTGTAAGCAGTTTTTTTGGCCTTATCTCTTTCTGACATCTCTCTCTAAAATATAATGGATTTTTTTATTGCACTTTTTGGCACCAACAAAGTGTTTCGTGTCCCCTCTGAACAACTGTAAACTTAAATAGATTAAAATATATAAAAATTGCGAGAATAGAGAAAGCAAATCTGTTTATTGTAGGCTAAACACAGGCCTTTTTCATCTGCGAATCACTATTCTCACACTCAGCATCTCTGCCTATTTGTGTGTATGTTCAAGTTGGTCAGACTCAGATGAGTGTGAGAGCGCATGCTGCAGAGTGTTTTGAGCCCAGTGGAAAAGCAGGAAGAGTTGCTAATCCGTACGGCTGGCCGAGCAGAAAGGCCATTCATATTTATAGCTGACTACATCACATTCTGTCATACAGATGCCCAATACTCAGACCAGGAACAATAATAACTCCAAAACAAGGTAGAAATATGGAACCAAAGGAAAACTCAAATCTGAGCCATATTTATAGCCTGCTGTGTCACAATCTTTGATACAGATGATACTATTATTTATAAGGAAAAAAAAAAACCTCTACAAACACATCATACTTTACAATCACTCTAGAAGTGGTTAGAAGCTAAAGACTGTTGGAAAGTGTAGCAAAAGCCTCTGTATCAGCACCACAGACCATAAGGGAACATTTTGACAACTAAAACTTTGACAAAAAGAAATAATGATGGTTTCAAAATAAAATAAAAAAAAAAACATAACACTCTAACACACAACGCTTAACTTGCAGCAGTGACTATTAAAGGAACTGCAGCTTAAAGTTTCACATTGGCTTCATCACTCTGTCACACAAGCCAGTCCAGTGTCCACCAAATTACTATCGTGGTTGTGCTTATTGATGCAGTGCCACTGTAGGTCGTTGCCTGATATTTTTAACTTGCTGCATCATAGTCATCCAGAGGTAAGACAGAAATAACTAGAACTGGACAGCAATAGAGGGTCTAAAATTGATCTGAGGCTGTGAAAGTTATTTACAGTAACAGGTCACATTCAGTCGTTGACATATATGTGTCTATGCCAAACAGTCAGCAATCCTTAAGGTAGAAAGGAATATGAGTCAGAAAGGTTAAGAAAACGTGAATACGCATCTTTATGACCATTAATGGTTATAGGCAAATTTTGCAGTCTTAGAGTAAATGTACCAACACACAGGACCAAAAATTTCTTACATGAAAACCGATATTTAATTGTTTCAAGTTGTGCAAGCGTGTGTGTGTGTGTTTCTGTGTGTCTTTCTGGGTCTGTGCATGCACACCCTCCTGCCATGATATTAGTCAGATGAGGTATTTTTGGAGAACAGACTGTTCTCTCTCTGTGTGACTCCAGTCAGAGTGCCATTTTCATGAATCATATCACTGACCGAGATACGCCACGATATCTGCACATGCTCAGAGATATACAAATACACATACAACAGAGCTAACTGTTCACCTATACACAACTACAAAGCCATCAGGCATCACAGGCTTTAGACTGGTGTTCTTCTGTGGAGGGATTAATTTGGGCAGCCTTTTTTTAGACTAGTTGAGTATCTGGAGCATCAGCAGTTGTGGGTCTGATTAAAATACATTTTCTTCTGAAACTCTAATTAGTCTATTCTTGCTGTGCGAAAAAGAGGCTATTCCATGTGAGAAATTGCTAAGAAATCAAAGATCTCATGTATTGTAAATTGTCAAGTAAAATGCCCAATGTCTGCAAGGCGAAAGCGAAGATTGAAAGACGCAGTTATCTCAATTAAGTTATTTTTGCAATCTTTGTCAGTGACTATAATTCCTATAAATTTAGCTATATTTCTTATTCAAATGTTTTATGTATGTTTTCATGGAAAACAAGGCAATTACTCCAACTTTTGAACGGTAGTGTATATGATGTTATCTGGGAACAAACGTTTTAAGCACTGTAGATTAGTTGTGTGCAAAGTTATTCCGCAAAGCTCCATGATTCTGATAAAATAAAAGAGCATCACAAAGTTCTAATAGTGCCTCATTTGAGAGACAATTTTATGCAATATGCCTTTGTAAATATGTCTACAATGCATGTGTAAGCTCTTCTTTGTTATACTGGAGATCTCAATGTATGTGATAATTTGTCTGTGTGCGCTTATTAGCTAGGTCTATGGTGGAGAGCCCAGCAGTTTCAAAGCTGTCATTAATTAGCTGTAAGAGACTGCTGTCAGCATCTAAACTGATGAGAAAAAAACCAAACGCATACATGCACAGTACTACTGCCACATTTACACATCAAACAGTGGTGCTAAAAGAAAGCAACAACAACATCAAATTATCAGTTCATAAAACATTTGACTGTCATTTACATTATTGTTAGAAATTTTAAATGTCTTAATAAAACTCAACACATTGAGCAGTTGCAGTAAACAGGACTAAGTGCAGTAACAATACCCTCGAGGAACAATAAAGACAGGGATTCAGTCTCTGTTTTATCTTAACATGTTTGTCATAGTTAATTCATGTTATTGCTGGTAATGCAGTTACATGTTGGAATAAAAGCCAGTAAACCACAGAGACTGGTTCAGACCGGATATTTATCGCATCACATTTGACAAATGCGATTTACATCAATAAGAGGCAGTAAGCCAAGCGGTTCAAGAGGATGACTGCTAACAGTGCTCCAGAGAAAGAGTCATACATTGAATCAGTTTGTACTTATCTGTCAGCTGCTTTGGCGGGGGCCTCCAGAGAGAAGGAAATACACATTCACTCATAAGCAGTAGCACAAACTTACAGGCAGGAAACACACTGACATAGTGTGCAGATTAATTCAGATACATATTTACAGTGTACCAGCAGTGAATCAGACAAGACTCAAACTACCACTGCAGCCATAGTGTAGATATACAATTATTTCATGTGTGCAGTACATGTGTGTGTGTGTGTGTGTGTGACCCTCTCCTCTCTCCCTTGAGTGCTCTCACCTCCTCAACCTCTCTCAACCTTTCCACCTTTGCACATTCCCCTCCTGACTGAAACTAGGTCTCCCTCTTCTTTAATTTCCTCTCTTTCTCCCATTACTCTGTCTCTTGTTCTTGTTCCCTCCACTTCTTTCTGTTATATAGATATTCTCTCTCTTCACCTGTATTGAGATACCCCATCTCACAGCACCCCCAGTCACCCTGTCCATGACCACTGACCCCAGGGGTAAATGCAAGGTCCCACCTCACCAGGAAATAAAGACATTAGCTTCCTCCCGCTGTCTGACCCCGCTCACCTCCCTCGTCTTCCCTCACCCCTTCCTCCCTAAATCCCCTCTGTACCACCTCCTGTTCTGTTTTCTTTTCCCACCTCCCTCAACACTGTATCCTTATTGTGTCTCCTGTCTTCTTCTTTTTGTTTTGTTGTTGTCCTTTTTATAATCTTTATTTTATGTATTTTAATATGTACAATATTATATTTACTGTAATTTTAAAACAGTTATTCAAGTCATACTAGAGAAAAACCTTAATTAATATAATAATTTAGTGTAAAACATTTTATTATTTCATTATGATTGGATTATAGACTGTTAAAGAGTCCTTCAAATGCAACATGAAATTTAAAATTGAATGGATTTACTGTAATGTGTTATAAAATATAGTGAGCCTTTTAACTAAGATTGTTAAAATGTTTGCCATCTAAAATAATGTATTATCTGCTAAAGAGATGGCGGTCACGTTGTTTATCCTGGAAACAGTCACAATGGCAAAATGACAAAGCACCCCACAAAACAAACTGATAATTATGTCTTTCTGTTATACATCAAATATGAAAGTCTTTTCTTACTAATTACTTGGTCATTTATATTAAGTGTGCAATGTCATACCCCTCGAAAGATTAATGACACCTTCTCATATCACAGTTCTTTTTTATTTTTAAAAGTGCGCCTGCTGAGGATCATCCATGATTCATCTGACACCAGTGTCCGCCACCTATGGATACTCAAATTGACCAACCTAAACCACCCTGTTTTTGAGGCACCGACTTGCCTCAAAAACTGGACACGTTTTGTGCTCTCCCTTGAGAATTTCTCTCACACGTCCGCTTCCTGCTTTTTTGCCTTGTCCCGACTTTATTGGCACGACTCTCAGCTTGAAACAGTGCTGCTAAATCACAATTCAAATTATCCAGTGTGGAGAATTTATAGTGCTGGAAAAATGGGACATTATGTTAACCTTTTGGATGTGTATGTTTTTCTTTCTGTTGTTCTCCAAGGCTCTTTCAGATTGTTAAACTGGATTCTTGGGTTTCCCTAGAGAGACAGTCTGTCTGCTCCAAATATCTTTGGATGAAATTCTATTTTTTTACCTCACATTCTGCTGAAATCATACTCAGACTTTCTCTTGTCATCCTGAAGAGCTGAAGAATTGGATTTATGTCGATTGTCTCATAAGCTTTATCAGTATATACTTCGATTGTCTAATGATCTTGGCTATCATCATTTATATTATGTGCAGCCAATGAGTTATCTGTCTCCTAAATATTTTGACAAGAGAGATTAGAGTATTCGTTTTCATTCTTCTAACTTGAGGAACTTGTTCTAGTCTCCAAATCTAGACTGAACTGTCCAAGATAATAGGGGTAACATTAAAATTCAGATTTAGATCGAAATACTTTAATGTTAGACTGTATGTACTCTGCATATCTAGCCCCTCAGCTAGCTAACAACAAACTTTAAATGAGTTGGAAAGGAGGGCAGACATTCTGAGCATTCCCCTGAAATACACTTTGAAAAGAAGAAGTGTTAGCATACAGTTTTGTGAGGTTGATTGTGTTTTGTCTGTGAGTGGTTGGGGGTATATTTGTGTCTTCTTGTGTTTGAGATACCACAGCTTTGTGCTTCTTTGCATGTGCGTCTGCATCATTAGTGTGTTGGTTTTTCATCTGCAGAGTGGGAAAGAAAAGTGTTCCCATGAGATTTCTCTCCTTTCCCCCCCACTCCCTTGTTCGTAAGAGAAAGAGAGATTTGTCTGGTGCAGTTGTGCGCAGCAGTAACACAAGTCAAGCATGTCACCTGTGTGTAGTGCTTTGCTTTATGCATATTCATAACTTTTTCCGATTTCAGGATATAGAACACAAACAGACGGAAAACAGCATACATACCTCATCTTTTCTCTCACTTCTGCTCCCCCTCTCTATTCTGAGTCTCTCTCACTTTGCTCTAAAATGCTTGTTTGAACTTGAAACTGGGAAAGATTTACTTATATTGCAGAAAATAAAATAAATGCTGGACAGTGAGTGAAAATTGCAAAATAACAGTGCACTTAAATATTATTGTTTATGGTCAGTATAGTTAGAACTTATTGTTTAAGCAAAGACCCAGAGTAGCATTGAGCATCTGAAAGTGCATAAACGGAGGGTACTTTATTTCAGCTCCAGGTTTGTGATGCATTTTATGCAGATAGTAGTGACTTGACCACTTTAGCTTTGGCCTACTGTCTTCATGAAGCTCTAAAACCTTCACTGTGCCTTGTGCCTTTGGGCATTTGTGAAACCCAAATTTCACATGTATTTTTTTCCATTGCAAAAGATGCAGGCCAGTGAGCTTGTGGTGCAACCTTTACTGTACATGTTGCCTCTAGACGATGTAAAGATAAAATGCTGCTTAAAAGTGCAAAAGATGTGTCAGTTGAAATAGATGATCCTATTGGCAGTTTCAGGAGGATGATCTGTGTCAAGAGAGCAGATAATATAAACAATATACAACGAAAAATTTTAATTAAAATTTTCTACATTTATGGCAATTTTAAATATTTCTTTAAAAAGTCCTAAAACAAAGTCATATGACTTACCATTGAAATTACACTGACTTTATATTTTCATTACAGCCAGTACATTTAAACTGGGGTCAGGCTGTCTGGCTTTTTAATCTGTCTTTTAATCAGAATTTAAAGTCTATGTCTGTATGTAAATACAAAAGATGACAGCATTTCTCTCACCCAGAAATTAAGAAAATAAGCAGTACATGGCACCACGCCCCTTACAAATACTGTAAAACAAAATTCATAATGATGAAAATACAACAATTAACATTATGTGCGAACAATGTCAGATGTTGATTAAATATGTTTTATTATTATTTTCCAACAGCTACTCGGATCCTGATTCAGATTCAGGTTCTAAAAAATTCAGGTTGGAAAAATGGGAAAATCTACTTCATTTATTGATATTATATGAAAACATTTTAACTGGGAATTGATGTGAGATCAGCTTATGATGTTCCTAAATAAAACCTGTTACTCAGTTTTCTTATGCAAAGAGATTCCATATATTTTCTTTTACAAATGTATTTAAATAGCACAAGCTGGCAATGGGACAACATATATTTAACACTATATTTTTTAACAGTCTTGTACAACACTACTAGTCCTAAAACTAGGATAATTTAGAATATATTGCGGTGCAGTTGTACAGTGTTATTTTCTGTGTCCCTCTGTGACATTTTCAGGTTTGCACTGGAACCCTGAAGGTAGACGTTACTCGAAGGAGCTGTACCTGAGAATGCAAATGTCCGAGTCAGTCGGCTCAGACATTATTATTCCATATCCCTAGTACAAAGTCTGAGTAATGTCCAATTGAAACTGTGTGTAAATAGAGCAGATAATTGGGTAGCAGGTAATAATCATTCCCTTTCTTTTCATCCACTCAGCACCAGAAAGTGTGGGACATATTTACCATGCTTTCTGGAGCTACATCACTCGTCTCTCCGTCATGAAACCAGGGTTATATACATAACACGTTGATTCTAATCATGCGACTGGCTCAGTTTTGAGGTGACTGTTACTATGACTGTGACTGTGACCTTGACCTTTGACCACCAAAAGCTAAACCGTTCATCAGAATCCAAATTTGAAGAAGTTCCTTCAAAGCATTCTTTAAATATCTAGTCCAAAAGAATAGGCTGCAAGAACTGGATGAACACTAAGTCAGTGTGACCTTTGACTTTGGGTCACCAAAATCTACTCAGTTCATCATTGAGTCCAAGTTGACAGTTGTGCCCAATTTGAAAGAATTCCCTCCAAGCATTCCTTAGATATCACGTTCATAAGAATCGGGTGCCGTACGGACGGATGACCCGGAAATAATATGCAAAACAAAATAGCTGTGATAATTAAAACTAGTTGAACATAACATAACTTCACTTGTCATTACTTACTCACTCACTGTTTGAGCATAATGTATTGTTTTCAACGTAAATATGATTATTTTTAGACCAAAGTGGTCCAACGTTTTTTTTTTAAATGTAGAAATTCCTGTTGTAGTTAAAGCTGCAGCTTGTCATTGTTGCTGTCCATAGGCTCTCAGCACCATGGACAGGGCCTGTCCTTTTACTTCTGATGTGGTTGGTGACTGTAGTTTATTGTTAGAATTTCTTCAACCTTTCTTTGCTTTTGAGTTTCAGCTTTAATAAGTCTCTGTAAGGAAATCAATATGTAAGCTATTCAGTAGGAGTGTGTAGTTGACAGTTATGATATGTGGTTTTTATGTGCGACTTTAATCTTGTAATCTGAAATGCTCACAGTAACTACTGAGTAGTAATTCAGTAATAACTGAAAATATTTTTCAAGGACTCACTTTGTTCCTGCCTCACGGGATCTGACTCACTTTACTTCCTCATATTTTTCTATTTTACATTCATTCAATATATTTAGCTAAATATTATTTAGTGTGTAAACCTATTTGTCCTTAGTAAGAGTAGGCATGAAGTGAAACCACTGTGTAAAGCCCACTGTCCACAGGATCATACCACAGTCTGATCTATGAAGAGTGGACATATGCAGCCTATATATGCAGTATACTTTGGCAAGAAAAGTAAGTGAACTGTTTGCAGTTTTGGACCATTCTTCCTTAGAGAACTGCTTCAGCTCAGTCATATTCTGGTGTAAAGGCCTCTTTTATGTCATTTCACAGCATCTCTATTGGGTTTTGGTCTGGGCTCTGACTCGGCCCCTACAAAAGGTGGATTTTATAAGTGTGTTTAATAAAAATGTGTTGAAACAGCTTAGGAACATTGTGTTTGTTTATATATGTGACTTTAGTGAACATTGGATCATTTCATTGCCAATTTATGCAGAAAACCAGGAAATTGCAAATAGTCCACATACTTTCTTTCTTTCCACTGTATATGTGTGTGTGTGTGAGTGAGAGAGTGAGAGAGAGAGAAGGGGTATGCTGAGGTCAGGTTTGCGGGAGAGTTTTTCTAGCTGTGTGTTTGATTTGGTTTGGTTTACAACAGATGGGCCTACTGTGACCCACAGGCAAATACATGTAGCCCCCCCATCCCTGCACACAAGAGTGTACTCACACACATACAATGACAGAGCATATAATATTCAGGGGGTTCTGATTAACACAAGGCTGTTGGTAAGATACACAACATGAATAAAGACATGTACCTTAGTACCTTACTTACAGAGATACCCCAAGCCAATCCTAGAGATGGGTGTTATTTAATGAAGCATTATCAGCCAAAGTAAAGTAAATCAAATTGAAATCATTTATTTAATGAACTCTGCTGTGCAGGGGTGCAGAAGTGGGGAATAATTTTAGCAGAGGAAATCGGGAAGCTATGATAAATAGAACAAAAAAATGGGAAAACAGTAAAATGAGGAAAGCAACAAGGGGGAAGGAAGGTGACAAAAAGCTATAACCAATTTTAATACAGGAATTTTGTAGTTTGGAACATGCCTTTCAAACTAAATTGTCTGTGGTTTAATATTTACCTATTAACATCTGCATTTGTCTTGTTGTGTATCTGTTGTTGTATTTTGTTTATATAGAGCACTGGAACTGGTA
Source organism: Sandelia bainsii (assembly GCA_032362345.1). NCBI lineage: Eukaryota > Metazoa > Chordata > Actinopteri > Anabantiformes > Anabantidae > Sandelia > Sandelia bainsii. The sequence goes on from JAUMHL010000018.1 coordinate 3,575,219, forward strand.
ATAATCACGTCTGTGTCCTTTTTCAGTTTTTGAGCCAAATGATTTAGGAGAACATAATCTAGTTTGATTTCTACATCTGTATTTTTCCCTTGTTTCACAATGTGGGCATTAGAGGAACCAAAAAAAAGATCTTGCCTCTCTGCTTTGCTATCTTGCTCATGCACTCTCACTCATACACTCATTGCTGTCTTTCTTGCTGTCTTCTCTCCGAGTGCTTGTCTTCTCTATTCTTTCATCTGCACTGCCCTGTCTGCCCTCAGCAGCAAACCTCTGCTTATTAGAGAAATAGAGAGAGAAACAGAGACTGATGAAGAGCGAAGACGAAAAGATGGAGAGAGGGAGAGAAAGAAATAGAAAGCAAATTTTGCTTGTCAGGATTTTTCTGTGTGTGTGTGTGTGTGTCTGTGTCTGAGAACAAGAGGAAGAGAGAGAGGGATTTTTGCTTATCAGACAGGAAGTGGATCTCTTACAATAGCATTCTGACGTTTCCCCTTCTCTAATGTGGAAAACTGTTAAGATTCCTATTCCAGATACCATGCGCACACACACAAACACACACGCATCACATCGGTGCAGATAAGATGCAGCTGCTGGGGTTGGAGACAGAATCACTGAGTCAGCCATATGTATTCACAGACTTTAAGACAATCACTAATTCACACTAACACAGAAGCACATACACAGGCACACAAACATACACGATCCTACATGAGGCTTACATACATCACGTACAGTGTTATAGTTTCATAGTATTCAGCTGATGCTCCAAATACATTTATATAGAAACACACACAACAAAAAGACAGAAGGAATAAACTGACAAGATTCATCCTGAATCAAAACAGGAAAGCTGGAACTTAAGAAGGTACTGAGGGAAAGGAGAAACTGAACATGTGACTCAACAGTGATTAACCTGTATTACGTTAGAAGGAATAATAATCCCTCCCCATCAGTTATTTCATGTAAGTCACAACTTTCTGCACTCTAGGCATTTTTTCAACCTGCTGCATGAGGTAGCCACCTTGGATATAGCGCGTAGAACTGAGAACTTGTTTACAAGGGCAGGGGAGAGGAACCTAAACAACCTTCAAAGTGTTAACGATTTAAGGACCCCACAGATGTTAAATAGCTGGGACTCCCAATGAGTCAATTAGAACTGAAAGAGCCCTTCAAGTGAGAGCAGCAACATCTTCAAGAACGTCAAGCAAATCCAGTTGCCACTGAATAGCACCTTTGGGATAACCATGACCTACAGATTCAGATACAGTTTCTTTCTATCCACCATGATAAACGAAACTTACAACAGTCTTCAGTGTCAGAGTCTTGAATTTTCTCGACCCATCTTCTGTGGTTCTGGATATAAAGTCCCATCCCTTTTCTCCATTGTCAGTGTAACATGATTCAGTATATGGCGTTATATTATAAAAAGGCATGGGCTGTTGTCCAGATCATTTTTTCATTAATAATTTTAAGTTGTAAAGAGTCCCGATCCAGATGGGAGATTTCAGCGTTGTGAGGATATGTTGTTAGAGGCCCTTTATACGACATAATTGAATTAAACATCAATGAAATGACTTTGACTGCTGAGTGATTTAAAAGGTTATAAACACCTGTGCTTTTCATTAAAGTGCAAACTTTAACTAAACTAAATTCTAACTAAATTCCTTGTCTCAGCAAATCGGGGGTTTTCACCCAAGATGTAAGGAAAGCTATTAAAGACCACAATAAATTGACACAAAGACAGAAATGAGGAATCTTCTCTTCTGAGACGTCTATTTAATGGGAACAACAATGAGAAAAGAAGGATTGACCAGGAGTGAGGCATCGAGATGGTGGACCAAAAAGACGGTATGAGAAAGTAAAGTTGTGTTGGAGAAAAGGTGAGACACAAAGGCTGACAGTCAGTCAGAGAGGTTGAACGAGAGAGAAGCGTTGGTCTGAGTCATATTTTCCATCTCAGATACCAGAAAGATTCTTCTATAGTCCAGAGCTGTTAAAATGTTTACATAGTGTGTTTGCGTGTGTCTGTTGATGACTACCAGACCCAGCCAGGCAGATGCATATGCAAGAAATGGTCATTCAGTATTGTAATGCAGTTTCCCCAAATGCTTGTTTTGTCATCCAAAAACTGTGAAATCACTGTCAAATGGGCAAGCAAACCCTCCATGCTGTTGATTTTCATGGGAAAGCTGAATTAAAAAGTAAAGACAGTACTCAAATTTCAGTTTTTAATTTTGAACAAATTCTTTCCTGATGTTCATAAGGTGGATGATGATTATATGAAGACATGTTCGACAATATCTAAACTGAACTTTTTTACCACGTAACGGTCTCTCTTTTAATCCCAACAAATAAGCATACAGCTTATGCTTACAATTGATAATAACTGCTGTCGGCTTATTGGCTATTACAATGTCATTTGATAAACCATATTTCACAGTAGTTTCCAAAAAATGAACTGTACTTTCATGGGATTTTACAGTAACAGTTGCAGACCTTTTTATGTTCTATTGTAGGACAAATCTCCACAAATGAATTGTTGATATTTTTATGTTATACTATTCTTAAATTACTTTTAAATTAAATGTCCTTTTACAGCACAGATAAAACGGCAGATCAGAGTAGAGAAGCAACAGGAGGAAATTACCTAGAAAAGCCCAGAAAATCTTGAATTGAGCAGTGTTCCTCTTTACCCATGATGAAAGAGAGATCAGATTTTATATGTACCACAGTGGGGTCGACTATTGTCTGACTGATGAACAAACAGTCGGGCCATCCCCTAATCCCAGTAGGAGTTTACACACACACACACACACAGTAAAATCCCACTGTGTCTGTGAACAAACAGAGGATGAAAGGCAAGACAGCAAGGGGAAGAGCACATATAAAGAGCTGCTGTTTTATTAATGAACCTGGAAACAGGTTTGGGATTCTCAGGATCTGTTTGTGTGCGTGTGTGCATGTATAAGAGAGTGTGTGTTTGTGTGTGTGCGCATGCTTGTTTGTGCAGTCACAAAAAGAAACCAAGGTGGGTGCCTGGACCGTACTGACACACACACACACACAACCACGGTCTCTAATAAATTCACCCTAATTCATTCTCTCTTTTCTCTGGGGAAGAGCCAGCAGTTTGCCTGATCCAAGGAAGCTTCACGTTACCTTCACTAAATAATTGATGTTCTCTCTCTCTCTCTGAGTTGCACTCACTTGCTCCCTCTTTCTGCTCTGTGTGTATCTGTCTGGTTTTTTTTTGTTTGTTTCTTTCAGTCTGGTTCATTTTTTCTCTGTCTCTATTTCTCTGTTTCCTCTGTCTGTCTTTCCTCCGCTTGCTCTCTCTCTTTCCTGTATCAGTGTGTATTGTCTCTACATACCATGTAGCTACACAAACAAGTATGAAAATGGTCACTTCTAAAAGAATTTCCAGCAATTTGGGAAATGCAGGTGGTATAAATTTGTTTTTTACCGTGTTTTCAAACTCCTTTGTGTGTATATGGTCCTATGTATTTCTGTGCGAGTCTGTGAGTGTGAGAGAGAGGGAGAGGAATAGAGAGAGAAAAGCGAGAGGGAGACTGAGAAGTTTTTAGGGTGAGAGATCTTCTCAGGTCCAGATGTCTCCCTCAAGAATTGAAACCACAGAAGAGTGTCTGCATATAGATGCACTGTGTGCATGAAAATGGTTTTGTGTGTGCATGTGCCTACATAGTGTGTGTATGTATTTCAGTGTGTGGGGGAGTATGTGTGTTTGCAGGGACCTTCTTTCCCTATAGCCAGAGGGACCTGACCCCACTAACCGGAGGTTAAGTGCTCCTTTTCTCTTTCTCTAACATTCATCTTGTACCCTCTTTCTCTATTTTATTCTGACATGCTGCTCCCATTCCTATATTTCATGCCATTGCATTTCTCTTTCTCTTATTTTCTGTCTCTGCTGAGGGCTGTTCACTGGAATCCAGATGCTTACCATTCACATTTGCTGTGTCCCTGTGAATATGTCATTTTAGTATAGATTTATCGTATTGTGGCTGTTTTTCGTACTAGTTACTTGTAAAGAATATTGATTAAGCAGTAGTGCAAAGGGAACAGTTCATTTTGAATAGAGTAGCATTAATCAATCAATAAATTGGTATTAATTGTATTATTTGTTAACTTATTTGTTGCTCTGATCTCTCATTTACAAATAATTGACACATTTATTTGCTTTACCTTTGGATTTTATACACTGAATGATGTCACCTCAGCCTGTGGCAAATACGAAGGAACATGTTTTGTCATTTTGTAGACAAAACAATTACTGAAAAGATCAGCAACTTAACTGATGAACAGATTGATTAGTATCGCATTATTATTATTTATACTTTGTACAGTCTAATATAATAAGATGTAACAATGATTTTTACTTTTATGGAGCTATTACTACAAATGCTATTAGAAATACCTAAGCAACAGCAATCTTTACAACTTTTGACATAGTCAGTGGAAACATCTCTACATAATGGCCTTTATGACATTGACATAGATACTTTTGTGAAAGCCTCAAACTGCTTCTTTTTGCAGTACATTGTCCTTAGTTGCTAAGTAAGAGATCCAAATTGTTGTATGTGTTTGACCAACCAGCCCTTAAATGATTCAAGTATCTTCTGATGTATTTAATTAGTATGCCTCTGCGCCGGTGACATTATGTTTTCGGGTTGTCTATCCATATGGCCTCCCAATTCTTGTGAATGCGATATGTATGGAATGCTTGGAGGGAATTCCTTCACAATTGGCACAACTATCAACTTGGACTCAATAATGAACTAATTAGATTTTGGTGGTCCAAGGTCAAGGTCACACTTTCTGGAATTTCTTCAAATTTGTTACAACTGTTTAATTGGAGTCAGTGATGGACTGATTAGTTTTTGGTGGCCCAAGGGCAAAGGTCATGGCCATAGTTGCCTCACCTAAATCCAATCCTTGTGAACTGATATACCATGAATGCGTTGAACAATTTTTTTTTATATTTGCCACAACTGTCCCCTTGGACTTTGTGATGTTTACACATTGGTGATCAAAGGTAAAGGTCACAGTCAACTCATGTTAATCTAATTCTTGTTGTGAATGTGATGTCCCAGGACTCCCTTAAGGGAATTTCTTCAAATTTGGCATGAATTGTCACTTGGGGTCAAGGATGAACTGATTAGATTTTGGTGGTCAAAGGTCAAGTTAACTGTGACCTCATGTATGTCTAGTTCTCCTTAATACTATATCTCAGAAACGCCTTGAAGAACATCATTACATCTGGCACAAACATCCGCTTGGACTCATGCATAAACTTATTGGAATATAGGTCTGGACAGATGTGCTTGTAAACTATCATGTCACTGATTAGTGGAGGCAAACAACCACAATGCAGTAATTATTGTATGTTTTGTTGTATGTTGTCAGCATTCAATCAGAGGTCAGGCAGGAAGAGTTTGCGGTCTAAAGGCAAAGAAGCTTACATTAAACTCAGAGGAAGATTTTATCACTTCAAGTTAAGCATTTTTTAAGATAATCATGAAACATCATTATTTTAGACGATTTTTCTTGTATCTTATTTGTAGCCCTCGGGCCCCAGTAATGATGAAAAAATAAAATGTGATTTTAAAGGGGCTGTGAGGTTAATACATCTGTGTGTCTCTCAAATGCACCATGCACAAGTATTTATATTTTAACTTTACCATGTTGTTAAGCAAGAACAAATAATATGCCTGCGTGCCACATTTCTCAACTAATCAACTGGATGTTACTGTATATAGCATTTTGTAGAGTCAAATATGTGCTGTGGCAAGCAGTAAAGTGAAATCCAAAGCAGCACTCTGTACTGTACCATCGCTCCGCTTTGTGTGTGTGTGTGTGCAGATAGCTGTGTGTGTGTCTGAGCATGTTTTTGTGCTGGTTGGGTCTTCGCTGAGAGACTGAGAGAGTCAAGAGTCCCTAATCTTTGCCATCAGAGACTTCTCAACACATACAGCCACACATACACATTCTTATCAGCTTGCCCGGTGAACCATTATGTGTATGTGTGCGTGAGTGTGCGCGTGTGCTGATGAGGGGATACCAGTCCTCCCATGACAGAGGTAATCCTGTTCAGTGGCAGGTCTAGATATTCCAACTGGTGTGTGTGTGTGTGTTTGTGTATGTCTCTGTGTGTTTCCCATAGCAGCAGGTCATAGAGCCCAAATCTACTGCTTGCTTGTCTGCCTGCCACTCTCTCTGTTAGTCTGTCTGTCTGACAGTTTTTCTGCTCTGCTGTCTGTGTCCCATTGTGCCCACTTCAGTTTGCCTGCACCGAGTCAACTGTGCCATTAGCTTAAATTTTTAAAGCTGCAATAAGGAAAATGTTTTAAATACTGATAAATTAGTTCTATTTCTGTTACACGACAGATAGACAAGACAGACATGATAGTGCTGATGTTAAAGAGACTCAAAAAAACAAACTAATCAGCACAGTGTATGACTACGACACTGGAAGCTGCAGTTCTTGTGTCATTAACAGTCTAAACTTATTGGCTTTCCCACACTTAGGTTGTATTTGCATGCAACAAAACATGTGGTGGTGTACTAGGTCAACAAGCTGTGTTGTGCACTGAACTGACTGCTCATGCAGCTGTGCTTGTACCAAGAGAGAAGTTATGTTTTTAAGTTGCTTAGATTTTAGATTTCGTTATTCCTCAATATCAGTTATTTTACACAAAAGGGCAAAGACAATATTTGGGCTACTGGTCATTTATCTGTAAATTATTGCGGAGAAGAAAAGTACAGGCACACCTTAAAAGTAAGCTGTTAAATTTTCGAAGATTTGCAGGTGACAGGCTCTTAGAACTGGGCGGTATGACCAAAATCCTATATCACGGTATTTTTCAAAATTATGACCGTTTCATGGTATTCAACGGTACTTTTTCCCCATGTATGAGTTTCTGTTAATCATATTTTCCACTGATTGAGAGAACAGTGCCAGATCACAACAGAAGTCATTTCAGGTTAGCTTTCCTATAGAACAAGTCTATACATTGTCCTTTTATTTAACTAACTTAACAGCCTAAATGTTATTTATCTTATTTACCCGACTACATGTCATTTCTGTGTCTACATGATCGTGCGTTTACAATTCTCCTCTGCTCTCTGTATCACGCACAGCAGGATCCTCTGTATCCGCCCCGATGCGTGTACACAGACACGTGTGCGCACACACAGGAGAGCACGTTCTCACCAGAAAACAGAGAGCGCGCCTGTCGGAAAATATGTCGTGTCAACCACCTGAAAAGCAACAAGAATATCTGCATCTTTTAAACGCTCCCAGGCGGTGAACAAAATCTGTTAATTGGTCATTAAATCAACAACGCTGTAAACATAGGAGAAGCACTAGCAAACGCGTCTACAAGTGACGTCTGACTGGAAAAAGTGGAGCCTTTTCAGTTTTACCTGAGATGTGGAGGATGACGATCTTAGTTTCATACATTCCTGGTACTCCACATTATGTTTGCTGCTAAGGTTGTGCAACAAATTGCTTGTGTTGCCACCTTCGGTGACAACTTTAGCTCGTCAGCATTTGCAGTAAATAGCTGTTTGGTCCACTTCCAAGCTTTTAAAACCAAAGTACAGTGAAACCTTGAATTGCGAGCATAATTCGTTCCGGAAATGTGCTCGGAATCCAAAACACTCGTATATCAAAGCGAATTTCCCCATAAGAAATAATGGAAACTCAGACGATTCGTTTCACAACCCAAAAATATTTGTATAAAACGATTAATACAAAATATAAAGTAAATCCAGTCAAACCAGCATTAGCTTTCTGGACTGAAACTGGCCAGTGCACATTACTTCTCTTATTAATGAAATCAGTTTGTATACTTTTGCTGCGGTTATTGTGCAAATGTAAATATGCAGACATCACTCGCACATGAGGACAGCGTACAATATCATTTACTGTTCTGACCGATCCTGATTAATCATGAATAATTAATGAAGTTACCGATGTTGCGACAGCTGCAGAAATGCGCACAGAAGTTCTCAGCATGGAGATGTTTCATATGGATCCTTTTACAAACTCACAGGAGATAATTCTACATACAGCTGGAAGCTACAAACCCCCTTGTAAGTCGCTTTGGATAAAAGCGTTTGCCAAGTAAAGTAAAGAAAGTAAAGTACAAACAAAACTTTAGTGACTTATTAATGTTAATTAATGTTCTGAAACAACTCAGACTATGCTGGAAGGAGAAGACAATATATAAGTCTCATCCATCTAATACGCTGCAGAGAGAAGTTGTGATCACGTGAGGCTCCACAGACAAAGTGTACACATACACTACTCACAAAAAGTTAGGGATATTTGGCTTTCGGGTGAAATTTATGGAAAACGTAAAAAGTTCACACTA
>JAUMHL010000018.1:3590089-3602190 GCA_032362345.1 Sandelia bainsii
GTGTGAACTTTTTACATTTTCCATAAATTTCACCCGAAAGCCAAATATCCCTAACTTTTTGTGAGTAGTGTATATATACATAAATAAATTTTTAATGTATAACTACATTAACTACAATTTAAAAAATGCTATTTAATCATGATGATGTTGCGGACCCGGCCATGAGGAAATTTTCTCTATCCGGACCTCCTTAAATCATACTTAACTACCCCCGGTGTAGTACATGTATGAGGACAATGAGACAGTGGTGAGGTGTTCGGTAGGTGTGTCAGATGGGTTCAAAGTTGGGGTAGAATTACATCAAGGATCAGGTCTGAGACAGGACAGGTTGACAGATGAGATCAGGCAGGAGTCTCCATGGACTACGATGTTTGCAGACGACATTGTGATCTGTAGTGAGAATTGGGAGCAGGTAGAAGAGAGCATGGAGAGGTGGAGGTATGCTCTGGAGAGAAGAGGAATGAAAGTCAGTAGAAGCAAGACAAAATACGTGTGTGTGAATGAGAGGGAGACAGGTGGTAAGGTGAGGAAGGAGTAGAGATAGTGAAGGTAGATGAGTTTAAATACTTGGGGTCAAGCATACAAAGTAACGGACAGAGCGCACAAGAGAGTGTGGAGACGAGTGTCAGGGGTGATGTGTGACAGAAGGATAGCAGCAAGAGTGAAAGGGAAGATTTATGATTTATTATTTTATGATGTATGGTTTGGAGACGGTGGCACTAACAAAGAAACAGGAGGCCGAGTTGGTGGTGGCAGAGTTGAAGATGTTAAGATTTTCAGTAGGAGTGACCAGGAAGGGACAGAATTAGAAATGAGTACATCAAAGGGACAATTCATGTTGAGCAGTTTGGAAACAAAGTTAGAGAGGTAAGGTTGAGATGGTTTGGACATGTGCAGAGGAGGGATAGTGAATATATTGGACAAAGGATGTTGAGTATGAAGCTGCTAGGCAGGAGGAAAAGCGGAAGACTTCAGGAGAAGTTCATGGATATACTGAAGGAGGACATGCAGACAGTTGGTATGACAGAACAGGATGCTAGGGATAGGGTGAGATGGAGGCAGATGATCCGCTGTGGCGACCCTTAAAGGGAGCAGCCGATAGAAGAAGAAGAAATGATCCAGATCATCAAACAAAATTAAATATTACTCAGAGTTAATCTGAGTAAATACAAAAAGCAGTTTTTAAACAATGATTTCATTTATTAAGGTAAAAGAGCTGTCCAAACGTGCCTGGCCCTATGTGAAAAAGTAATTGCTCCCCCTCGCTAAATCATGCATAAACTGTGATTAACCACAATTTCACTTTGTGAGTTCAGTTTCACTTGCCACACCAAAGTCTGATTACTGCCAGATCTGTTGAAGAAAATCATTTAAATAGAAACTGTCTGACAAAGTGAAGCACGCTAAAGCAATCTATAGAAATCCAGGAACAGATGAGAAACAAAGTATTTGACATCTATCAATCTGGAAAAGGTTACAAAGCCATTTCTAAGGCTTTCAAAGTCCAGTGGACCACGGTGAGTCATTATTCACAAATGGAGAGAACTTGGAGCAGTGTTGAGCCTTTCCAGGAGTGGCTGGCCTACAAAAATTACTCCAAGAGCACAACGACTCATCCAGGAGGTCAAAAAAGAACCCAAAACAACATCTCAAGAACTCCAGACCTCACTTCCCTCAGTTAAGGTCATTGTTCATGATTCAACAATAAGAAAGAGATTGGCATCCATGAAAAATGGTATACATGGGAGAGTTCCATGGCGATCACCACCGCTGACCAAAGAGAACACAAAGGCTTGTCTCACATTTGCCAAAAAAGATCTTGATTATCCCCCAAGACTTTTGGTGAGACAAAATTTTTACTTTTTGGAAAGGGTGGGTCCAGTTACATCTGGTGTAAAACAGCATTTCATAAAAAGAACATCGCACTATATAGCCAAAAATGGTGGTGGTAGTGTGATGGTCTGGGGCTGTTTTGTAGCTTCAGGACCTGGACAACTTGCCATAATGGATGGAACCATGAATTCTGTGGTCTACCAGAAAATCCTGAAGGAGAATGTCCGGACATCAGTTTGTGACCTCAAGCTCAACTGCACTTGGGTTTTGTAGCAGGACAACCATTCGAAATACACCAGCAAGTCCGCCTCTAAATGGCAAAAAAAAACCAATTAGGGTTATGTAGTGGCCTAGTCAACGTCAACGTCATGACTTAAATCTGATTGACATGCTGTGACCTTAGACAGGCCGTTCATGCTCGAAAACTCTCCAGTATGGCTGAATTAAAACTATTCTGCAAAGAACAGTGAACCAAAATTCCTCCACAACGATGTGAAAGACTCACTGCATGTTATTGCAAACGCTTAATTGCAACTGTTGCCGCCAAGGTTGGTTATTAGGTTTAGGGGTTATTACTTTTTAACATAGAGCCAGGCAGGTTTGGACAGCTTTTAATAAATCAAATCATTAAAAACTGTATTTTGTAGTTACTCTGGTCATTTTTTGTAATATTAGAATTAGTTGCATGACCTGAATTATTTGACAAAAATGCAAAAAGAATTATCAGGAAGGGGGCAAATACTTTTTCACAACCTTTTTTTTTTTTTACAACCACGTCTTTTATCTGCAAAAGTGCACAAACACTGTCAGGCACAAACAGACATGCTTACCCTATACACACAAACACACGTAACCTCCTCTGCAAGTTGATAAGCGTGTTAGAAGGAAGGGTGAAATTATTAATTATCACGCTAATGGGCACCAGGCTGACTTCTGCGTTATTAGGCTCTAACTGGTTGTGTGTGAATGTTTGTGTTTATTTGTTTGGGGTGTCAGAGGGCGGGGCAACCTCTGAGTAATAGATAGATAGGTGCACATAATTTTGCATGCACCCATACACATGAGGGTGGAGGGTGTTTGTTTGCCTCACAGGTAGCACAACACATATTCAGTCATACATACACACACACATGAAGAATGTGAACATCTGTCTTTATATATTACATATATTAGAAATTGTATTTTAACTTGGAGATAACAGTGCAGTTAATTTCAGCCCACTAATTTCCACATAGTACTTGAATAGAAAGTAGTTTTCAGATTGTTCTGGCATTACTGACAGGTGCTATTTATGGTTTCTCATATACAATGAGGCTTTTGAATATTGAGAGTATGAACTTTAAAATGTTAAAGAAAAGAAACTAAAATTTTGAGATGTCTCTCTCCAACTCTTTCTCTCTATCAACTAATGTGTCTAAGTATAGTGTTTGTGCGTGCAGTTGTATTAGTACTATGTTTGTGCCCTTTGTAGAGTGGTGATGCAGTTTGTTCCACTCTATCCCTTGCAGGGTTGTGCTGGCTACAGTATGATAAGTAAAACCAGGGTTGACGTTAATCTGTCTCACTCCCAATAGGAAAGATAGATAAGGACGAGAGGCAGAGGGAAAGGCTGAGGGAGGGTGAGACAGTGGGAAGAGTCAAAGAAGAAAAAGTTACAGTTGTCGTAATTATTTGGATTTAGAATAAACCCTAACAAAAATTTATCTTGCAACCAAATTTAATTTTTAAAGATTAGCAGAAGTATATTTGGTATATTGACTTTGATCACTGTTGAGTAAATGAGAAGAGAAAAGAAGCGAGAGAGACACACACAGCATGCTAAGGTCCCTGGTTGAATTCAAATAATGGAAATTGCAATTTCATGCTGTACGTCTTAGACCTTTGATTCACTGGAGTGCCTGATTTGTAAACATCTGAGAGCATGCAACATGAAAATATATGACCACAGATTCAAACATTGAGAGCGCACATTGACGTGGGTAGAACAGGGGTAGCTGGAAAGCAAGCAGGGCAGGGGGGCCTGAGGACTGGATTTGAGTACCACTGAGATAGGGTTGGGTAACCATGCCCCCACAATGCATACACACATGTTGCTACATACATACACAGTGTCATTATTGTACCAAGGAATATGTGCCCACATAGGCATAAAGAATTCATCCTGGCCTCAAAAGATATTCTTCATTTTCTGTTCATCTCACCTTCATTGACTGTGTAGGCATCTGGGGAACCTGCAGAATAACTACTTCTCTCTCCCTCTCTCTCTGTTCTGTGTATGTGTTCGTTATAATCATACATGTTAATTTCTCTCTCTGGCTGTGTTAGTCGTTCTGATTCTTGACCAAATCAGGTTTGAATTAAAAGACCTGAGTCAAACTTCAGATGGCAGCAGTGTGTGTGACTGCAAATGACCATTTGTGATTTGGGTGTGTGTGGACTTGTGTGCTTGTCTATAAATAGATCTCATGGTAACATAAGCAGGGGCCTGGGCTCAGTGGTTTTTCCCATTGATTAGCTGGTGTACTAATGCGCAATCATCCCCACCACTTGTGCGTGCGCACACACACACACAAACTATTGCACAGCACTAATGAGAGTTGCTTAAGACCCCCCAGGAACAACCAACCACCACTTTACCCCTGGGAGAGACAATAGGGGTTTGATAAAGAGAGTGAAAAATAAGAGAGAACTCAGTCACGGAGAAATCGAGACTGAACAGCGTGGATGCAGAAACGGAGATAAGAGTAGAGTAGAAAGCAGGAAGGAATAACTAATAAGTAACGGAATAAGTGCTGCTACCTTCATTTTTGTGAATGTATGTATAAGTTTGTGTGTGTGTGGTTAAGATGCCCCTGAGGGGTGTCCTCTTGCTGTCAATGTGTGTATTCCCGTGTCTGGGTGTATGTGTGTGCTAGAATTACCCAGAATGCTTTCGCGATTGACTGGTTGGCTAATGGCATTCTCTGTTTTCCTCTGATGGTCATTGACTAGGCCTTTTCATCAATATCTGTTTTTACAGCTATTCTAGAGCTCTGTGTGTGCGCACATGACTTTTTGTGTTTGTGTGGACAGATTCTAGTTCACAACTATCATTGTGAGGACATTTTGACTCCTCACAGCTTCAAAGGGCAGTTTGAGGGTTAAGATTTGTTTTGGGGGTTTTTAGGGTATAGGGTGCATTATGTCATTGAATTCCCGCCCAGATTTATAAAAACCGACTTGTGTGTGTCCTTGTCTGACTTAACTTGTTATTGTCATATAGTTTCACTCACAGTTATTCAACAGCCATTAGGTGCATTGCTAATAATTTAAACTTATAGCTGTTTGCAGTGAACAAAACAAACAAGAACAATTTAAATAGTTCAACACAACTAATGTTACAAGTGGTTCCTCCAAATGCAACTCAAAGTGCAATCGTTAATGACGACTGCAGTGTCAAAAGTATTAATCTCCTTCATGACAAGCATATTCAGTACTTTGTTTGATGTATGACCTGCTGCAACTGTGATGCATAGCCAGACACCAGCTTATGGCAGCATTCCTGAGGAATTATATCCCTTTCTAATGGACAATGGCCTCCAGTTCACTAATATTGTTGGGTTTGTGTGCTACAGATGTCTTGTAACCAAATCCAGTCAGCGATTTTCTATGGGCATGATGTTTTCTTCTAGGATGTCTTGAAATTGAATGAATCCATCTGGCCTTCCTCCAGACATGTGATCCAGGTCCATACGCCCGAAAACACAGAACAGAATTCCAAAACTTCTTTACATGATCATGATCAATTTATTTGAGTCGACTTTTCTCGTACTTTTGGGTCAGTAGTGGCGTGCGTCGTGGAGTCCTTGCATGGAAACCTTCCGCGTTTAGTATGCGCCTTACTGTGCATACTGAAACAGTCATTGTTGGCACCCAGTCTTGCTGCAGCTCTTTTGCAGTCACTTGAGGGTTTTTCTCCACCTGCCTCCTCAGAAATCTTGTTGCAGCCCTTGATAGCTTCCTTATTCTGCCATGTCCAGGTAGTGTAGCCACTGTTTCTTTAACTTTGAACGTGTGAACTATGCTTCCAGTGGCGTCTCAAGGAACATTTAGTGCCTTTTCTATCTTTTTGTATCTTTTTCCTTCTTTGTGAAAGGCAGTGATCTCTTCTCTTAACTTTTTGGACAATTCTTTTAACTTGGCTATATTTCTAACAAGCAGTCAAACATGACGCTCAACAAACCCCTAGCCAGTTCAGGTATTAGATGTCTTCTGTCTCAGGCACACCTGATGCAGCTATTCAAGAGCTTGATTTGTTTCACTATACCTGATTTGCAAATGTGTGCTCTTATGAGCGATTCTGTTCAGTTACAACATTAGTCTGTAAAGCTACATACATTTGTTTTTATCTGATTTGTTCATAGCAAACAGCTGAAAGTTTGTAAATTGTGCCAATACACTTAATTTGCAATGGTGGTTGAATAATTTTGAGTGCAACTGTAACTCCTTTACCCTTGATGTGTCCTGTCAGTTTTTATTATGTTTACATGTGGACAGCAGCATGGTTTTACTCTTATATTTGATATGTTCCATCAACTTAGTGGTTAGCAGAGACGGAAAACGCTGTGACCAACAAATCACGTGCTGAGCTAAGTCAGACAGACCTAGAACGTATCTTATCTCATTATAAATGTAGTGAATAGATTTAGGTTTAAAAAACTTTCTCACTTTGTCAGTATGTGCTGAGAGATGCACACCAGCTTGCTTTGACGTTTGTACATGTAATATTATATTTCATAAAACCGTCATCAGTTGTCAAGCACAGCTTTATACAACTCTATTTTCTTCCATGTTTAGCCTCTCCTACTCCCATGCCTTCACTTTATGCATTCCTCTACACTTCTTTTCAGTTTATTCTTCTCTCTTCATGGCCGTGGTTATGTTTGGATTAATTCTCCCCCTCTCCTGTTTTAGCACCACTACTTTTCCTCTCCTTTCTATTCTGTTCTTCCCCTCAGTTTGGAAAGGATTTGTTCTCACAGACACTCAGCAAGACTATCACCACTCCACCCAGGAGACCACTCATCTCTCCCTTCATCCCCCCTCCTTCCATCCATCTACCAATCTATCCATCCATCGATTGCCACTATTCCTGGACTTCTGTTATCCCACTCCTGGTCCAGCTCAGGTTTCCCTTCCCTTCCCATCACTCAGCTTTGCTTGTGTGTGGACTAACCTCTGTATTTCTCCATGTCTTTTTGTGTGTCACATTTGATTAATTATCAAATCTGCTCCAGCATGTTAAACAGCAAAAAGTGAAGTTTTAATGTTAGAACAAGTTGAGAATTTACTAAAATCAATACATTATCATTTTTTATCCACTCTGAATACATGATTGCAGCATGTGAGTCAATTCCATGCTCATTAGTAGCAAGAGTGTCCTTGCTCACTAGTCACCTCTAAATGGTTTAAGTGACACAAGTATTGATAACCTATAAGAAATTGTCAATTGTAAGAGAAAAGCTCAGTTAATCAATACCCTGATTGTTGTGATAAGAGTAGAGCTCTTTGCTCGTTCATTCATTAGTTCACTAAAGTAATCATTAATGCATAGGTATTTAAAGTATTTTTAAACCCTTATGTTTATAGGTGACACTTTTTAGAAAGATGATATGATATGAGGAGAGAGA
This sequence comes from Sandelia bainsii, assembly GCA_032362345.1. Classification (NCBI taxonomy): domain Eukaryota; kingdom Metazoa; phylum Chordata; class Actinopteri; order Anabantiformes; family Anabantidae; genus Sandelia; species Sandelia bainsii. The sequence continues at coordinate 3,597,592 of JAUMHL010000018.1, forward strand.
GGTGGATAACACAACATGAAACCTCTCCTCTCCTTTTCACTCCACTGATTATAAATTTCTAATCAGAGAACTATAGTATCCTGCGTTTATGTTGATTGTTCTTGCTGTAGTTTTGTTTGTGGAATATTTCCCCTTTTCCACTTGTGTCCTCTCCTGTCTTGGAGAGGAGGCTTTGCGACTGAGTGGCAGAGGAAAGGTTGATTGTGGATGTGTGTGGACAGTAACTGTCACTGCAAGGTTTGACGTCGCTAGGTCTAATTGTCTTTCATGTGAACACAAGTGAGGTGTTTGGCAAGCACAGGATGAAGAGAGAGAGGGGACAGTAAAGGACTAGAGAAAACACGGATAAATAAAAAAAACCTAAAAAGCTATAAGGCCTGGAAAGACAACATGCTATTTCTTCATTATTCTTACATATATTATTAAATAGCTGATTTAGTTTTATCTCTAGTTTTATCTCTCCTCCTCTTTCCTGATGACAAACTCTACCAGTCTGACCTTAACTCTCGCCTAAGCTGTACCAGAAGTAACATATTTCTTTAAACGAAGCCCTCACTTTGAAATAATTTCCTGCTTTAGAGATGGATACTGTGAATATGCTATGAGATACAGCATTTTCCAGCTCTTATAAACAGTGTGCCTTCCTCCCTGCGTGGTCCTGTAGTGTGTGCCGCAGTTCACCTCAGTAAGGAGAATTTGTTTAAAAAGCTGGTAATTGATGCAGTGCTGAGAACTAAGAGAGAGGCTGCCACAGTTGATTAATGCGCACAGAATCTGTGTAGCATTTTTCACACACTTTTAACTGGGCCTCTTAAATGACCATGGAGCAATAGAAGGGGAGATTGAGAGTGAAAAAAGCAATTCCCCTATTGCTCTCATTTTACCTGTGTGTGACTGTGTGTGTGTGTTTTGTGTTCATACTACCTCACTGTAGCTATTAAAGTAGATGACAGCTGTGTAAAACACCTATAATTTAATTGGTTTTGAAAAACAAAAAACATAAAAGCCTGCAAATACATAAATCTGGCCTTTGAAGTTGATCATAGTAAAGCTGAAAAACATTGTTGCAGCTCCAGCACTGTTGCTGATAGAAGTGCAGAGTGAAATTAAATCTCATGGTGTGCAATTTAAAATACAGTGTAAAACGATAACTATTAATTGGCTATTAATTTTAAGTTGGTCTTCTCTATTTTAGATCAGAAAGAGAAATGTGAATTATCTTAATTTCTTTACATCAATAATACAATTTTTGAAGAAATGTTATTCTGGGAATAATTACAGCAGGCACAAGTAATGTGTGCAGTGGATATAGCACAAACTAAGCCACCAAGATGCCTTTCAGGATGTAAAATCTAACAAAAAGTGGGCATTAATGTTCTGAATATTCTGTGCCATTGCACCAAGTCCTCTGCACCTGTATTAGTGTCCATGTCGTTTCTCGAGCAGTAGATTGAATGCACTTCCACATACCTCTATGGAAATGAAGTGACACGCACCCACATACACACGGTGGGACAATCAGGTCATTCCAAGGTAAAAGGACTTAGATATAGTGAAATATTCATACGTTAGGTACAGTGTGTATGTGTATATGTGTATGTGTGTCGAGCTCATGGCTGCTACAAGCAGTTCTCTTTAATTGAGGTCCTGACGCCTTAAGCAAAATGCTTAGGAGAAAGATAAAAACCTGCACAGTGGTGGGTAGCACACACGTATTCATACGCACACATGCACACACAAAGTAACACGACAACGTTGACCTTAAAAACTAAATAAATAAAAGTTGGTTATCGGGCAGTCAGTGCTGATATGATGCAGGCTGCATGCTGTGCACTGCCAATAAATGAATACCCTATTAATGGGTTAGTTATTAATTTCAGTTCATTTTCAGTTACAATTTCATAAGTTCAGATTTCTGTTGTAATTGCACACCTTACCTCACTGTACTATAATGTGTGTCTTGATTGACTGAATCAACCACAGACCATCGTAACTTAAAGGTCAAGAGCAGTGAACGGTCTGGATAAAGCCATTGCAGTTGCATCTCCTGTTGGCTTTGTACAAACCCCAGCAGAGGTCACAGATTACATAAAAGACTCAGTGAGTGTATTATCAACAGTAGCATTAGTATTTCAGTAACTCATTGGTCTAAAGCTTATCCTACATGTTTGTGTTTTTTGTGCTTGCTTGACATACAGTAGATAAGCCCTCACTAAAAGCACAAGCCTGATGGTATGTTCTCCATATCAGAATTATAGATATTTAATGTTTGACTAAAGATATTATAACCACATACACATGTATCTGTTCTTTCTCACACAACTCTGTCTGTGTGCATGAGCTCTGTGAATAATAGCTTCTGAAAGCCTTTAAAAAAAACATCCGTTCTTTCTTCAGAGATCTAAATACTGGGCTTCACTAAATGGTTTTGAGACGATAATGTTTCTGCCTGTTTAACTATTTTCACTTGTTGCACTGATAATGAGTAAAGGTGCGGTGTGTGTGAGGTGGGGTGTATGTCTTTGTGTAAGCTTGGAGGCTAGTTAAAATAAATGTTTGGGCATTTGTAAAAGTACATGCTGATATTTGTATGTTGTTTTATGTCTTTTGTTCTGTATGTCCATTGTGTGTGCATGTGTGTAATCAGGCAAAAAGTGGATATACTGTAGATAGTGTATCTGTAATTTACAGTGTTTGTGGTTTCCTCTATTCTGTCCTTTAGTATCTCTGATAACGGGTTCTCACTACAGCCAGGTGTCTGAACCTTATCAAGATCTCTCTCTTTCTTCCTCTCTCTCTCACTTTCTGTCTCTCTCTCGCTCTCTGTCTCCCTCACAAAAGCTAATGATCACACAAACACATCTGTTAAAACGTTCACATGCACACGTTAACATGTACTCACTGCATGCGTATAGTCTAAATGTTCTAAAAATATATTTCTCAGACTTTGCATGAGCAGTACCTTAAACTTTGCTGTATAAAAATGTATATTAAACTTACCAAACTGACCTAACTTTTCCTTCAAACGTCATTAGGCCTGAAAAGGCCAAAAGGTGATGTTGCGTTACTTTCCTTTCTGCTCACCTAAAATACGTCACTCCTCCATCTGCTCACTCTTTCCTTTCTTTTTATTCCCCAACTTGTCCCATCTTTTCTCCTTTCCATTTCAAACTGTGATTATTTTGCCACTTCACACTTAATTCCTCCATCCACTTCGTCTATTTGTAATTGTATCGTATGATCATTTTCGAGGCCAATTAAGAGACATCATAGCGTCTCGGCAACAAAACAAGAGCGCCAAGGATGGAGACAGGGAGGTGTTCCCCTCCCTTCCTACTTTCCACCCACCTTCTAATCCCTTAAAAGCACTTACGAGATTGGTGCTGCATGCCTGCCTCTGCCTGCTCGTCTACTCGTTGGTTGCCACAGCAGCTGATTGGAGGACTCAAGGCTCCTAATTGGATCATGAGGGTGTGATGCAGGCGACAGTAGCCACATTATGGGAAGCTGACTTTGTGCAGCATAACCCTGCCAGGATGACCCTTTCCGTCTGTGTGTCTGTGTGTGTGTGTGTGTGTGTGTGTGTGTGGTTGTGAGTGCAGGCTGACCTTAATGTGACTAAGAGCCTCTGCTCATCAAGGCGGGCTGGCTGGCGCTGGAGGGAGAGGATAGATTGATGAAGAGGGGATAGGAAAATAGAAGAGAGGAAAAAGAGGATGATATTGAGTCAAAATCAAAGGAGAAAAGAGAGAAAGAGAACAGGATGACAGAAGATGGCGATATTAGCACAGTATTAAGGGCAGTTTTTTACAAGTTTTTCTTTCCTTTCTGACAATAGGGGGTAAGGTAGGATTGATGACATGATGCAGTGAATTAATCCCCCTGAACTTTGTGCCTGGGCACTGCGTGTGTGTGTTAGTGTCTTTCACTTTGGTGCAAAGTGACTGTGTTGTCCGTTACGGTGTAAATTGATAGCGTCACTGCTCTTTGCCGCATTACGGGGAGTGTGGAGCTGTACATTCAGTTTCCTAACTGCATTCTATATCACACCATCATGCACACCTGATCCCACAGACCTGAATGATACACCCGCAAGGACTATTTTGAAGCATTTTAACTTGAAACCTTGCTGGTAACACACACACACACACACACACACACACACACACACACACATGCATGCTCCCTTTATAGACCGTATGCTAGCTGGATTTATTCTATTTTAAAGCAAGTAGTTCATGTTTGTATGTTACTAAGTGTTTTTAGCAGGATTTTGATGTTGATTTATATCAACTGGTGTCTTGAATAAATTCTTCAAGAACCATTAAACCATTATAATTTTCCATATAGTATATAATTTGCCTAACAGCATTTGCCCAGTTCACTGTTTTCTTTTCACATTTTTACAAGATATTGTTATTAGTAAGGAAAACAACCATTTAATGTTCCATTAAAGGTTCTTTAATACACTTCTCACAAAAAGTTAGGGATATTTGGCTTTCGGGTGAAATTTATGGAAAATGTAAAATGTTCACACTACAGTGATATTATATCATGAAAGTAGGGCATTTAAGTAGAAGCATGCAATGGTGATTTCCT
>JAUMHL010000018.1:3602290-3674949 GCA_032362345.1 Sandelia bainsii
TAGGGAAGGTCACATTAAGTTCACCTGTAAAGGTTATAGTGCATTTTAGGTGCATCCTGAAATTTCACCCGAAAGCCGAATATCCCTAACTTTTATATATAGTGTGTTAATAGATAACAGCACAGTTTATTAGTACACAAATTATGCCAATTTAAATTACTACAACACCTGGATTGACCATATTATCCAGAAATAAAAGAAAGCTTGTCAGTGTTTCATCATGTCTTGTTTGACAACCCATCTTCTTTTTTATTTGCTGTGCTGCAAAGGCATACGTGTCCAGCCTGCAATTTTTTTGGCAACTTTAAATGACACAAGTGTTTTGTATAGTTTCGTTTCTCCAATGTGACAGTAGTATAATTAGGAAAAAAAACCCTCTGGAATAAATAAACCTGCAACAGACAAAAACTGTTGCAAAATATTGCTATATAACTATATTCTTATTCAGGTGTTTGGGTGAATTGTCCACTGATTCCAGGGTCAGTGACCAGCTCCTCCTGGTCACATTTCAAAGCAACCTGGGTCAAGGAACTGAACATTATCATCAGTGTGTCCTGAATTTCCCCTCAAGGATCAATAAAGTAAAATAAAAAATTTAATTTGAAGTGGTGCGTAGCAAAACGTGTCATCTCTTCTATCAGTGTAGTTACAGTGTGGGATGTCCCAGCATACTGTATATCTTTGTTCTTCTATGTCTGAGAATTGTGGGCACGTACTCATGTGGGTGTTCAAGTGAGTGTGGATTTGTCAGTATTTCCATGACCATGTTGGGACTATGTGCATATGTGTGCAATCACTTTATGTGAACATGTAAGTTACTTTCTGTGAGTTTGTGTACGTGTGTATGTAAGAGTGTGTGTATGCGCATGCGGTGTGTCAGTGAAATGCGGCGGTACAGCGGGGGCGTCTGATCCCTCCACCTTTTAAGAACATCAGAGAGTGTGAAAAGCACTGATTGCCCTAACCGCTCTCATTGGGACTCAAACCCCCGGCTTAGTTGTGCTTGAGCGACTTTGGAGAGACAAGAGAGGGAGTGAGAGATGCCTGTGTGTGTGTGTGTGTGATTTCTTATGGATGAGGGATGGAGAAGGAGAGAGGAAATCAGGGTTAGTAGATGAGCAAATGTGGAGCAAGAGGGACAAGGTAGGAGACAAACAAAACCTTCTTGACTATGCTCTGTTTCCAGGATGAAAAAATGTAGGAATTAAGTAAACGCCTGAAAGCAAAATGTGTTGAGAGGTGACCCTTTCAGATGTCAGTTGGATGACCAAGGTCAAGCCTCCAGTTCACCAATGTCTTTCTGGGAAGGCAGCGAGTCTCTGCTGGCTCCAAGTGTGTTCAGATGCTCCTATTATATCACTTTCCTGAGGCTGAATGGAAGAGTTAAAGACAATAATTTATAATAACTTGATGAAACAATAAAATTCATTTTAAAATATAGAGACAGAAAGAAAAATACTGTAGTGAAGAAGTGAGTATTCTGTGTGAAGAGTCTGGTTCCTGGTTAGTTTCTGGGCTTCGGTTTGATTATCACAGAGGAGAGAAGAAACACATTCTGTATCAGTCTTATGCAGCTTTTTATAGGTAACAGTGACCCTGTTTGATGTTAGATCTGCTTTAGATATTCTAATAGATATGTTAATAGAAATAACCTTTTATAATTTCCTATAGATTATGAAGCCGCTCTGAAGTCAAGTTTCACGCTAGTGTACAACACAGTTCATGCAGGAGTGTAAGTGTGCTCAAAGTCATCTAGGGGTTAAAGGAGTGTTGACTGTGTGGAGCAGAGTGAAGCACAAGACCTGCTGACTGATATCCACTGACGTTCAACACATTAAGCCCTACTCACTATCTACACTTGGTAAAAATGTTGTTTATTCTCACCTGCCAGCTGTGTAAAGATACAACCAACAAGACTTTAGCCTAACTGGAATTTATTCTTCAGTGACCTTCACAAGAAAACCAAGCAGTGGAGGGAATGCAAGAAATAAAAAGACAAAACAATACAAAGAAAAAAACACACATCAACAGCATGTCTTAATTTTTATTTATATAATAGGCAAAACAATTTACAAGTTAAATATTTCTGTTATTATTCTGAATTAAAAATTACTTTTATGCTTTACAAGAACATATTTTGAAGGCAATAAAGGAACATGTATCTAGAAATCTCTAAAATACACATAAGCTGTACAATAGTGAATATGAGATAGATGAGGAAGAAGGAAAGAGAAGGTACACACACACAAACACACACGTTAAGACAAAAACATGTACATACAGGAAGCACACACTCTAAAACTCACACTGCACGCCCTACTAGATTTGGATGGGGCACTGGGGTCTTCGGGTCAGATATCCAGGGGTAACCAGAGGCATGACCCCCTGGTTTGTTTGAGAGTTTGGGGGCACTCTTACACATACATGCTTACACACACATGTCTGCAATATAACAACTCTAAACTGTAAATAATATTACTTTTTGGAGTTGTGTCAATTTTTACACCTTCCATGAAGTAAAATGTCAATGAGAGGTCACCTTTTAAGAATGAAAACTACAAAAAAAATACAGTTAGAGTTAGGTGGCTACAAGAAAGACACACACACACACACACACACACACCAGGGTGGGGGTCAGTTGTGGGGTTAGGCTGTGAGGGTCTCTAATAGGCTCCCCTGACACATGAGGTGCCAACACTGGAGACAGAGATGTCATCACACACACACACACACACACACACATTGACATACACGCACACACCCACACATTTCATCTCCAGCTGCAGTTCCAGTCAATTCATATGTTTCCTAAAACAAATTTGTAAGATTACACAAAAACTGAAATTCATTACATTAAACAGGAGCAGCTGTGGCTCAGGAGATAGACCGGCTCCTCCAGTTCTCATACTGCACTTTCATACTGCACTCATTTAGATTATTGGATTGTAATTTTTGATGCATTAATGTTCATTCTAATGTTCACTTTAATGTTGCAACTGATAAAAATGGAGTTTACTGCATTCTAACAACCTTATACTTTAAGCTGTTTCGATGAGTAAAAGTATAAAAATTGCCTCTGAAATGTGGTGAACTTTAAGTATTAAGTAGCAGAGAACGGTAATACCCTCTGCATGTTTCATCCTCTAAATTAAAGCACGTTAGCTCATCTCTTACAGACTGCAACATGTATGTTTTGCTGTGTGTTTTTGTGTCTTGTGTGAGGCAGAGGATGTGTGTAATGTGTGTATTTATACACACTCCTAAACAACGCGTGTGTATCTCGGCATTTAATTTTTTTCATGATGTTTTCAAGATGTGTGATGAGAGTGTATATTAGAACATATGAATGGGTATGTTTTATGTTTATATGTGTCTGTGCATGTCTGTGTGTGAGTGTGTGTGCGAGTGTGTGTGTCGTTATGGATTGCCACATTGTGGACTTGACAGGATCATAATTACGAGCAGTGATGAAATCTACCAAGTGTTTTCTCCCTGCATGGCTGCCTGTGTGTGTGTGTGTGTGTGTAAGTAATATTTGTCATCCGTGGCAGCACGCTCCCTGTTAGCACACAGTTACCATGATCACACCTCCATCTTCCGCTAATAGGACCACGACAGATGGATGGAGAGCAAAGACGGATAGAAAGACAGAAGGAGAGGTAGAATCCAATCTTGGATTCTTTTTTCTCTGTAGTTGGTGTTCTTCTGAGAACATACTGCGGTGAGTGAGATGTCTTAAGTGTGTCAGGCATGCACCCGTTCACCACATAAAGTGTTTTTCTCCCCCTTCATTGGTTTGTGATCCAACTCTACCTGCCACTGTAGTCTAATCACAAGAGAGGGAGAGAGAGAAGGGGAGGAGGATGGAGAGAACAGGAGGAGGGTCTGGAGGGGTTAGGAAAGGGATGGGGGGGTGCAGAGGAGAGAAGAAGATGGAGGGAAAGATGAGAGGAGTCAACAGAGAGGGGGTGAGTGAGGGAAAGAGAGAGACGGGAGGCGCTCAATTTGCCATCACGGGTGCAACGGGGCAGAAAGTATCCAAGAAAGAGGATGAGTGTGTGTGTGTGTGTGTGTGACAGATTGTGAGTGAGTGTTTATGCATTTATGTGTGTGCGCAAGTGTGTATGTGCATGTGTGTGTCTAACAAGGGAGAAAAGACAACTCATTTGAATGTCAGATACAGGGAAGTGTGGCGTGCAGGGAGGGAGGGATGAGGCGAAGAGGGATGAGAAGAATGAATATGGATTACCAGGATGAAGATTCTATTATTTTCTGCCCGTTTCTCTGATCTCTTTGTCGCAATGCTATAGGCCTGTGTATGTGTGTGTAAGCCTGAGTGTATGTGTGTGTGTTAAAGTATGATAGAGAAAGTATGGGTGTGCAACAGAGAGCACCTATGTACGACGTCTGTGTGTTTGTAACATTGCTTGCATTTGTGTGTAAACAATGTTTGACAACATATGCACAGCGCAAATTCATTTGACAAGAATGACGATGAAAGGATGTGTCAGTCTGAGCCTATGTTTTTTTGCCTCCATGCGTGTGTGAGAGAGAGAGAGAGAGAACTCTTAAGTTTGGATGAGTAATAGACTCAATACCATAGAGTGAAGTGTTAGCTATTTTTTAGATTTGTGAAATTACAACAGTGTTGAGCTTCATTTGCCTATTAACGTATGCACATACAATGTACACTCACGTACAGTTTATCCACACCTTCACACCTCTTAGCGACTCAGCTAGCCATTAAAATTCTAATAATAACGTGATGCAAGGTCAAAATTGATCTGATGTTGTTGTGATGCTACACATACTTTTGTGAAGTTGAAGTGAAGATGTTAGTCAGAGGCCCAAAGCTTTAAGTGAAAGTTTGTTTGTGAGAGTTTTTTCTGAATGCGAAATCATTTGATGTTGTGTTGCGGAAATCCTATCTGGTCCATTTTACTAGCTCTAGTTTGAGTATTCATGCAGAGGTCGATATGTCTCACAGAGTAGTGTAATCAGCTGTGAAGGAAAGTTAACTTTGTTTGCTTTTCCCAATGACGAAACCATAAAACAACAACAGGTACAGTTACAGGCCAAGGCTTTGAGCAATGGGACTGTTGTCACAACCTGCCCCTGTACGCAGCATGATTTTCGGCTAGTTAGTTGTTGAAAGACAGTGCTGTTCCACCTGTGCACAGCACAACTCTGTTCACCAATCAGAGTGGGACGGGCAGAAGGGTACCTTAAAGACACAGGAGCTCAAATTAGTCTCTTTAGTCTCGAGGCCTGAAGAAGCAGTATAAAGAGGCACTATAATAGGCATTTGCACTTTTTAAACTTGAAAATCATATAATCTTGTATCAGTGGGACCACGGTATAAAATATAAACCTAGATTAAGCATAATATGGCCACTTTAAAATATTGATTTATATGAATTATATGATTTCGCAAATTTGAAGCTTGACTTGGTGTTTGTAATGAATATACCACATATACAATGGTAAAGCATGAATCCAGGACAACAACTGGTTCATTTTAAGGTGAAAGTGTAGAAATTCTGAAATGCTGCCTATTTCAGAATTTGCTGGTTTGTGGGTTTAAGTATTGAGTTGATCATCACATAAAACAACAATAAGCAATACAGCTTTTTAGTAGCATTTCCCATGTTTGCATAAAATACAGAAAACTTTGATTGAAAGGATTGAAGGAAGACAGAAAGATCGTTTAGTTACTCTTCCCCTTGCTTCCTTTTTACATTTCATCATAAGATGTTTTTCCTTTCCTCACCATCCCCGTCTTTCCTCTGATGCATATTGTTCCTCCTCCTCCCCCTCTCTCCACACATTATCAGTCTCTTTCTCCTTCTTTCTGTCTCCTTCTCTCGGTTTCTCTCTCTCCGGTTGAGTGGTGAGCAGACAGAGGGAGAGAGAGAGAGAAAGAGATGTGAGTCTCGGCCAATTTGTCCTGACACATAGAGATGCTCAGGTGGGAGAGAGGTGTCAGACAACTTAGATAGAGAGCAAGAGACGGGCTTGTAAGAAGGGGAAGAGAGAGGATATGAGAAAGAGGGAAAACAAAGAGGGTAGAGAACGGCAGCTTATGTATATATTGCCAATATATATATATATTGTGTGTTAAAATTTTCTGCCTGATTATTATCCACGCTTTGAAAACCTACTAGAGCTCTGCTTCTATATAAGAGACCAGTAAGACTAAGTTCAAAATTGATGCAAGCATAATTAAAGACCATACAAGCTGAAGTCAACAGGAACAGACCAAAACAAAGAGAGAAAAGGCCAAAAACAGTAGCAGTACATGTAATTTCTCCTGCACTTCACTGTTCATGCCCTCAGCCTGCCTCAAAAACACGTTTTTCTTCTGCAATATTTATGAAGCACCATGTGATCAGAGCTGATAGCAAGCCACGTGGAGCTGCTCAGGTATTTCAGATAAGTGAATTTATAACGGCAAAATCAGTAATGTTACAGACTGTACAGTATACAACACCCTGTATCCTTAGACCCTTGATTCAGGTGAGGTTCAGCTAAAACACACGAGATATACTTATACTACAGATGAGGAATACATCTTCCACATAGACCAGAGACATGCAAATGAACTATATTTATGCACAGTTAGACACTGAGTTTGGGCTCATCCCATCGCTGGACCCAGTTTGTTTCTCACTTACCGCACACTGATTAGACCAGTGAAGACTTCTACTATTGAATTTGAAATAAAATAAGAGAGAAAGACCAGGGCGAGAATAGAAAAGAAGAGCAAGAGTAGAGGGGCAGAGATGGTTCGCGTGGCGTCCCCCCTGTGATAGTGGCATGTTCCCCTTGTGTCACAACAAGAGAGAGAGTGGGATCGACAGAGAGAGAGATGTCTAATCTTAGAGGGTAAGGGAGTGTGGGCTCCCCAGGGCTTGTCACGCTCAGCACCTTGTTAACCAGACATCTCTCTTTCCATCTTGATTTCCATCTCTCTTTCCACCTTGCTTTCTCTCTTTCTTTTGCTTTCACTGTGTCACTGTCTTGCTCATGTTCTTCCTCTCTCTACATCTCTTTCTAATTGTCCTTCTTATTAGACAGGCAGGAGAAATCTGTTTGGTTTTTTTTCCCAGTATTGTCAATCATTTACAGTTCATTTATCTTATCTAGCTATGATATCTGTATAGCTATGACAATTTATTCCTGTTACTTAAGTCATAGGTGTGTGTGTGTGTGTGTGAGAGAGAGAGAGTGTGTTTTTCTGTTGTCAGTGCATTGTCAGGTTGAGGAAACTCCTGTCTGTGGTTAATGGAACATCAGCCAAAGTTAACACAGACTGGCAGCTAAAGTCCAAACAGACACACACACACGCACACACACACTCACACACACCATAAGGGAAGTTGCCAGAGTCAAAATCTCTGGAGCTAGTCCTGCTTTACGTTTTAAACAGCAACCACAAACACTTTGCTTACCTCTTTGCACTTTAGAACAAAAAAATCATTTCAGTAAAAAATTTAGAATTTACAGGAAGCCCATATTAGAGTTCAAATGGGAGCTTTTAAAATTCATAGGGGCAGGATTTGTAAAAGAAGCCCTCTTACAGTAGGTAGAGTGGACTGTCTGTTAAACGTGATGGTTAGACTCCTGACCCAGACTCCTGACCCTTTTTGTGCACATGTTGGGTACGACCCAGTTTTCCCAGTGGCTAGACCTGTGTCTAAAATACTTGCTTTGGATGCAGTTCATTTACCATTTCTCATATGCAATGGGCTGTATTCATATTCAGAGGCTGGATCCTTAGGAGCCCATGACGATGTGCACTTCACAGAGCACAAGGGTCTCTATGAGCTTGTGTGTCCTCCCAGCATCAGACAGACTCATAGTGACCAAGACCAAGTCTGGATTTATGTACAACTTCTCAACAAATGGGTCTCATAAACTCTAAGCACCGTAAAATAACTTGATAATTGACATCATGTCTGGCTCATGAGCAGTTCATGTCAACAGAGTTCCAGGCTAAGGCATCTTTGTGGGACTACAGGGTATTATGCTGCTCAGTGCTGAGCTTTGAGGTTTCAGGATGCTGTAAAACAATGTGAGAAGCACTTTCTACTTGTTCAGACAATGCCGTAATGAGAAAATACTCTTAATCCAGCTCACACATACACACACATCGACACCCGCAGAGGCGTATTTCTGCTGCCGAGTGGTTTCTTGGTGAAAGCATATTGCCAGAGAAGCAGTTTAAGGAGTGGCAATTATAGTTTTGGACAACGTCATTGATTTAAACTCCTGATTAGAGGAAAGGTGACAGAGGTGGTACACACAATGGCGAGTGTACGGGTGGGGTGAGGATGGGGGGAATGGCACACACGCGCCAACACACACATAGCCCTGCTCTCTCCGTCAGTCATGGGAATGCCTTAGAATGGCAAGGGTCCCCCCCTCATTCCTGCTTTCATTTTTCTCTCTCTCTCTTTCACGATACACCTGACTGAAATATTGATGTCTCCAAAGCACTGCTGTTCATGCCTAAGTGGTTGTTTTTGTTTCAAAGAACGGGTGACTGTTTCACACATGCACACACACACACACTCAGTACAGACGCAGAAAGAGGTAGGCAAGAGAGGAAGCACTTTGCTTCCTTGATTACAAATTTTCATACACAGATTTTAATGCTTATTTTTCAGATATCCGCATGAAGACAGCACACATTACATGTCTTACCCATCTTAAATGTGTTGGATAGGTGTATAAATGTATCTGTGTTAGAGTCAGATATCATGATTGTCAGCATACAGCAGGAAAGTAGAGTTCGTTATGTATGTTTGGTTTGCAAAAACAAGCCATTGGCACAGGTTTATTGTTTTAAGGTAAGTTAGTTCTCAAATACTCAGGATATTCTGCTGTTTTAATAATAATTGATACTTGATTAATGGCCTTGGGGAAATCCTTGTGTACAGACACCCCTCTTGTCCAGGGACACTTCCACATCTGCCCAGGAATCAGGGTGAGTTGAACCAATCCTTGGGTTCGTAGACGACAACTGAGTCACTGTTGTCCATTATGCTGTTGAATCTACAAAACTACTGCTCCAAGCAACAACAGCTATTTGTCTTTGCCTTCCGTGAGCATTTTCTTATCAGGTGCCCCAGCTGAGCTACATCAACTGTCAGTGATTTACAAAACGTTTTTTCTGATCTGCTACTACTACTACTTTTTAATCACATCACTTGTCCAGACAAGTGCTATTGATAGAATTGTTTCCATGGAGAGAAAGTATCCAAAAATATTAACATGCAAACTGAAATTGTTCCAGAGTATTAACACGGTCAGTTCTGTTATACTCGTAGAGTGGGTCTCTTCTGTGCTGCCTTTGTGTTATCGTTTAGCATATCCTATTAATATTAGATGAGAATCATTTGTATCTGAGCACATCATTAACCTTAGTCTGTGGAGGCATGTAGAGTACATGTTACATATGTCTTCACACTGAAGCCTCCGCCCTCAGAACTTGTAATATTGCATTCTGTCGGCTCATAGAAGGCCACATGAGAATAGTTCATTGTTCTTAGCCATGGTTTGAGTCATGAAGCGGCAGTAGCTGGTAGAGCAGTAATCTACAAACTCCAGCGTCAGTGGTTCAATTCCTGGTTCCTCCTGGCTACATGTCGAGGTGTCCTCAGACAAGACACTGACACCCCGTAGTAGTGCTCCTACTATGTCCAACAACAAATTCCCCAAGAGGATCAATAAATTATGTCACTATTATTATCATCCTATGGGAGGACCTGTTACCTGTGACTGACATAAAGCTTTCTGACACTAGGTATTATGTTTCGCTCCAAAATTACTTGATAGTTTTCATTGTGCCCTGCACAAATTCATATATGTACGATCCAAGAGCCAGACACCAACACATAACCAACCCACCTCCATGTTTCACAGTACATATGGTGTCCTTTGTTTAATTTTTTTATCTGTGAACCTATAGCTGTTTGGCTTCTCCAGTTTTGACTCATGTATCCAAATAACATTTTCCCAGAAGCATTATGACTTGTCAATACGCATTTTAGCAAGTTACAATCTTTTATATGTTTTTCTTTCAATAGTAGAGTCCTTAATGGAGTTGCTCAAAAAGTGACCAATGGTGCAATCTGTCACTTATGCACCTTGACCTTGGACTTCTGCTTGTATCCCTTTTAGTAGTTGGCCATTGGCTCTTGGTTTATCATTTGCACTCTCCATCTTTTCAGTCTGTGTTCGATTTTCCTCTCGTGGCCACGTCCAGGGAGGTTGGCCACAGTCTCATGGACCTTAAACTTCTTAATAATAATAATCTGATCTCCTCAGAGAAGTCTTTCCTTTGCTTCCTCTGCTCCTTGTTCAGTGTGGTGCACCGATTGATACCAAACATCAGAATGCCTAGAGTTCTCCGTTTAAATAGGCGAAATGATGGTGTGAACACTTAGCTTAATATCATCTTTCTAGGGGAATTCTTGTTGAATTATTTTAAGTAATATGTTAAATCAAACATCAAAGCAAAGTCTGATTTTATTCTTTTATTACTTTTATCAGTTTTAAGTTAATTTAGAGATGATTTTGGATTATTATTTGAGCGTACAGTCAGATCACATGATCACCCTTTATTTACATGATCATCAGACCGGCAAACGGACACAATAATGGTTTTATTTCTACATCGTGTTGGGCCGCGTGCACTTGTCTTTGCTGGTTGCTTGTGTGTTGGCAGAAAAAAAGATTTTAAGCAATTTGTTCAATTTATTGTTACACACTAGATAAAAATGTCACCTAAACACTCAGTAGTAAATGGAATTACCAGGTTACACCAGAATATACACTTTCTGTCTGATACTGCTTTCACTGAGAGCCTGATGAAACCAGTGATATCTGCTGTGTTACAAGATTCATTTAGGCTGTAGTGTGTTAACTGCTTACTCTGTGTGTGTATGTGTGTGTGTGTTCAGGCAAAGCTGGGGTCTACAAGCTGATGTCAGATTGTAATTGAGTAACTCTAGTTCAAATGCATCTCCATTAGCTCTCCCTATCAGTGTGAGCTCACTCTGAGCCTCTAATCCACCTAGTGTTCCTAACTCTCCAGGATTGCCAGACTCCCGTTGTCATAGCTGCACTCTGAGAATTTTTTTGCCATTTTAAACACGTTTGTGTACAATACATGTTTCAATCAAGTCTATGACAGCTTTTTTGTTTTTGTTTTTTTGTTTTGTTTTTTTAAAATCCCCTTAATTGATGTGAAGCTCATGAAATTGTAATTTTATTGAATGGTGACTGATTTCAGACCCTCTGGAAGTTGGTTTCAAGCCCTTTTGAGAATGTTGTTGGCTGCGAAGCAATTTTACCACAGTATGACACTGTAACTTCAGAATTCGTCACAAGGTGCACTCTGCCCCCCCCCAAAAAAAACAAAGAAAAAGAAAAAATAGTTTAAAAAAAGTGTGACTATAAACCAATGAAAGATTTGTTTTGAGTATCAAAATTCTTCAAATTGATCCTTTTTATTACCAGAATTCGACCTATTTGGTTCAATACCATTTCATTCATGATTCAATACCAATACCAAGATGGTTTATTTTATCACAGTTAGGAGGCTTGACTGGCAAAGGACACTGGTGCACATGCATGAAAATAGTCGAATCAAGACTTTGTACCACTGAGCAACTTAATAAAGTAAATTAGGCTCCATCAAGTATGTTGGGTATCCACTTCTCCTTAATACAGGCATGATATAATTAAATTAACAAAAATGGTAAAGGTTAGTGAGGAAAAATTTGTGCTTGTGTTAAAGATAACACTGTTGTCACACTGGTGTTTTTTTTTACTTGTGTTGTGGATACATGGTGCTAAACAGAGATCCCTGTACTGTATGCATTACATGCATCCGGCAATTTGCTGCAGTAATCTTTGCTACTGTCATTGAAGCATTTTTCAGAGTCACAGTACCGTAGCTATTACTCAAATGTTAATTATGAGTAGATATCTTTGTCTGTTGTCTCACTCTCTTACTGAATAAATATGGTATTGGTGCATATTTTAATTTGCGCTGTGATAAAGAGCAGACAGCTCAAGAAAAATCAAGACAACCACATGTTTAGTCAGATTGTACACAAACTCTGCATTTGGACAAACGTATTCGGAAGAGAAGACAATTGTGAGCAGCTAAATGAAGAACTGAACTGTATAGTAAACTTCCGTATTCAAGTACTATCACCATAGAAAGTGGTCTAGATAATCTTAAATATTGGCATGCATACTCATTCCCCCATGTCAAGTTTATCCTGGACCAGACCAGTACCTGGAATTTTTACACTCACAGAGGTATTGCTATGGATTAAAGTGGGACTAAAATGCTGAGTTAAGGTGTATGGGATAGTAGTAAGTCTTTCTTGTATGTGTTTTGCTGTGTGTGTGTGTGTGTGTGCCTTCAGTGTGTCCTCTATGGCTCTGCATTGTTCCCCTTATTGTTTTTCTTCACAAAAAGTCATGGCCTGACAAGGTGCTGTGCACTGTAAAAATTATGCCTTGTTTATACATATTTATTTCCCCTTGACAGTTTAATTATTTCTGGCCCCTTCGGAGGAAACAACATAAAAAAAACTCTCCATGTTTATACAGATTCTAATTAGGAATGCTGGGAAATTAAAACAGAATTGTTTCGAAATGCTGTCATTTTTCCAGGGCCTCGTCTTGGAATTATGTCTCAATCAGCACAAGCGGAAATAATTACTTGTATACCTTCTAACTGCCAGCATTTACCAAATGGCAAAGCAATTTACAGCCATCATGGCCCGAGAAGCAATCATTGGGCCAACTATAAATTCACAGGGCTACAGTTTGTAGAGCAACATTGGAAGGAAGGGTTATTGTGGAAAATTAGACACAGAGATAAAGGGTAGAAGTCTGTGTATTCCCTCAGTCTCTGTCTCTTGTTTTTCCTCTGCCTTTCTCTTTTTCTCACTTTAATCCCTCTTTTCCCTTCTACTCACCAATCTTATTTAATCTTTTAACTCTATTTCAGCGCCAAGACACACACACACACACCTCAAATGGAGGCAACATTAAGTGATTATTTCCACACACACCATTAAACACACTCATTGCTGGCACAGACATAGACACAAGCCCAGATAAAAACATACATGAGCACACTTAAATACCGGCACGCATCGGCTTTAAAGTAATTACTCACACACGTCATTAGACACAGACACAGATGAAGTGGACTGTGTTTATGTTCAGTGTATCAGCCACTGTGGACTATCATAGTCCCCTTTACTCTTTGGATGCAATAACATCATCCATCTAGTAGAACAAATTAACTAATTTTCACCATTTTATAGCACAGAGAGTAAAATAAGTACTTAAGCACCAGGCGAACAGCTAAATGATTTGTCAGCTTGAAGTCTGTATGAAGCTGTTCACACTGACGTTTTTCTTCTGTTTCAGCAAAAACTGGCAAATGTACACAGATCATCACCGTGTATATGTCCTGCAAGAGCTGCAGAGAAAATATAGAAGTGAAAAGGAAATTACTTGCATGAAGGAAGCTTATTGACACATTTTGGGTAGGGGTGCATCTGTGAAACTGCTCCTGACGCCTTGTGAACTGCTTTTAAACAGACACGGACCTCTTCAATCCAAGCTTTTCTTAAGGAGGAGAGTGAACATTAGTGTGTATGATTGTTAAAACTTATTTGTACAAACCAGGCTTAAACATGCTTTATGTAGTTGGTGTCTTTATGGAGCTACGGAGCCAAACAAAGATTGGATGCTCCAGAAAATGATCTTCTCAGGTTCAGATTTCATTAGGTTAGCCTTTTGCTAGTCTGAGTTGTATTGAGCGATTGTGCAAACGCTGGTGGCTGGTGTACAGGAAGAAAATTGTCTGATCATGCATATTTACTTCAAGACATTAACTTTGTTATAATACAATAGTTTTTTGTTTGGGGTTAGCACACAAATTACAAAAAGTCATTGCATCTGACTTAGTGCCATAAAGGAGTTCACAGTTTTCATAAGATGTTTCTGAGAGATGATTCCAAAGTTGAGTATAGTGCAGAAACAGACAAACTGGGCAGTGGCAGAGATGGCATTCACCTTATTTCAAGTTAATGTATCATCAAAATAATTATAAAGCTTTTTGAGAGACCTAGCTACTGTTAAATTCACATTTTTAACTTACATAACTGGTACAAATCAAATTGGCTATCCACGCTCACCAGTTTGAAACTGGCAGCTGATGTTGTGGTTAGAGTTCATATTTTGTTGTCCTTGAAAAGCAATTGTTTCCCTCTCTATACTTTACTCTCCCCTCTTTTCTTTGCTGTGTTATCCCTCTCTCCCCTTCATCTCCTCTGTATGCACACTCTCTCTTACCGTCTTTATTAGTAGTGGAATTATTCACTTGGCTTGCACCTCAGTTTGAATAAATTGAGTGTTGAACTATTGGAGAGAGGGGCTTTTTGGCAGGCTTACATTTGTGTCTGAGTATGCGTGTGTGTTATGTGTGTGTTGCGTTAACAAAGAGACAGCATTGAGAGACGACTAATCCCAGCGGAATAGTCCACTCATGTTCTGTTTGAGAGCGGCGTAATTAAAGGAGCGCACCTCTCCGAAGTCACCTATTTCAATACAAAACACTGATTTATACAGACACACAGGCAGCAAGACACATACATGCACGCACACACTCGGTCCTATCTTACCCAGGCAAAACTCACTCTGTATATAATTACATCCTGGTCCTAATTTATCCCTGGGAATATATCAAAACCTGAGGAAGAGAGGGAGGGAGTAAGGAAAGAGAGTACCGTGGTAGCAGTGAGGATTGGTGAGATCATTAGGTCAAAGGAATGAAAGAAAATAAGGCCATGGTGATAAAATTATTGCTAGATACTCAAACATGCTATATTCCCTCTCTGACAAGTATTTACACTGACATTCACTTTTGGTTTGAAAAGCAAAAGCAGCAAAGCCGATCTATTTGTCTTTGTCTGTCAGACCGCCCCTCTTCATCACATCTTTATCCATACAGCAACTTTTACACCTCTGCAGAGTGTAAAAAGTTCTTGGACTCTTTTCTCCTGAAATGTTTTGCATTTCCACTATGAATTTGAAGATGTTGAAGATGGAATGTAGCAATTACATAGAATTTCCCTTTACTGTGATATATAGAAAGAAGTAAAGAGACAAGTCTCCAGAATGTTGCTTGAGACTTGCGGAGATGAGTGTAAGTCTCTCATGGGCTGGAAGGATACACACGTGTGTTTCTGTGTGCCCATACAGTGTTTGGCAGGAACAGAGGATATGAACATTGACTGAATGGAAATTATGTGCAGGCACACACAGACACACTCAAACGCAGCTTCAGTGTTGACATCTGCCATGTCAGCGTTTGATGAGGTTAGACCTCGGTCCAGTCCAGAGCCTGCCCCTTTTGTCGGTCCCTGCTTGATGAGGTCACTCTCTTCACTCTTCGATGAGGTGTATTCCAGTCAACCTTCAATCTGACCGCTGACAGGATGGTGACCACATCTGACCTAGAGTGTGAGTGAGAGAGTGAGAATGCACGCAAAAATCTTATATCCTCTTTGTTATCCTTTGGATGTAACATAAACAATTAACAGAAATGTCTTTATTCTCAGCTTTCCAGGTATTAACCTAAAGTCCAGGTTAAATAAAATCAGTGATTTGTTTCTACACATATTAAACGTGTTAGAAGATTTAGGGTTTTTTTGGCTGTGTCTCACAGAGCTTCTGAAAATCCTGTTCAAAATCCTAACTAATAACTAAAGCCTATGTCATGAAATTTACCTGGTGTGTTTAGATAAATGCAGTAGTTTTTTTTTTTTTAAACTGTCGTTTATCCAGTATTTAGGTTTGGAGCTGCCTTTAAAAAACTCCATTTCCCATGATTCCTGGCATTTACGGGCTAAATCTCTCGTCCATTGAGTGACTTATTGGGTAGCAGTGAGTTCAGATATTTCTACAATAACAGTAAGACAGAGAGGACTGAACGCTCCAGATGTTTTTTTATAGGGATGCATCATTCCAATATTTATATTGTTTTTCTGACCCAATATTGCCTAGAGTGGGATTGATCCGTGGGACCGATGTATTCACTTCAGTTTTATGTTTTTGACACGTGCTACGTCATGCGTCAGCAGCACGTGCAGCATGTCGTAGACTTGACTCACAACAACAGGATGTAGAGAGCCAGAGACTCAGCCGTGTGGAGGTATTTCACGTTTGGTACACCGGCGGGTTTGTCGGCAACTTGCAGTCTCTGCAAAGGAGATGTTGCAAGGGGTGGTGGTAGCGCTGCAAAAATACAATTCAAGCATCTTCGAACACATCCTGTCGAAGAGCACTGCAGTTCCTGCAGCTGAACAAAGCAAAAGGAGACAATATGACCAAGCTGTTAACTATGGCGAATGCACTGCAAACACATGAGAACTTCTTCTTAACTTCTTCTCAGTTTCAGCTGTTATATTTTATACTGCATTTTGAATTCCCCTTTATTTTGAATGCTGTTCCAAGTTGCTGCTGGTGCACAATTATTTATTATCTTACTATTAAATAACAGTTCAGTACATTTATCTGTATGTTAATTAGTTAAATTTTGTTTTACAAAGTTAGGAAAGCAATGTTTGAGGAGACGTCCGATGCCTGTTTTTTCACACGCGACGTATAGAATTGATTAATTCAACAGTCATACATAGCGATAAAAAGTCAGATCAGATTAGATTATTTTCTAGACAGCAGAGATTACAGCTGTAACATTCAGATAATGACTTTAGAAGAGAATATAATATGATGGAAAACACATTAATGTGTAAGTAAGGTGTGGTTGTAAATTCTAACCAAAGACCCGTTAAAAGTTTACTCGTTCTTTTGAGCTTTTTAACATGTAACAGTCAAATAAAACTTTAGAGGAGGTTAATGATTCCTTTTTATAAACTCTAAGGTCACCTTCTCCATATGACTCTTTCTCACCCTCTTTTTCATCACCTAATTATACACATACTCTTCCCTCTCTTTCTCTTTCTCCCCCTGTGTCTGTCTCTCTTTCTCTCTCTCTAACACACACTCGCGCGCACACCTCGTTCTTCCGAGTAGTGAATCCTCCCTGACCTTTGAATGGAATAACAGGGCTGTCACATGTCTCTCTGTTCTAAAGAAAACACGTCATGCATCCACAAAGATTAGAAGTGTGTGTGTCTCAGTGGCAAGTCTGTTGTCTCTCTGTTTTAAAAAAAAGATTTAAATGCTTTTTTATGTTTGCCCTCCTGAATGTGAGCACACACCTCCACACAAAGCTGTTAGACTGTGTTTTCTATGTCTTGGAATGATATTATTGAATGATGTTCTGCACAGTGTGTGTAACTTCCACATACCCTCCACCAAAGGTTACCCGGACAGAGTTTTGGTGACAGGTTTCAGAAAGCCCCCTAAACCCAGCAGATTTTCCCGGCAGCTGTTGTTCCCTCCTTGGCCTTGATCGCCGTTACTCTCCCTTCCCTCCCTGGAGATGCGTATATGTGTCCACACACGTGGCCACATACATGCACAGTGTCGTAACCAAAGCCATGACATCACAAAATGTTATCCAGTGTTAAACATAATAATCCAAATTATTACTTTTATCAAAATGTAAGTAAGTGTTATGTAAGTGTTTTGGTGTAAGCCTGAAAAAGGCTGTTGATGTTACGATGGAGTATTAGGGCCAGGAGGAAAATAGTTTTTCAAGTTTGCATTTAGAGTAGTAAAGTCGAACTGTTGACGAAGAGGTCAAAATGTTGAGAATAGAAGAAGAATAAACTTGAAATTTTAAGATTCACGTTGAACTTTTGACAGGAGAAACCACACAAACTTGGAAGATGCGGCTGCAGTCGTGCAAACTGAAATACTTAATACCAAACTGTGTTTATAAGCTGAAAGAGAAATAATGCCCTTTCTAAAATCAGTTCAGTTACGATACGATACGATACGATACGATACACTGTCCCAAGTAGGGAAATGTGTCTTGGCCTCCATATGCTGCATTTAGCTACCATCACACTGAAGAACAGTAACAGTAATCCACCCTGCACAAAGGTGCACATTCCACTGGAAAGACACACACGTACAGCATTGTATTGCAAGAAAACTCACTCAGTCACTCATCATGCATAATCCTTGACATTATTTCACAACCCATGCGTTTGGGGCTACATACAGTCACAGTTAAGATCATGAGTAAGTAATGGTTATCGTGCATGAAGCGACATAACCACAACGTCCCTGGTTTTGTGTTTGGCTGGGGATCTTTGTTACATGTCACACGCTCTTTCTCTCTTATGTTGCTATTAGGAACTTATAATATATAAGTATATAAGTGTACTGTATATTACTGTTTCATATATCACTCTTGCTATGTTTTTAGCTTTATTTTTGTTGTTAAATTGTTACTTTCTGCTGATGCTGCTGCAGCAATCTGATTTTCCTGAAGGGATCAATAAATTTACCTCTTTAAAAACACTTGAAAATGTAAATGTCCTAAAATAAGCAGCATACTCAAGCAAACATGGATAAACACACTCACTCGCTCACACAAAGCCTGAAATGAACTGGAGCTAAAGTGTAGTGTTTATCTAATAACACCTTGTGACTGCAAAACCCCCTGACTGCTATTACACCAATTGTTCACTTTGGTGACAGAGATGTCTTTTCAAGTCTCACTTTTTCCTCCCTGTTTTGAGATTCTTGCTCACACACACACAATCTCTCTTGCTCTCTCTCTGCCTCTCGCACTCTGTGTTTTTCTTCCATTTCCTTCCTTTGCTCTCTGGCTTCAGAGCGTAGCTGCTTGGATGACCAGGCAGGGGGTCTGTGGTCAAATTGGCCGTTTCCACACTGTGTTCTGCTGTACCTGCTGACAGAGCTATCAGATAACTTAGCTCCATCTCTCCCGTCTGCTGGCAGTGTTAACTGTGTGTGTGTGTCTGTAATATATACACGCATGTATCTTTGACATAATTTTATGTTATAAATTATTTTTTAGTATTGGTTTTACTGTTGCATTCATGTTCATGCTTGATTGATAAACACACACATAAACACTAATACACACACACACACACACACACACATCTCTGTGCTGCAGTCGGCTGTAAACTGACCAGAGTCCATAGCTCCCTCTGTTGGCACGTAGTGAACTACAGTCTCTCTTTGCTTCTCTTCCTCCCCTGTGTTGGCAGCTTTCTTTGCCTTCACCAAACTAAACGTCAGTATTGTGAGTTTTATATCATTTTTAATTTGATTGTTTTCAGTTTTGTTCCAGCTTTAGTTTTTAGTCCAGATTATAGCGACTGCCACAAATAGTGATAATTTATTTTAACTGAACCTGTCTTTATCATGAAATGTCAATGACAAAAAAACACAAATCACTATGATTAAATTGTCAACACAAAAGTCATTTTTGTGAATCAATACAGGAGCCTTGTTTGCAGTTGTAGCCTCAGTCTAGAGCTCGTTGTTTGACTGGCACACGTGTCGATGGGAGGCCTGAGGTCAGCTGCTTAAGTGACCACCTCTTGAATTTGTTAAGGATTATTTTGACCAGCACACACACACACATATACATTTATATACACAGTGCCCCAAATGAACTTGCTGTGGCCTATTGAGTGGTGTGATTTATGTCATGGAGAATTGCAGTGGGTAATTCTTCCACAGATGTCAACAGGCTGCCAACACAGGGTCAAAACACACACACACACAGTCTAAAGATAATAGTGAGAATAGTTACAGAGCGCAGCAATATCTTTCACATAATAACTGAACTGTAAAGACGATGTGGGAAAGCCCATTCTCACGTGAAAACTGCTAGTGCAGATTAATTACAACTGTATTTTACCTTTTCAGTGGTGTTTGTATGATTTATTTATGATTATGTGTATTTATGTGTATGTGTATTTTACACAGTACAAATAAGTAGTAATGAGATTTCCAGGAATCCAGCAAACACAAATGAACTTATAGATGGATTCATGAGGTATTTTCTTTGCATTTTACTGTAATGGCTTTGTATTTAAGAGGTGTGCATGTCCAGGTTAGACCTTTAAGAGTGAGCAGTGGCCTAAAGGGGTCACTGTCAACATACACACAGACTGAAGAACTAATCAATACTCAGAAGGCAAGGTGAGTGGAGATTGGGGTCAGAGAGGGAGGCGAGTAGAAAGAAGGAGTTAATGTTTATTGTTGGATTCGCCTAAAGTAACTGAAACGTGTTGATCTAAGTATCTGCAAATTTGACATAGAGGGTTAAGCAGCTTCAGGAACGTACAGTATGTGTCCTGTGTGTTGACACATTTTGAAGAACACACCTCTGTTTATGTACAGTATATACTGTGGAGGGTTTAAGTGTTCCCCATAACAAACCTCCGCTATTTAGACAATACACAAAAGTAGATAAACCATTGCTCACAGCAAATATGGGAAAACTGATACTTAGATTTTGTTCCTGCTCTTTATGTTTTTGTTGCTTGTATGAAAACTGTTTGTGTTCTAAAACTCACTTCCTAACACAAACTGCATAACTGCATAAATTACAGAGTGTAGAACTCAGCTAAGGAAGGAAAATGTATTTTCAAAGGCAAACTGCTGCTAAGTGTTGTCTCCATAAACATAACCAGCTCACCACAGACAGGGCGTTTAGCTCGGGAGTTTTAAATGTTATTGTTTGTAGTTCAGCACTAAAATAAGTTAATTCATATCAGTTACAAACTCTAGATATGCTAGGTTACATTAACAAAATATACTTTTTCTATGAATTAATGCAATTTGAAAAGAACAGAAATGAAAGAATGTGAAGATAAAGAAGATGCTTGAATGTGTGAAATAAATTTTTCACATGCAGATTAGGTATTTTTCAGTAGAGATTGTGTTGTGCAAAACGACAAATTGGTGTTCCTATATTGTAATTTTTCAACACAGATACAGCAATAACAGATTTGTGTGTTTCAATCTGTGTTTGTATGTGTGGGGTAGAGACTGAGGTTTTGGTAAAGGATTTGTTTGCTCAGTAGTGATGGCAGCATTGATTCACACTCATCTTTGTTGATGCTTATAAGCCCCTGGATACATCATAATCCTGTGTGTGCTTGTGCACATGAACCTCATAGCATCTGTGTGTGTTTGAATACGTCACTTTGTGCAAATGGCAGATACAGTATCAGTCTCCACCGTGTTAGTGAGTCAATGTGGTGTTCTTGCAAATGTTGGGCCTACTGAGTTCTCTCACACAGATGAGTTATCAGCACACAAAGCTAATATGCACATCGTACAGCAAGAAACACACATAATATCTATGTGGACATTTTAATGTGAACCAACAGAGCTGAGCTGTTAAACATTTGACTTTGTGTTTAAACATGTTTGTGAATGTGTGAGAGAAAGCGAGCGAAAAAGGATGTGGTTGTTACTATTACACACAGACACACACACACACACGTACATCAAAGCAGACACTGGTTTCAGGAAATGTTTTATCATCTGTTTTCTTCCAAAGCTGCTAATCACAACCTCTCTCTTTCATCTTTGCATCCCCCCCTTTTCACCCCTCCGATTTCTTTTTCTCTATCTCCCTCTCTCCTGTACTCTTGTGTTCCCCCCCTCCATCCTGTGTGCAGTGTTAGAAAAGTCAGATGGAAAGGAGGAAAAATTTAGAAGGAAAGAAAGAGTGAGCATCGTTGCGCCAGAGCAGATCCGACTCTACCTGTAGGTTTCCCATTTTTCCTTTTAAAAAAAAAAGACCCGACCCTCTCTGCTCGCAGTCTCTTTTCCTCTGTCCCCTCCTCTCTCTAAGACTAAGGAGCGATGAGCTAATTCTGCTGGAGAATCCCTCTCGCACGGACAATTCCCACATTCCAAGGTGTTGGTGGGAATGCACAGACGAGATGGCAAGACATCAACAAAACAGCAAGCAGCAGGGAAAACCTTGTTGCAATCATTCCCAAATCATTCCACAACAATGGACAAGGGCCTTAAAATTGCCATAATCCTGCATTTTACTGCTGTGCTGTGATGGACTCTGCTGTGCTGTGCCTCTATGTGTGTGCGCACACGTGTGCAGTGTGACATATTATTTAAGCTTAGGGTTTAGGGTCATGCTCACACTTTTTCCTTTGATCCTGTAAATCTCTGGATTTGATTGGGTCAATATTGGACAGAGATTCATATTGTCTCTCTGAAAAAACATCTGAAAACACTGTGACTCAAAAGGCAGTTTAGCATTTGCTTAAAAGATTTTTCAATGAAATGTTTGTCCACATTATCTTTTCTTCTTCTTTTTGTGCTGGTATGCAGTTTCCAGTGCAGGGACATGGTGAGAGTGATTTGAGTGGAGAGAGACTTGTGGGAAGACTTGGTCTGAGAGAAAGGAACAGAAAGATGGGCTCATATGGAGACAAAGAAAGAGAGAAAGAAAGGAAAGAGGAGAGCAGGTTGTCTTGCTTTAAAGCTTTCTCTCACCTGTCCCTTTCTCCTCTCCTCTCCACTCCCTCCTTTCCTTACTCCCTCCTTCTTCCCCTCTGTCGCTCTTTGTCCAATCCCTCCCTCTCCACCTGCTCTTCTCCCTCTCTCTTGCTCTCCCTCCTTGTCTCCACCCCCTACTCCACCCCTCCCCACAGCCATTGGTCAAGTATCCACCAATAACAGCAGAACCGGTGCCTCGGGGACTGCATATGCAAAGTACTGCTTAATATTCATGAGCTGCTATCGGGGCTTTAAGTCGTTGATTAGGACAGCTGCACAGCTTTCCGTCCCAACTGCCCGGTTAGCTGGCTGCGTGTGTCTATAGCCCCCTCTTCCCGGCTCTCGCATTCACAAACCGTGCACACACACACAGGCTTCCTCACATCTACACACACACGCAGAGCCGATCAGTGCAGGCAGCGCAGAGCTTGGTAATTGTATTGCTCCCTCCAAGCGGAAGGAAGGACCGAGAAAGAGTAAAGCAAGAGACAGAAGAAGAAGAAGAAGAGGAGAGAGAAAAGAGAAACTTTAAATTTTTAAAATTTTCTTGTTTTTTTCCCCTGGAGGAGGTTGACATGAAAATGATCCGGTATCGCCGATGGATTCGGTAGGACACCAGTTATCCGAGTGTTTTTTAATGCACTCTGAACAAGAGTAGGTAAATTTTACCTTTTATTCTTATCTTTTTATTCATCATCCAACTTGTCATTGTCATTGTCCTCTACTGTATGAGAGCATGTGTGTGAGTGAGTGTTTGTGCGTATATGTGCTGGTATGCAGCGGAGGTGGCCGGCACCATGTCAAGGTTGTTTCTGCTGTCAGGTAGCACGCGTTCACTGTCTGTGTGTGTCTGTGTGTGTTTGTGTGTGGCTGCAGTATCAGTACAGCAGCTTTTACTCAGTGGGTAGAGGAGCAGAATGTCTGTACCTCCACCTCTACAAACACACCTGCACACACACACAAAAACACTCAATAATATAGTAACACACAGATACTTTCCTTCACTTTGTCTAATTTTAACACATAGAGTGAGTCCAGGTATGTCTGCATGTGTGTGTGTGTGTGTGTGTTTTGCTGCTGCATGGGTTTATGCTTGTGTAAGTGTGTTTTAAGTGTGTGTTCGTTCAAGCAGACAATCAGCGAGGTAACAGGGCACTGAGGTTACGGGAATTATGTGGAGAGACGGGAGGAGAAGGGCCCATAAGAGTAGAGGGAGGAGGACAGGGGGAGAGCTGCGCACTTAAATGCCAGAGGAGGTAGAATTTCAGACGGGCAGCTCAGCGTGTGGCCCCGCACAGGAATTAGAGACAGTTACAGACACACACACAAAGTGAGTGCCACTAAGCTGCTCCTTTCGCCAACGCTTTGCTCTTTTAGGTGTTTGTTGAAGACGCTGTTCAAAATGCAGATTAACTAATTGGCGGAGTGAACAGCTGTGTTTGTGTGTGTGTGTGTGTGTGTGTGTGTGTGTGTGAGCGCGAGTGTGTTATTGTGCATGTAAGGGAGATTTTATGGAAATAATGAAACAGAGCAAACCAACTCGTTTATTGAAGTATACTGAGATACACACAGCTTGTCCTTTTTTAACGTTACAGTGTAAAACTGTATCTGAAGTGAGTGAGTGTAATTCTTGAAGCAGACTTAATGTAGGTAAGAATTATTAATGACGAATTGACTGACATGGTCAATGGCAAGATTTAACAGACAACATGTATAGAAATAAAAGATATATGTTAAGGTTAATTTTGTTCTAAGTGGTCATGGATTAATGGTAAATAAATGTAAATGAGTTGCAGTGTATCACAGCCACAGTTAAAGTGTCTGTACGGGAGGAAAAGTCTGAGGTGGAGAAGTGAAAGGACAGAAAGTCAGAGCATGAGCAGACGCAGAATGACATACTGATGTGTTTCCCAACAATGACATTATTGACATGTTTATAGAAACCTGACATTTTTGTGTGATTTGAAGCTGTCTCACTGCGTGTGCATGTGTGTCTCACCTGTGCAGCATGTGGAACAGAGGGTAGACAGACAAATAACATCACCTCTTTACCATTGAACTCGTCTTTGCAGATGTCAGAACAGTGACCGTTTTTACAGGATTTTATGTTTAAACAGTAAGGATAAAATAAAACATAAAAGATTTTGAAAGAAGATCGGTTCAAAGGGATAAATCCAGTTTTTAGTGGGTTTTGAGATTTTTATATGAATGAAAACTCTTTAGAGCAATCTTTTACACAAAGCATGGCCTTTTTTTAAATGGCTGGACATCTTGACTAAAAGCAGAATTAAATACGTTTTCATTTTCTGTAGACTATATGTGAACAGTCTGTGCATTATTTCATCTGAAAAAACATTGAGATGCTTTTTAAAAACTAACGTCAGTTCATGTTTAAGACATTAAACGGTGAATTAGACAGTGAAGGTAAACAGTTTCGACCCGTGTTTGGTCCAAAACGTGGTACAGTGTGAGAGCTGTGTAGAAATTAAACACTAATATACAGATCGAAAAATACACTTTCATGTCAGTCAGCAGCTTAATGCTCCTGCTTTATCTGTGTGTGTTTCTGAGAGTGTATGTGAGCTGGGACTGGTCTCCCATAAAAAAAAAAAAAAAGCCCTCCTGTCCATTCTTACATCTGTCCGCTCCTTCATCCATCCGTTCATCCACCCACCTATCCACCGTTCTCTTTTCTTTGCTCAGGCTTCCTCTCTTCTGCTCTCAGGCGCTGCTTTCCTGTACTAATTAAAATATTAGGGATAATGATGATCATACCGATAATAATAATAACAACAACAAGTACCGTTTAAGCTGTTAACATAATTGCGTTCCCCTCATGCCAACATATACATACCATTTGCATATCATTAAGATATATTTTCTGCGTTGACTTTAGTGAATTTGGTGGTTTTTGTCAGTGGGGCTGAAGAAGACGAGTGGTGAGAATGTGCAGCGGCCGTGCCGATTGTTCAGGTTTGCAGTGTAGACGAAGAGAAACACAAAACAGCATTTTGGTTTCAGTGATTTCACCCAGAATTATTTTTAATTGTGATTTTCGTGTGGAGTTAAAAAAAATTTAAATTACATGGAAATTGTTATGCAAATAAATTGTTTGTGGATCTAAGTAAAAATCACATCTCTTGTTCAGTAAACACACGTCAGAAAAATAAAGATCAGTTAGATGTAGTGATTTTGTTTTGTTTTTTACTGTTAAAACAATTTAACGATTAATCTGGTGCAAAAGATAACGCTCAGTTTTCATCCTTCAAGCCTTAGAGTGTTGCATCTAATCATGTTAAGTCAATTCTTTTGTTTTAGGTTTTTTGGAGCCACACCTTGACCTAAAATCTTTCATAACGAATTGAGACGTTATGTTAATTTTGCTTAATTAACTAAAGAAAATTTATTTCTTAAAACTTGAAGGCCGACCATTCTGCTTGTTTTAGTTTTTACTTAAAACTTAAGTTATTTTAAGAAAGAAAGATTTTAAGAAATTTTGTAACAAGATCCTTGTAATAATGAAATTCTACATTTGGTGTTGTTTTACGTTGTGATGAAGCAACGAGTTACTGCATTAATAAGAATGAAAAGAAAATATTACTCAGTTCCATCTAAGAAAATTAAGATTGGGCCTTTTTCTTTTCGTTGGTCTCTCATACACTTATTTATTTTTTTGTTTTCTGAGGCCATGTGGGAGAGAAAGCACTAGAGGGGGAGAGAGGGGGGAGATAGAGAGGTAAAGCTGACTGCAGGGAGGGATTGGGGGGGGCACCAAAGAGAGATTGCGTAAATTAAAATC
Source organism: Sandelia bainsii (assembly GCA_032362345.1). Classification (NCBI taxonomy): domain Eukaryota; kingdom Metazoa; phylum Chordata; class Actinopteri; order Anabantiformes; family Anabantidae; genus Sandelia; species Sandelia bainsii. The sequence goes on from JAUMHL010000018.1 coordinate 3,628,623, forward strand.
CTTTTAATCTCCTTATAAAATCATTTACTTAATTCATCTGTCAAAGCATGTCAATATGTGCCGTGCTGATTTGTTGGCTGTGCGCGTGTGTGTCAGTGTGTGTGTCAGTGTGTGCTTTTGCATCTGTTTGTTGTCATGCATGGGTTCGTGCCTGCCTGCCTAGATTGTATGTGTGTGTGTGTGTGTGTGTGTGTGTGTGTGTGTGTTTGAGTTTGTTTGACCTATTGGTGGCCTGTATGAGGAAGTGGTGTTCTTCTTTGTGTGTGTGTGGGTGTTTGCCTGTCTGTATGTCCCTGTGGCATTCATTGTCTGTCAGCCTTTGCATTGTCTAAGCCTACACACGCCTGGACACACAGAAACACACACTTACTCGTGCATACCAAGGCGAAGGGTCCGGGCATTCCAGTGGTAATTTAGTCCCGTAAAGAGCGAAAAATGCAATGATAGAGAGCGAGAGGTTGGGGGGGGGGGGCTGCTTTTGTCTGACACCAGCACTTAGGGGTCCGCTGGACACACATGTACGCATGAACGCACACATGCATGCACACGCACGGTAGCACACACTCTCACACATGCGCAGCAACAAACTCGCACACGTTTTTTTTTTCTGTGTGTTTTTTCATCTACAAAGTAGCCAGATAGTGTCAAAAATGCAATTACACATTCACACACATGCACTTAGACACATATGCATTTACTGAGACACCGTCGCACACACAAACACACACATTTGTACACAGAACGACCTGCAGAGAGATGACAGAGCAAAACGTGATGAGCCTTGATGATGTGAATTTTTTCTGATTTATGCTCGGTCCATGAGTGGTGTGTGTGTGTATGTGTATGTGTGTGTCTCAGACTGTGTCATGGGTCAATGATGGCCTTTATGTGTTGAAAGAGCAGTAAGGAAGACTGTACCAGCTGTGACACACACACACACTCCCTGCAATCAGCCATTATACCATTACAGCACGCTAGCGGTGGTGAAGCTAAGTGTGTGTGTGTGTGTGATTGAATGCCGAAGCACTGATTGAAAGAAGAGAGCGAGTGATATATGGTACAAGGCAACGACGCTCATCTCGTCTCATCTCTTATGCCTCCCTTCCCTCCGCGCCGCTCATTCCTCGTCATCCATACATCACAATGTGCATCCATTTATTATTACTATAATGAAAATCTATCAAGTCATTTAATTACTCTTTAACTATGTACTGACTTTTCTGTTTGACTCAAGCCTGTTTTTATGAGGTTTCTTCTTTTTTTTATTTAGCTGTTTATGTCTCAGACATGCAGAATAAAAAGAGGAGTTTTGTTGCCATTGTGCAGATTTGAGCTGTTATTGTTAAAGGTAAAGGAGTCACAAAATGTGATATCAGATGTTCACTGGGTAAACTATTGAGATGCGTATAAGATCAGGAGCCTGTGTGTGTGTGTGTTTGTATGCCCATCGTGTTGTGCTCAGGGCTACTAATGCTGACTCTCACTCCTAATGGGAGGAGACAGCGGAGACCAGTCCACAATAGAAGTGATTTAGATGGAGAGGTAACGTGTGTGTATGTGTGTGGCTGTGGAAGAATGTGTGCGTGTGTGTCTGCATGAGTCAAAGAGGATTGAGAGAATGATACCGGGTTCAAACGTCTCGTCTCTTTTTTTTCCTCTTTTCTTTTTTAACTTTTCAGTGTTCGCTGTTTCTCTCCCTATAGATTGGGCAGTTGGGTCGTTCTCTCTGTCTTCTCTCCCAGGACTATCATATGATTAAATTGTCATTGTTTCGACAGAGAGGAGGGGGGGTTTAAAAAGACAAAAAAGGAAAGAAACAGTAGAAAGAGAAAAAGGATGTATACTGAGAGTGTGAGAGAAATGAATGACCATGCCGCCTTCCGACTGACAGTGAAATATTCCTCCTCTCATCCTCCCATCATGCTTCATGTGTGTGCCTGATGGGGAGAGAATGACAGGCCGGCCCACCACCCCACCTCTCTCTTTTGTTTTTTTATTCTGCCTTTCCCTCCTTTTTCTCTTCCTGTCTCTGCTTCGTGCACTTGACATCTCCTTAAATGCAACTTACAGATAAACTGCCATCACACAAACTTATCCAACACAAGTTGTGCTTCTTGTTGTTTTTTTCAATTGTGCGTTTAAACATACAGGTTCTTAACAAAAGCACATCTTCTCTGAATCAGGCTCCAGAGAATGAGAAAGAGAGAGTATCACTCGGAATTATTAGAGAAAAGTTTTAACTTTGAATAAATCCAATGCTTCTTTCATTGAAAATTACAATAGCAAAACAAGTTGAGTTCATTTCTTATAACTTTAGTTTCTTTTGTTTGCACTCGCTCAAGTTTTAACATACACAATAAATAGTTTGCTCCCAATAAACTGGTGTTGATCTATGATAAGAAATGTAAATATGTTTATTTTCATCCACATTACATAGTATATCACTCACATGACTTTAGCTTGAAGAGGATAAGCACTTTGCATATTTAGAAGTGTGGAAACACTTTCTATCTTGATTTGGTCTGGAGCGTTTGTATTCTCAGAATCAATTTCAATATTTTTTTTCTTCTGAGATTTATTTTTTATGTGTAATTGTAGAAATAATGTTGTATCATTAGGACAGATATGTATTCCATAAATTCAACATTTCCTGCCCGCAGGAGTCGTTCCTCTACACAGCTGATACATACTTCAGCGCCACAGATAATTCATTTCTCCTTTATCCCCCATCTTCCTTCACCATTCACCCCCTCCACCCACACACACATACACACTCCTCCTCTCTCTCCCCACATGCCCCACCCTCGTGAAGCTGTCACCTTTCTGCACCCGCTCAGTCCCTATTAAGGCCGACAGCCCATCTGCCGCCTGCCCCGCTAACAGCTCCCGTCGCTAACGCTAACGCGCGCACACATCCGCATCCACTCAGACACACACAGGGCTGCATTGAACCCCACCTGCCCTGATGCACATGCAGACGAGCAGAGAAACACAGTCACACACATACGGGAGTCTTTTTTATGAAACTTGTTTTACAAATACGTCATGATTTCAGTAATTACATCTACAATTCAAGCAACTATATGACATTATCATCTCTAATTACTGTATCAGTTAAGAGGCTTTATTCAACCTTATCCCACCACTTTTTTAGAAGGCTTGTGGTGAAAAAGCTCAGGGCCACAAATTTACTGTTAAAATTGTGGAATAAAAGAATTACAGATTTTTTTCTATTTCACTTATCTCTGTTTTGTGTTATAACACTGTTATAGCATAAAGTTCATATGCATTTTCCACATAATCAAAGGGATGGGATCTCCATTGTGTCTTTCATAAACCTGCAACTAAATCTGGCGTCTTTTCAGGTGTTTGTCCATGTTCATATGTGTAAATCCCAACAATGCAACTGTTAATGAACCTATGTTTATGCATATTTGTGGATCTATTTATTGCATATGTGACTGGAAGAATTCAATCTGCCCTGACTAGAAGGGTAATTAGGTAGGGGAGTGGAAGCCCTGTGTGTGTGTGTGTGTGTTGTGGCATTTGCTCCCTTCTGGGATAGGTGCATTTTTGCATTAGCAAGAATGGCAACTGTCTCATCAATCACTGCATCACCATGTCACACACACACACACACACACACACACACACACGTGCACACACACACACGCCGTCTCATGGTCATTCTGTTCACAGATGGGCCAGCAACACATGAGCGAGTCAGTGAGCATCAGAAAGACACCCACGATCTCCCTACTTTTACACACACACACACACACACTGCTGCACATTCACGTGCACACCAGGGTGTGTGCGTGTGTGCTTGCATGTACTGACAGGAGCGTGAAATAGGTTACGTAGAATGACATAGGTTAATACTCTCCTTTATTCCCTCATTTTACTTACTCTTACTCTACTATTATTTTATATACAGTATGTGTTACGGCTTTTATGGTTTTTAATAGTTAAAATTAAAGGTTCCTTATAGTAATCAAAATTACATAAAAATAACAAAAAATACTTTACTATATACTATTTTATTTCGTTTTTTTTCAGTTCTGCACCATCTGTATTACCAATACCACGAGCGTGTTGTACTTTTTCACTTAAGATTTTCATGAATAGAATAACATACTGCTGTTAATACCGGCTTTAAATGATTGCCTGCTGATTTTTAAGATGCCGTTTAGCTTAGATAATCTTCTGGAATGAATAAAGACATGGGAAAAAATATCCGATTACCTTACTATAAGGTATAATGTAATAAAAAAGAATCTCTCTTCATAATCCTTAACAGTTTTAGCGTCTGGGTTAATACAAGTGGCAGACTGGAGGTGATTTCTGCAAAATCACAAAGCCTTTGCCGTTTAGCTAAAAGTGATTTATCTCAGAACTTGGTAAAGCATAAAATGATTTAACCTCCGGTTTTCTTTCTAAACCTGCTTCTCATGGTTCATTATAATGATGACATAAAGCTAAATAAGTGACTTCACCCTTCAGTCAGCTCAATCCATTAATTCTTCCTTGCTTATTATTTGTCTCTGCTGCATATTTTTTTATTAATCTCTGTTACATTGGCCTGTGGAAGGATGTGCAGTTCATTTAACAGCTGCCGTGCAACTGGAAACACAGGAAAAGGACTTCAAACGAACAACTTCATGTGCTCATGGTACTGGATGCACCTTAGTCCAGTGTAAAACCAGGACACTCCCCAATGAAAAAGCAGTATTAAGTGTTACCTGCCTATATAGCATTGTGACACTGCAACCAAAGCCAATAAGTGTCTGAAGCAGCAGCAGCAGGATATCGATTCCTCCTATTCACCAGAGTGGAACTAAAACCTACATATTACACACCCTGGCCCTCCACCTCTTACTGAGCCAACCCATCTCTGTGGATGGGTGAAGGGACGTCTGTCAGACGACTGATTGGTCTGTCTGCCTGTCTGTCTACCTGGCCCTCACCTAAACAGGAACCCACAGTGGGACAACAACACACACACACACACACAAATATATGTTTGGTGGTTGTTTGTGTGGTAAACACATGTTTACTGTCAACATCCTGCTCAGTTTACTGATACACAGCATCAAAACACACACACAACAATGTGACAATGGCAGGAAAAATACAGCAAAACTAAAACTGAAAAGATTATTTAATTTAATATCTATGTAGCACAAGGATCAGCGTTTCAGCTTATAGACTTTTCAGCATCAGCAGTGAATAATAAATGTTTTACCCCTTGGTAGAATAGTAGTTAGTGATAGTTGTTTTTAAGTGTAGGCCACCCAGCACCTCCCTTCTCTCCTCCTCTTTGACATCAGCTTTAAGTTCAGCCATTTTTTTTCTCTCAGTCCATGTTATTTAATTTATTTTTATTTTTTTTCAGTGAATGATTTTGATTCTGTTGCCCGTGGTGACCTTATCGCCTGGACGACAGCTTTTCCCCTGACGACAGCTCTGGGTTTGATTGACACACCGCAGTCCCTCCTCCAGTGCTTTTTACTTTTATATCTGCTCCGTTTGTAAACCTTTTCCACGGCTAAAACCGGTAAAAGTCCTCTGACGTTAAGCAGTTAGAAGCCTGACGCATCCTCTGATGCTCGAGAAATTTATCAGCACATTAATTCCAGGACACATACTGGTTTAAAGTCACAACCCGTCCTCTGTGACTCCGTCGATCTGTCTGTCTGCCTGTTAGCGATGCTCTCAGCATGTTGGCCTTTGTATGAGCCTGTATTTCTACGTGTCTTCGAACCTGACTGTTTTATCTGCAGACCTTTGCAGCAGGCAGCTAAAACAGTACATGTGTTGCTGTTTGCTTATGTCTACTGCAGGTCAAGCAAATTACAATAAGTGTGTGTGTGTGTCCATCATCTACATGTATACCATTTAACATTTTCTTTAATTCATTTGACTCCTATTAAATTTGTTGTAAAATTAAAATAGTAAAAATCATTTGCATTAGATTTTGTATATGTGAACCTGTCTTTAATACACGTTTTTGAGATGTTAATGTTTTTGTATTTACCCTAGATTCTAAGAAAGTGACATTTTCCACATACATTTTTTAAAATATTTTTTCCTTTTCTATTACATTATTTGCACTATTTTAGTGCACAACAATTTATTTTTGTGTTTTCATTTTTTCAAGAACCTTTTATTTATCTTTTTTTTTTACTGATTTCGTACTTGGTAGTAAAATAATGTGATTATTAATTACGCATCCCTAAGTAAAAAAGGAAAAAAAACAGTATTTTCACCTCTATCTTTTCTTCTCTGGCTTCCCCCTCGCCTACAGAATGAACTTATCGAAGGGGCCATTGGTGAACAGCAGCAGTGAAGATAACTCTAAGTCAACCTATGGTAAATGCGGCGCTGGCGCCTGGAGGATGCACCAGAGCTACGATCCACTGGAGGCCAACCACATGAGAGACGCACATGCCCTCTACAATCCCAGGTTAGACAAAATGGCAAGAGGACCAAAGACATATACAAACGGATAGAAAGCGAGAGACGTAAAAGGCAAACAACTGAAAATCTGTTAAGTTCAGTTTTACACAAACGCTGCAATTGAGAAAGGACTGAGAAAGAAAAGGACGAGCGCTTTATGACATCAGAAGCCAGTGTTTTTTTGTGGTCAGTATGTATGAGGCAGGGATAATCAAATGAGTGAGCAGAGGGATTATGTGTGTGTGTGTGTGTCTGTATATTTCTTAAATTTTATTTATTTATTTTTTTTATTCAGATAATAATATATCTCCATTTCTTTAGGATATTAACTGGTTGCTGCATTTAACATATATGTTATATACATTTTATATAAATGTATGCCAGCTGCTGATTAGCTGCTTGGTATGAAGAAGCGCATATCTGTGCAGTGTAAAATTTAAGTTCCAGTCTCTAGGGTGAGAAACACGTGACCAACTTTTTTCATTGTAAATAGTTTGTGTGTGTGTGTGTGTTTTTTTGTGTATGTGAGCTATGGTTGCCACAAATTGTTCCTAACTTGTTTTAGTCACTGTTAATGTACTTATACTTGGAGGACACTCATGGTCCCTGCTATCCATTTTTCTCCACCTGTAGCACTATTTTTTGCTTTGTTACATTTTTACAGTATATTAGTAGAATATCACGGGAAAACAGGATTCAACTTCTGGCTCAAGGACACTTCAGTAGTGCAAATGCGCTGCTGCACAGAGGCTTTAGATCGTATCATTTAGTTGAAGGACAGTCACTTTTACCATTACAGTAATCCCCCACGCCATCTGCATGTGCAATAAAACTTAAAGCATGAAAAGCTTCAACCAAAGTGAAATTTCAATTTAAAGCTCTCCTGTGGAAATCAGTTCTAGGTTTATGTATTTGGGGGAAGGTAAAACTGTAAAACTGAGGGCTGCTGTTGTGCATTTTTAGAACATAAACTCAAAATGCTTGTTTCATGTTAAACCACAGCAAACGCATGTGCAAATATACAGTAGTGTGTGAGATACAGACACAGTTTTTCTCTCTTCCTTCTCTGTTATTTTACTTTTCTGTCGTTCAATAGTTACATGATTTTCTGGATAAAAGATGAGACACCAACGCTTGCACTGCTGATGATTTGAACTGATTTCAGTGTAACAAAAAGTGCTCAGATAGACTTTATAAAACTTCATCTATTCATCTTTTATTCTGGGTTTTTGTTTGTGAAAAAACAACATTATGCTGCATGATCTCACTGGCTGTTATGATTATGTTGATGCGCGTCACCGTCAGTTATTATGTTGTTATTCTTGTTGTATTATGTTTATTGATTAGTGCATTGTTAGCCTTTAATGTTAAGTGTGTGTGTGCATGTGTTTGTGTGTGTGTGCACTGTAGACTGGGAAGTCTTAGTCCAATAGGATTTCAGGGTTAGTCTGGGTCAAGCCAATTACAGGTCTGGCAAGCCATTCTCACGCAGACTCTCAGCCAATCACCAAGAGGAGTGTTACTAGCACAATGAGTGTGTGTGTGTGTGAGTGTGTGCATGTACAGCATATTGGCAGACAGTGAAGTCTGGTGATGAGAGGTGTAAAAGTTTGCCAGGGGCTAGGGAGTCACGCCATGGCTTGAAGTCACACATTTATATACGTGCACATGCTGCACCCTGAGGTGTGGAACATTATTTCCACTGGTTCGAGTCCAACCAGTCAAGGGGTTAGGGTTAGGGTTATCAAGTTAAAACAACAAATTAATCTGCTTTAACTATGCTGAGTCTCTGATGTGACACAACAATACTCCCACTCCCCATTTGACATCTAATAATAACTACTGAAGGTCACAAGTGCAGAACTGATTATTAATTTCTGCTGAAATAATAAAATGTTACAAACCAGAACAAAAATACATTATTTACAATTTGTTATAATGATAATTTATATAATAGACCTTTTCACAGCAAGAAAAGCGCAGGTTTTTACAAAAACAAGTCAAACTACAAGTCAGCCATGATCAATTTTATTTAATGTTACACATTTTTAATCACACAAACTTGTAGTGTAAGATCAGATAAACAGCCCTACAGGATATCTGACCTCCAGCTGTGTTGATGGGATTTAGTCACTGACATACTGTATACACTCCCTTTCTCACACACTCAAACGCAGTTGCACCTGGCACACGTTTGGGGAAGTCAAACGGTATTCATATACATACAGTCAGAATATTTCAACATGCATGTAAATTATGCTGACGGTTGATTCCTAACACTCATTAGGCCTCATTCACCAACATTTTCATAAGTTTTCTTTCTTAAATTTGTTCTTAAGAAACATCCTATCTCTATATCAAATTCATTACCACAGATTTGCTTTTTATATTGATGAATACGATTGTCTTCTTAAGTTGAAGTTCTAGATGTTCTTATTTAGCCCCACCAGACTGCAGGGCTGTGTGCACACATAAAGAGATCTCACAGAAATTGAAAAGGAAAGTTGAAGAAAGCAGGAGCACCAGACTCCAAGTGGAAGACAAACCTCAGTAGTTCTGAAACAGAGGCACCGCTGCAGGAAGTGAACAGCAAATAACCTCATCACCACAATTAGTAGCATCAGTAGTGGATATAGAATAAGACAGACACACAAAAAGTGACGCATGGGATGCTATTACAGTTCACACTGTGTCCGGAGAACAGCTCACAAATGAAGCACAAAACAAAACAAAACTGTCTGATCTGAAATTTGAGAAAACAAATTATATTTTGCTTCCCTTGTGGAGGACATGCTTGTCTAGAGTTATGTGAGCTGAGCAAGTCTGTTGTCCTGTGTGAGGATGCAAGAGGATGGGGAAGTGTTCTACTTCTATGTGACTTGAAGTGTTAGTGTAGTGTTTTGGTAATTTCAAAAGACCATAATGCTTTGTAAAATAATGTAAATAACGATTAAAAACTAATATTAATGAGAAAATGATATAGCCCTTACACATAGTGTGCAGAGATTCTGTTCTTATCTAAGAACAAATCCCAGATAAGAAAAAATGTTGGTGAATGTCAGAATATTTGTGAAAACTGTAAAGGGGTTTTAAGAAGACACGTGTTATTAAGATAGTTGTACTTACTTTATATAAGAACAACATTAGCAACACATACATGATTTAGACTCTTTCTTGCAGCATCTCAAATCAAAAGTCTCCTGACTTCTGAAGAAATTCCTTATTTGTCTGTGTAGATCCACAGTTTTCATTGGACAGCGACAATATTATTCCACTTTTTATTTAGGCCATCAAACCATGGGAATGTGATTAATGTCAGGCAGCCAGAGTGCGCTGAATACACACACACACGCACTTTGTTGTAAACTGAGCCCAATGTAATCATAATGATAAAGCAGATTGCCTTAACACACAGATGGGCCTCCCAACAGCTCTGTGTGTGTGTGTGTGTGTAAGTGTGGACAACGCTGATTGGATTGCAGATTTATAGAAGAGGATTACTGCTGGAGCACAGAGAGAGAACCACAGAGAGAAAGAGAGACAGGGGGTTTTAGACATTCACCTCTCATTAACTTCCACCCACCTCACCTCAACTTGCCTTATTCTAAGTGATGGACAAACACACACGTAAACACACACAGTTCAGATTCTGTGTCGATGCAGCACCTTATTTTTTTCCATGTGTTGTGAAATTGATGCTTATTAATCAATCTTCCAGTAAAAATGCTGAAGCAGTATTTAAAATTCATGTAATTTGCAATTAGTGTTAAACCTGTGTGAAAGGGAAGCCGGTGCTGCAAAGAGTGGTAACATCAGTGGTACCGTGATACAACCAAATTAAATAATAAATATTTCAGATAGAATTTGTTCTATCGTTGCCAAGTTTATGCACAGGTACGGGAATAAGGACAGGAAATTAATGAAGAAGATGCTGATAAAATGTCCAAATAGTACACAAAATTGAATAAACACTGACTGTCATGGACACGAGTAGAAAAATGAAGGAAAAAGTAGTGATGGACAATGAATGACTGACTATGAAATACACAGAAAGACCAGAAGAGAGACAAACAGAGACAGTGGGCACTCCAGCAAACCTGATTATGACTGGATGTGAATTAGATTCCCTAACAGATGGCCCAGAAGCGAGGCTGTAAGGTGCATCAGCCAGGAGTGAGGGGAGGGAAAGGGGGAGGCAGGAGAACGGAGGGGATGAGAGGGAAGATCAGGCGAAGAGGACGAGTGTCAACAGCAGCTGGTAACAATACAGATCAATTCAGCCTGTAAAGTGTTCACACGGGGAGTGGTCTTTTTATTATTTCACAAATACAAAATTAATTTGTTTATTTAAATGAACACTAATACTCTCAGACCGTGAAGCGTGTTCTTCCTTTTTCTAAATGTTAACCTGTAAATGTTTATAGAATTTTGAAGATTGAATTGAAAAGTAAGCAGTGAACTGAGCCTGTTTAGGACCTGTTTTACAGACGCTGTGCATTATTGTACATACTCTGGCTCCGCTTCTCTCCCTCTCCCAGTGATGGATAGGTGTAAATCGTCACAATCCTGTAGTGACAGTCCAATTTCCCCAAATCTGATCTGCGTAAAGAATTCAGTTTTGACACTCTACTCACTTGTGTCTCCTCTCCTCTCTCTTCCTCTCCTCTCATCTCATGCATTTATTTTTCTCCTTTATTCCACTTTTCCCCCTTCACTCCCTCAAATCCGGAGAACCATTTTGCTCCTTCTAGCTCCCTCTTTCTGCCTCTCCTCTCTTTTGCAGCATTACACTCTCTTTTCTCATTCCCTCCTTGTCTGTGTCTCTCTCTCCCTGCCTCCCTCCTGTGTCACATTTGAAAGCCCTGTCATATTTACTAGAGTGGAAATCCTCTTTCACCATCTGCTTAATAAAATGTGTTTTTAATCTGAAGGGGGATATTTTTTTGAACACTTCTCTTTTTTTTTCTCATTCTACTTCTGCACAATTTCATTTGATATGGAACCTTGCCCAGGTCTCTGTCAGAGCACGAGAGGGAGTGTTGGAGAGCTGTATGTCCCGCTGCACATAAATGGTTGGATGTATGCATGTGTGTGTGAGTGTGAAAATGCATGTGTCAACCACAACATCATGTGTCGCTAAGTGTTTGGAGGGACTGTTGCACCCCTAATGTTTAGTGATAACAGTGCTGATCCACACATACACACATACTGTATATAAAAAGGGATACAAACAGTAACCTTGATCAGTGACCTTTCTTTTGTACAGGACTCAGCCTACTATCTTCTACACTGAATGTATTTTTACAACATATTTTCATATAAAGAAGCATTTGTAATTTCACATCACATGCCATCATCACATGACATCTTCTGTAAAAGCTTTGCCTAACAAGAGGATGCATTCAGTAATGTCATTGATTTCTACTCTCCAGCTTTTCCAGTAAAAGGCTGGAGGTCATCACAAGTACATGGTATGCAGTATAGCCTGCCAAGTCCCAAAATAGAGCTGAATTAGACATATAATTTGCAGTATTTTATGCATTTGCTTGTTTAAAAAATAAATACAGTATTTTAATCTACTTAACAGTTTGTGCTAACCGTACTCATGATGTCTGGCGCGCTGGATGGAGCTGTTTTAGAGGTTTGAAGCACTGTTCTTACAGTGGACAACCACCCTTACAAATACAATGACACACAGCAGATAAAGGAGACGGAAAGAGGGAGAGTGGGGAGGCAGAGAGAGAGAGAGAGACAAAGAGAGGTAAGGGGAGAGAGAGAGAGAGACATGGTGACAAAGATAGTGCCTGGCAGCAACACACTTATCAGCTACTGCTCTGCAAGAAAATGACCTAAATCATCAAGATTCCCATCTGACACACACTCACAGGGTTAGTGGTGCACTGCCTTCCGGTTTTTTGCCCTGAACACACTTACCCTCTTCATATCTTTTCACTTAAATATCTGCACCAACGCAGACTCTCAAATCTGAATCATCCTTCATTCAGACTGCACCATCGACTTTGAGAGCAAAAGGAATTCCCCTCAAAATTTAGAGATTGTGGAAGAGAAAAGAAGAAAAGGGAAGAAAAGAGTTTAAACAGTAGAACCACGTGATGGTTACACTTGAATTGCATTGGCATCACCTGAATCTACATGATGTTCCCCAATAGTTTGCACATAATTCTTAATCAGTCGTGTTTGGCGCAGCCTGCCTCACGTGTTTATCCATTCACATCAAGAGAGAGAGTGAGCGGCGACTGTGTGTGTGTGTGTAAACTTTATAAACCCCAGGATGCATCATAACAGCTTTAGCCCCACTTGTGTGTCTCTGAAAGTCTCACCCAGTTCATTTGACACCTGTGTGTGTGGATATTTGTGCAAACCAAAGGTGTGTGCAGGTATGTGTTTGTCACAATAAGATTCATACCTACTGTGGAAGGAGTATTTGTGACAAAACACACACATAGGCATTATCAAAAACACAGACACACATACTCACATTTCCTCTCCTCTGCCGGTCTTTACAGCCCGACACACCATTGGGCAGAATGTGTTTTAGCCATTATCACATTGATTGTATGTAATCAGGGGTTTATTCTGCAGCCAATGAAGTGAATTACAGGTTTCCTGCCCGACTAACACTGTAACAATTGATCTGCTCCCTGGTGTGTGTGTGTGTGTAACGGTGTGTGGATGTTCAAAAAAGAGAGAGAAGTAATGAGTGTGTTTGTGTGCGAAGTAGAAATGATGACAGAGAGAGTGAGACCCAAAGACAGGGCGAGAGAGGGAGCTCAGTAGGAGGGAGAGTGGTTTAGATTGACTGACGCTGTGTTTAGTTTTTTTATTTTATTCATTTTTGTCCCTGAAAACAACTGTAATCATCTACACACTGAGAGTATGGAGATAAACTCACAAACGCGCAACAACACACACATTATTCCTTCAATCCTGCGCTCTATCTTTCTGTCTTTGAACTATGCAGACAAGTGAAAAACAGAGATTCAGTAGCACAAAGAAAGTCATACAAAAAATGTGTATATGTTTCACTGCTCCAGTCCAATAATTCAGCCACCAGAAAATAAAAAGTGTGTTCTCACTGTAATCCTTTAACACCAGCGGTGACCTGCTCCTTTTGAACTGATGTGTGCAGCTAACAAGTCAAGTTCAGTGTTAGAGTGTTTTTGTGCTTCTTTGTCCACACTCAGTCATCAGTGCATGTATCTGACTAACAAGCCAACAAGCAGTTCAACAATACTAACGAAGAAAGAAACCGAAACGGAGGAGTGTGAGGGCTGGAAAAGCAAATCAGTTTACGGACGATACTGTTCTATTCATTTGACTATGGAAATGTAAATTCTCTTTTTGCTCTTACTACCCTCCATCCTCTCATTCTTTAATTCAGTATATTTACTTTTCTGTCTTCCATCCTTGCTTCACTTTGCCTCTCTCCCAAGGCGTTGCTGGTATCATCGAGATAGAATTGTGTAAGGTTTTCCCCTCTCTCTGTCTCTCTCTTTTTTCTTTTTGCTTATTGGACTGTGTGTTCTTATCAGCATCTAGAGCACAATGCTCGGTGTGATGGAAAGGTATTAGCCAATCCATGGTAGCCATATTGTCAGCACTTCTTCCCTTCTCTGTCTCTTATTGCCACCACTTTGCTCTCCTCTCTGCCATACCTCTCTCTTCTTACTCATCTCTACTTATTTTTATTGTTTTGTCCATGGGAATATTTGTTTTAAAATATTGTCAGTGTGAGATGCTTCGGTCCCCTGCCCTGCTTCATGCACACTGGTGAAGGTGTAGTCAAACACCTTTTGTCTGTCTGTCAAAATTGTCTAAAACATAGCATATGATGTGCAAACTGCATAAAGACAGAGTCAGGCAGAGAGTATTTGCTCTAATATGATGATTGTATGTTTGTCCCTGCCAGTTGTGGGAGTGCTGCATCAGCCGACCGCTCTAATGACAGCTTGTCTAAAGTGGCCCACCTTCCTTCAGAACACACAGACCTCTTAATTTCTGTTTCTTTCTGTATTTCTCTTCTTTTCTTTTTTTTTACACATTATCACATTATTCTGTTCTTTATGTTACTCTCTCCACATATTTTTCTGCCCTTCATGACCCCTGTGTTTTTTTTAAAGAAGTGAGAAATTTGAAAAAAGAAATAAGAAGGGAGAGAGAAAATGACAGGGATGAGCAGGAAATAGAAACAAGGGAAGGCGGTAATCGTTCTGGTGTGTGCGTGTGTGTGTGTGTGTGTGTTCTCCCACAGTAAATAGGCCTGCTGAATATTTGATGTCTGCAGAAACTAAACAGACACTTTTCTCCCCTTGCTTTGGATGTTGACTGTGAAACGGTATCATGTAGTTGGTGTCACCAGCAATATAAAGTGTGGTCAGTGTTTTAATGGCCAGTAAAGTAAAAACTAAAATAAAAGCTCTGATTTATTATGAAGTTACCTTTAAGAGCTGAAAAAAGTTTGTCATGTCCACTAGTTAGTCTTCTTTTAGTTTGTAGTCGTACATTCTAACCCAAAATCTATCTTTGATAAGTAAATGAGCATCTGTATGAAATGACATGAACGTCTAACAGTTAGTATCAGTTAGTAGATCCATAACTTTTGTGAAATATTTGCTTTTATGAATTTCAGCAAAACAGCTCGAAGAAAATGTATTCTGAAGGTTTTTTTGTAGCAAACATAGAAAAATTGCTATGAAAACTAAAATTAGATTATAGTTATTTTATGACAAACTACTCATGTGTTTGAGCCTCTTGTGAAAATACAAAATAAACCACACACACGCTAAAGCCTTTTTCTCTTTATATACATTTCTATCAACAGCTTAAACTTATAATATATATATATATATATATATATATATAATAAAATTATAAAATTATAAAAAAGACACTCACCTCTTTCCCTCTCTCTCTGTACTCATCTGAGGAGCAGACAGGCACAATAAGACTGCTCTTTCAGCACTGAGCCGTCGCTACATAGCACCATAATTATACTGATAACATACATACATAAATGCATTCAACCTCTCGCTCAGCACAGCGCACTGGCTGTGATTTCTTAATCTTTCCTCTGCTCCTCTTCTCTGCACACATGTCTTCTTCTTCTTCTTTTTTTAAATTCTTTTTATTCCTGCCCCTGCCATTATTTTTCATTTATAAGCAGAGAGTGTGAGAGAGAGAGAGAAAACGAGATGATAGAGGGAAAGAGTGGGAGAGATGGAGCAAAGAGGTGGACTGGAAAGGAAGAGGGGAAAGAGAGATAGATGAGAATTTGAGGGAGAGAGAGAGAGAAGTAAAAAAAAAAAAAAAAAGCGCCTGAGATCTTTTGGCACTTAAACTCTTTCGCTTAATGGCACTCAGAGGGATTGACGGTCGAAGGGAGGGGGCACAAAAGAGCATAAAGAATGAAAAAGGAGAGATTAAATCATCACCATCACATCATCTACTTAAATGGATCTACTCTCTCCCTCTACTAGAACATAGAACATTCAATCTCCCCCCATCCCATCCCCACATTTACATTTATTTCTTCCTTGCTTATTCCAGCACCTTTTGTTTTTGTCTTTCCTTCTGCATCCTTCCACTGACTCTCTCTATCCCTTTCTTCATTCTTGATTTGTGCTACCACCTCTCCAACAGTTTTTCTCTCTCATTTCCAATCTAAAGACCCATCTTAGCATCAGATAAATGGATTTATAGACATTGAATACCACAAAGTCACGATTAATGGAGTCACTGAATTAAAGGAATTTGCAGGGAGGGGAGGGAAGTAGAGGTGGAGGGAATAAAATAAATGATGAAAAGGGGAGAAAAGGCCAAAGTCTTGAGCATCATAAATATCATGTCGCTTTATGAAAGAAAAAGTTAATGAAAAAGAAAGCACTGAGCGTCATTCCTTCACAGTAGCTGCTCCAAATCAAACTGCTTTGTCTCGTCTTTTTGCACATTAAAAAACAGATTTGAAACTGCTGTCTGTTATTTGGATATAACAGTCAAAGCAGCCTCACAACCCCACTTACTCTCATTATACCTGTCTCTCTCTTTAGGCTGTCTGTCTGCCTCTTTTCCTGTCTATATCCACTCCTGGTACCCCCACCTTTCCTTCACTCGATCGTCTCTACATTCTCAGTCAAGGCGCTGTCTGTGTTTTATGGGTCCCTGTAGAACAGGGATCTTTTACAGGCCGGCTGGACTTTAGAAGCCCCTTGTTTAGCCGCATCCTGCCTTAATTAAAAACCCCTTTTGTGCTTTCTGCCTTTAACAATGGAAAGAGAGAAAAGGGAGGAGGGCAGGGTGGTAATGTAAAGAGGAAGAGAAAGAGCGAGTGGGCAGAGATAGAGGAGGAGAGAGAGATGGCAGTGAATAGAAAGTGATAGGGAGACAGACAGATAGATAGTAAGGTAGACAAAGGGAGGGATGGAGAGATATGGACAGAGAGAAGATAGCTGTTAATTACAACTGCCATTAACGAGACACCAGTCGGCCTCCTTAGGGAGAGGAAGAAGGGAAAGCAGGAAAGAGAGAGGGAGAAAGGACTGAGGAAGAGAAGAACAAAAGATGGGTAGCGGGATACAGTTCGACACTGATAAGTAGAGATTTTTTTTTTAAGTGTGGCTTCTTCTAATTTCTTAAGCTGTGTGTCAGTAACCATGTACAGTGTGAGCGTGTTTCTCTGTGTGCATGTGTGAGAGCATCACGCGTGTGTGAGGCTGTCTTTGGGATGATTGAGCAGCAGAGAGGCTGCTTACTGATTACCTTTATGTAGAACAAGCCGCTATTGACTGGAGAGTGACGGATGATCATCGGCCCTGAGCATGTGCATGTGTTTGTGTGACTGTGTGGTGTCGTAGATACTTCTCCTCTAGACCCTTTTTCAGCACGGCTTAACTTTTTCCTCTCTCTCTCATTTCTCTTAAGAAACGAGTAATAAATGTGATGGATTGATTGTATGTAGTAGGCAGTTAAAAAGTGACATTTAGGAAACACAGCAGCATTAGAACAAATGGTTGTGATAATTTAACTTTCACCAAATTAATATAATTTGTTCATTTGTTAACTCTTTCCTTTGTCTCTTTTCTTTATAAATATTCATGATATTTACACATTATTTTAATGCTTTCCTTCCTCTTCTTCTGTCTCACTCCCTCAGGCTTCTCTGCAGAATGTCCAGTAAGGAGCGCCACCTTGAGTCCAACTGTCCGTCCTCTTACATAAAGACTGAGCCGTCTAGTCCTGCCTCCCTGACTGACAGTCTAAACCATCACTCCCCCGGTGGCTCCAGCGACGCCTCAGGCTCATATTCGTCCACAATGAACGGCCATCCCAACGGCTTAGACTCCCCGAGCCTTTACGGCTCCAATGCGGGGCCCCTGGGTCCAGCTGGTGGCCCCGGATCGAAGCGTTACGAGGACTGTTCATCAACTATCGGGGAAGACTCGCAGATTAAGTGCGAGTACATGTTGAATTCAATGCCCAAGAGGCTGTGTCTTGTGTGCGGGGACATTGCGTCAGGGTACCACTATGGAGTGGCATCCTGTGAGGCCTGCAAGGCCTTCTTCAAACGCACCATCCAAGGTTGGCTTCTATTTTGGCTTTGTCTCTGTACTTTGTCTATGTTTGTCCCTGTCATTGTCAGGTCTGCTATCATAGGATTGGTTCAATATTTTTCTGTTTTTCTATTTCTATTTTATGTATTGACAGAAAATAGTTTTTGTCTGTGTTGTTTTTAGATCAGATTTTATAAAACACTTTGTGACCGATTTGTGTGACCGATTTTATTTTAATAGGATTAATTCGTCCAAATTTGCATTAAGATTTATATGAAAGCTCATTAATACATCACGACAAAATAGCACAATACAGATTTGTCTTTGATGGAGATAAGGTGTTCTTTTAAAAGGCATGACCTTTCTGGGATTTCTATTTTTTTCTTTTCAATTTCAAAATGCGCTCTCTCTCACACAAGCACATAACCTCAGCCACTATACTAGATCCAGGACATATGATAAAAGCCCCAGGCCAGGTATAAACCCAGATTTTTATATGGTCCATGTCTCCTCCTCTGTCCGCTAAGTAAGCCACCAGGACACCTACCACTGTCTATTTTTTCTCTCTACATGAGCATTTCTCTTTCCATCATACATGCACACACACACAGTGACATAAAATATATGCGTCCAATCAGGTTCATGCATGAACACAAACTCTCACACATGCCCCCCCTTTCACCCTCAACCTTGACCTCTTCTTTATCGTCTTTATCAGGAGTAGTTTCCGGTCAGTTTGTACACTCCTGGATCTATCTGCTTATGCTTTACAGGAAGAGTTAGCTGTAAGCCTGTTGTCTAGGAGGATGCATAGTGTTAGTGGAAAGTTAGAGGTCATGTCTAGGGGTCAGAAGTTCATGTTAGGGGGTAGAGAAGAGAAGGGATAGCGCAGTAATCCACATGGTGAAAGGAGTACTGGGTATTAGGCTCAGTAATCCTTTGCTCGTCTCTTGTTGGGGTTAGAATCAGTCCACAGGTATTTTGTAACTGTTTAATTGCTTTCTTCAGATCGATCACCATAAGTTCTTCATTTACCCTTGCAGACACACTACTGTAGGTCAGTCCCACAGACAACCAATTAGCCATAAAGCAAGCCAGTTCGTCTGTAGTGTTTTTTACACCACAAGAACAGCTATTAAAGGAAATGAGTCGCACTACGATTTGAATGACAGGACCAAAGCTAATGTGTGTTAGTCTCTTAATCCTATTCTTGCTCTCAGCCCCATATATGGTAAACATTTACACTTATTTGGATCGTGTAAGGCTCTGCCATGTGGCTAGACCACTTCTCCTCTGCATCCGGCATGAAGCTGAAAAGTTTTTGAAAATTGAAAAATGTTTCTCTTGTGTCTTTCACCACAAATTCAGAAATAGCCCTCAGTGAGGCCGTGCTCTTACGCTATTGAGTAGTGACTGAGGCAGACAGGGGCGACTGCTGCTGGGGTTTGAACTAACGTAACCACAGTTTGTTTGTTTTTGAGCTTGTGCCAGCAGTTTTGGAGCAAAGACATAGACTTTCTGTACACTTACATCTTAAAACTACTTTCAGAACGTGGGAATTTATGTTCATTGTGGCCATTTGAGTCCCCTTACTGTAACTCATTTTTATATTTCGAACAATATATATATGCGTTTGTTTGCTCGTGTTTGTGTTTTTCAGATAGTTGGTCAGCAAGTGATAAACCTTTGAAGACTTTGGTTTTGTGTGATAATATTTTACGATCTTTTCAAATAACTAATATTCAGCAGGATCGGCCTCTTGTCAGTCAGTCTGTCACTGCAATAACCAAGCTACCAGTCAACCAGCTAGCCATCAGAGATCCACTGAGTCAGTCAGTCGGTCATATCAGACAGGATTCATCTATCTGTCACTGCTTTCTTTCTACTCCGATAAGCAGCTTTCCCAGGAAAACCCCAGAGAGAGAAAGACAGGGAGATGTTGGGGGGGCTAGAAGTCTTCCACATCCACTAGATGGTCACCACTGCCTAGAGATGACCTGTATGTGTTTATTATGGGATGAAATCAGGACACGGTGCAGCTCTGACAAAGGGATTGGAGCACACATACAGAGATAAAACCAAGAGACACACAAACGCACAGAGGCACATTTGCACACCTACACATGTGAAGAGACAGTCACACTCATGACCTTGTAATCATTCTGTGTATAGATTTAACCCCTGATTCATCTGTCATCGCTGCTGTGTTTAGTAGCTCGACCAATTCCAGGGCTTGTTAAAGGTCACAAAGGTGAAGACAGGGTAACAGATTAAATACAGTAGCCCAGCAAACATATAGATATGATGCCATGTTGACAGTAGAGACTCTTCAGAGCATGACCTTGAATAGATTTAAAGCAACACATCGTCCCACTCTTTCTCACTCCCTCATTTTCACTCTGTTTGTAATCCTCCCTTCCCCTGTAGCGGACATGTTGCAGATCAGGACGGACTGAGTTAGAGGGTTATGGGTCAAGACTTTGGCAAAGCTAGTCACGGGACTGTTGTCACGAAAGGTTGTGATGAAATGCAGCAATTTGGTGAAGCAAAGGATGGAAAGCCACATTAAAACAAAGATACACTGTAAAATAGGCTGAAGTGGGAGTATCATATTCAAAGTGTTCATCCCAGTAAGCCATTAAGGTTTACTTGACTAAATAACAGCCATTATTTTACAGTTTTAGTCAAAATGCATTTTTCATTTTAGTTATAGACTGCACACTATACATTTACACCCAATTTTTCTTTTGTTAATAATTTAGTGATTAAAATATACCAACAAAAAGCACAAATCTCAAATGTTTGCGTTACAGTGTTACTGTTAATGTTTGCTTGGATGCAGACTGAGCAGTTATGGATCCACTGGGTCATGACATTATCTTTGGCTACTACACAAGCCAGACTCATCCTCAGACAGTGTGGATGCGCGTTAGCCTGTGTATCTGTGTGTGGGCTTATGGGTCTCTGCTCATCCAAATGTAAATGAGTGCCGGTTGTATGTGTACGTCCGCGCACAAAGACCTGTGTTGATGCACAGTTGTGTGTGTGTGTGTGTGTATCTTGGCTGGAAAGCAGGGCGAGCCTCAGATGGACAGCGGCAGACATATTGGTATGTTTCAACCCATTAGCCAATGAAACCGCAGGTAATCACCAAAAAAACACCTCCAGCTGGATGGGGAAGAGAGGAGAGGAGAGGAGAGGAGAAGAGAGGAGGTGTGTACACCCGTGTGGATAAACAATAAGTTGAGACAAGGAATGAGAGACAGGAGAAAAGGTGGAGGACGGACTGGGCACATGGATGTAGAAAGGAATTAGTGGTATGTGTGTTGCGGTGTGTGTGTGTCGCAGCATGGAGGAAGTGGCTCTGGCAGCTGCTGTTTCTGTGGCATCAGTCCAGCGACACCTGACAACCTGCATCTATCACTCCCTTATTGAGAGAGAGGGATAAAGAGAGGGAGTGAAGAGAAGGGCAAAGTGTGGGAGAGGGAGGAAGGGAGCAATGAAATGGGAAGAGAGGAGTAAAAAAGAAAAGTGGAGGAGATGGGAAGGGTGATAGTGATAAAGAACAAAGGTAAGAGAAGGTGCAGGGACAGTGGTAGTGTAAATATACACTATTCATATTTGCATGTTTGTATATTTTACCGTAGAACATGACATCTAACTACAGTGATCTGGATTCAGATCTAGACCAGAAACTTTGGCGTTTTGTCACCTCTGTTGCCCTCTACCTAGTTCTTTTCCTGTTCCTCTGCAGTTAAAATTATCTTATTTAAAAAGCTAAGGTACCAAAAAAAGGAACGTGAAAGTGAGGTTAGGAGAAGCGAAAAGGTGATATAGGACAAACAGGGAAGCAGGAAATACACACACTAACATTTATTTTACACAGCCTGTACAGTGTGGGCCAGTTGCCATGCAGCAGGTGGACACATACACACATCTCAGAGGAGACCCCCCCCCACTCATGCCAACATGCACACACATAAAGACTAACGTTATGCACATGAGGACAGAAACAAACAAACTTGAGATAAACCTTCTCTTTCTGATTCTGTCTTTAGCACATGCGTCTGTGTTAGTTCCTGAATTAATCTGCTCCTCATGTAAAGGTTGGGTAGAAGCTAACTAGTCCTATTAGTGGTGTTAATTAGACTGTAAGAGTTCCCCTAATATTTAGCATGTTTAGCCTTTACTTTAACTACAAGGCCGATTAATGAGCATCTTGTTGCCCATTAAGAAGTGTTTGTGCATTTAGCCTTTTCCCAAGCTAACTAGCCCCCTTAATCAGCCCAGTAATGAGAAAACATCCTCTACACGGCAGCAGTCAATAGTAATCACTGTTTACTGTGTTTCAGTGGGAGATGCATTGGCTTACTGGGGCACTGTAGTCAGACGGGCATAAGAGCAAGAGGAAGACGGGTTGTTGTTTATTTTTGTTCACATCTCAGCACAGTTCATAGTGTAGATGTATAATAAAACTTCAACAAAGAAACCTGTTTGAGCCATTCTGTAACAGTCCAAACTGTGCTAACAAATCCATAACTGTGTTTCTCTTTGAACTGGGTGGAAGTGAAGTGAAGTGAAAGAGCGAAGCTAAAAATGAGAGAATAGAGTAAAACAATAGTAGAAATAGGTATCATTTAAGCATCTAGTAAAATACAAGGTGTTGAAAAATAACCAGGGGAAGAACATGACAATAAAGAAGCAGAAAGAGATGGGTAATTGCTAATTGTAAAGTAATTTACCCACAACAAAAAAGAAACAGTGAAGAAGTGAGGAATTACAGGTAAAAAATAGTATTAGCCTCTTACACGCCAGGGTTGTGAAGGTAATAGACTTACATCAGGTAATAATCTCCTAGCCTCTAGCTTCATCTGAGTGTTACTGCGAGTCTACTGCAGCTAGTCACGCAACCTCAGCTTGTTCTGGTCAAATAGTTTATATCTATTATAACATGTAACACATGTACATCTTAGACATATAAGTGAATATATTTTTAAATAACAGCAGAAAGCAGATTATCTGCTTGTGTAGAGTATAATATAGAGAGTATAAGAATTTGGTTCCTGTGCTTGCTCTGCACTGAATATTGTCACAGTGCTAAGAAAAGGCCATCTCAAATGTTGAGGTCAAAGGTCAAGATTAAGTTGAGTTCATTTTCACCAAGGCATTTTATTGTATATGTGTCTGTGTCTATCTACAACCATACTCTGTCCATCGGTTCATCTAAATTAAAACTTTTTCTCTGTATTCATGTAGCAGGATGTGTTGAGTACCGCTCTCTACCCACCTGCCTCTGATGTATCAGTCTGAAATGACACCTCTCTTTCTGTCTTCCTCCAACATGTCTCGCCACAGGCAACATTGAGTACAGTTGTCCAGCCACCAACGAGTGCGAGATCACCAAGAGGAGACGCAAGTCGTGCCAGGCCTGCCGCTTCATGAAGTGTCTGACTGTGGGCATGCTGAGGGAGGGTAAGGGAAAAGGTCTCTTACTTATCTTTCTCTGTTAGCTGTGCTTCATGTGGCATTTTTAAATGCTATCACGTTTTTTTTTGTTTATAGAGACGACGCTAAAAAGATTAGCAACTTCTGCTGGGTGCAGTACAGAATTTTGTGTCATTGAGACTGCGTTAGATTTTGAAAGTGGCTGCAGATTGTGCCAAACTACGTTAATGCTAGCGAATAATACATTTACACAAAGGGGTCTCATCTCTTTGGGGACATGCAATGAAGTTTCTGGTAAGTTCGTGAAACACAAGAACAATCTATTTTATAGCTACATGCTGGCCATCTATTCAAATATTGTCACTGGTTTATTGTAGTTTCACCGAAATATCATCAACACTGAGCAATGAACATAACAAATGCTACATGTAACACTTACAAAATGTTAATATATTATCTATTTATATTAGAATATGTTTCTATTTGTATCATGTGCGTCTTGTTACATTCTCACTTCCATTCCCATCCAACCCTTTCGGTCTCTGTTTATCTTTCTTTTTTTCTCAAAGTGAATTTAAGTGCATTCACCTTTCCCTTCCACATAAACAAGTTGCGTCTTGTAGTTTCTGTTTACTGCCGACGTTCGTGGTTTATTTAACTTACTCGGATAAAGATAGAAATTACAGGATAATTGTGACACTTGGCGTTCAGCAGTTGATCACTGGTGAGAATGGTGCGAAAATATGATCTGCCCCCACACCGCTTTGATTAAATACACTCTCGTTTTCCCACTCCCTCGTTGCCTCAGCTACTCTCTCCCCCTCTCGTCTGCCCACCTCTGACCTTTCTACTCCCACCGCACCAATGAAGAGGAAGCAGAGAGAGAGGAAAAGTCGAGGGGTGGAGGGGCGGGGTGTGGGAGAAAGCTTGGAGGAGGGAGGGAGAAGAGATTGATTTATAGGAGCAGAGGAGAGGGACCAGGGGAGGATGAGAGGCAGGGGGAGGGTGGTTGAATGGAGCAGAAAGTGTGTGAAAGAGAAAGGAGAAGAGAGGAGGGTCAAGGTTGTAATTGATGGGAGACCTGGCCTACGCCCCCTTCCTTACAGTGGTCAGGGAGCGTGCTTCTGCCGGCCCTCTCCTCCATCCATTCCTGTCTTCACCTCTCCCTCCAATTCTCCCACTCGCTGTTATTGTATTGTTTCTGTTGCTTCTTTTATGCCTTTCATCCATCCATTCTCGTCCTCACTGGCTGTTCTTTCCATCCTGTCTGCACCGTGACTCTCATTCGTACCTGCAGCTTTTCACCCACTCAAAAATCTTTATGTGACACACACACAACAGTTTAAAATGGTTTTTGGAGACAACACCATGACAACATTTAATACAAACGTTTTATAGGTTTCTAACTTCATTTCTTAGCAACAAATCTGCATCAGTGTAACAAAAATCTGTAAAAAATGTCTTTGTTTTACTGTGGCTAAAACTGTAGTACGCTAAAACTTTCATTCTGTAAAACAGGAGATAACGTCAAGACAACATTTCACCATCCAGCGACACTTAAAGGCACAGAAACACACACACACTGACACAAAATTTATAGACATCCTGGGTCCCGTCACTGCTTTCAATGACCCAAGTTTCACTTCAGTGCAAAAGCATGCTCTGTTTTCTCCTGTTTCTCTCTCTCTCTCTCTCTTGCACACCCTCCCCAACAAGCTGCTGCTGTCGCAGCATTTGTTCTCCCGGTTGATCTGACATAGGCAGAACCTATGTCTCATCTCCTGTTTTGTCTCGTGTATAAGTGTGTGGTCACAAAAACACACACGTGTAAGCACATGTATTATTGGCAGCTCCAGCAGCCTCGCAGTTCCACGCAGCTCAGACTGCATCCTGCTGCTTCACCCAGTAACTGCATCACCTCTAACTCAGAAGCCGTCATTTAAAAGAGCATATTTTTATAAGTCATTTTTAATTAAATTTTTTAAAATTTTGTTTAGCAGTGAGTAACGGGGTAGCTTGGATAGAGAATGAAAAACAAGAACAAAAGAGGTTGTAGGGATGTGGTTCAGAAATTACAGATTGGTTTTGTATAATAAAACATCAAATCACTCATTTTATTGTCAAGAAACACACTGTGTGTACATTGGTATGTTTCTGTCCTGAGCAGGCAAACAAATAGCTGTCTGTTGTTGCTCCTGCTTCACACACACACTCACACACACACACACTTTGGCCTACATATATATACATCAACATGACAGACCACAGCCACCCCATTTGTTGTGCTGGATGTGAATTTAATACAGGGGGTCCCGCTCTACATATGAATAAGGGTCATTTGGAAAATTGATACATCCATTTTCTTATATTTCCTCATTTTCACTCTTTCCGAACCCATGGGAAATTTGAAAAAGATCAACATCTCTATAAAAGCTAAACATATTTCTTCGCCATTGCTTTATTCTACCAGATATATTAGTTTATAATACTGTATATAATTTATTGTTCTTTTAAGGAACTAGTGCCTGCTGTGGAAATACTTCTGTAACTGTCTCCTCAAACCTATAATATTCCCACTGGTGTCACTGAATTGAAATAACTGTGAAAAAGAAATATTTTATTTTACATAGATAAAATGGACAGATATTATGTAAAGGTATTGTAACTTAAAATGTCAAAAATCTGCTTAATTGTGTCAAAAATCAGCAAAATGTGTGGATTGTTTCATTTTTCATCATATTTGTGATTTGTTAGCAAAGAAAGTGAGGTATATTTACCAAGTGCAGTGTTTAGTCACATTTTACAGTGGACTAATAATACTGTACTGTACACCCGATTAAAGTGTGATGTACAGTATGAAATTGTTAAACCTGGTTAAAACATCTTCTCACACGAACTAAAAACTCTTAGCTCACACAAAGTTTAAGAGCATTCCTCACTGTGTTTCATGCCACCGCTTTAGGTTTAAGCATCATTGTACTAGAGTTGCATAGATGATAATGGTAAGTGGCTAGATCAGTTAGCATCAGAGCTAACTGTTGTTGTCGGGGGCTCGCTCACGGGAGAAAGGTGAAGATAAAGTGGGAAGAAGAGTGGAGAGGAAGTGGGGTGGAGGATATGCAGTAGTGCGTGTGTTGCTGTATGTGCGCACACGCACTGCAGTTTACCCCTAAGGGCAAGATCGGCCTCAAATTAGCTTTGTCGCCCAGGGAGACAGAGAGGGTGAGATGAGGAGCAAGTGAGGCAGCAAAAAGTATGTGTGATGGAGAGAGATTGGAGAACAAGAGGCCAGAGGGTCAGTAAACCAACTGAGAGTGGAGCTGTTTCTTTGCATGTTCTGTTAAACACACACCTGATCATGTGATTACACACATGCACAGTCCTGTGTGTGTGTGTGTGTGTGTGGAACATTGGATTTTCTCACCTGCTTTTGTGAAGAGGAGGAGGAGAAGAGAGGAATAAACAAGCGGAGGGTAAACTGAAGGAACGAACGCTGGGCTCCCACCCGCCAATATGTAGCAGCTAATTTCTGGAGCAAGGCAATTAAAAAGCCTGACTTTATTATGAGAACTTCCCCTCTGGCAATGGCTGTCTGTCCATTTTTAATGAGGTCATAATGATGCGTCAGCTGAACACAGAAAGGTCACGGGGGCGTGGCTTAAATCTGCCTAGAGAGAGGGGAGCATGGAGTGAGAGAACGGGTATAATTGCAGGTAAAAGGTGAAAAATAAGGAAACATGAGAAGGTTGAGAATGATTTTCAACACAAAAAATACGTTTCGTTTAATGTATTTAAGAAGCCAATAAGCTGTAAACCAGCAAAGCTAATAACACTGAAGCTGCCAGTCATTTTCATTTATGTACAATTGGCAAGGCAAGACCAATATAATACATTCAACATCAGCATTGATGCATAGCATAACCACGGACAGAATGCAAAACACAGATCAGAATTTTGAACATTTAAAGGCTTTGGCAGAGGCTCCAGCAATGTTCAGTATGCATATGGTCATATCAACAGATTTGCTTCCATGCAACATAGCAGCTTTGATGATGGCACGTCTGGTGAATTGTGGTTAAACCGTCAGAATGTGTTGAATCTAAAACCAAAGCCTCCTCCTCTGTAATGCCAGCTGGTTTCAGATGGTCGACTACTAGAGAGAAAAGTCCACGGACTGCAAATATAAACCCTGGCACGCTGCCTCACACATGCACACACAGACACACTTAGCCGTTTGTGCCAACTTTGGCCATGCTCCCCACGGCCTCTGAGACCTAATGAGTGAGATCGGGTGGAAGGCCCCAGTCTGTGTGAGTGTCAGCACTTATGTGTGTTTGGTGTGTGCATACAGCTGGTGGTGTGTGTCATAACTCTCCTCATAGCTCAACGATCACGACTGCTGCTGTCCGATCTCATTCTGCCACACACGTGCAGCCATCGAAGCCACAATCAAGACAACTGGCCAAAACACACTTACTTACAACATGCACAATTTGTCTCTCATAAATGACACATTACTTGAAACATATAAAAGAAATGAAATGACAAAGAGCAAGAGGTTTGAGGGGCCATAAAACAGATAAATGAATACAAGAAGAAAGTAGAGGATGACTAGAGGAGGAGAGAGGGGAGGAGACAAGAGGAGAGGATGGGGAAACAGAGGAGGGGAGCGCCAGACAACTGGTGGCGTCTGGCATTCCCCCATGGGATACTTGTAGCTAAATCTGGCCCTGTAGCGTCTGTCCTGAGTGAGTGTGTGTGCGAGTGTTTGTGTGTGTGAGGGGCATCTGGTTGCATCCCAGCTAGAAAGGAGCGATAATGGAAAAGCCGTGACGAGAGATCTGCCCAAGTGGTCCGCTCTCTTTTCCATACACTTTCTTTTTCTTTTCTCTTGAGAAGATGAGAGGAGAAGGGAGGAAAAGTGGCTGAAAGAAACCGCATCAGGACACATTCCATAGGTGGGAGCTGAGTAGCAATAGCAGCCTAAAACAAATTCCCATCAAAAAAATATACGAAGTGTCAGTGTGCTGCTTTGCCATCTTACTTCAGGTTGTTATAAAAACACCTTCTTGGACGTAGAGTTGAATGTGTCACATTGTGCTGTAAAAGAAAATAAATGCTTCAGTGTGGAAAAGGCAACACTTTTTAGGGACCTCACAGAGTCTCATACACCAGTGACAGCCACCTGCCCGCTGCCTCAGGCACTGCTGTTCTGATCTGTTCTGGTCTAAATAAACGTCACTGCATGACACAACACACACTTTCCTCTTAAAGTCCCCCTCCACCCCTCATTCACACTTTTCATGCCTCCGTGCCGGCGATAGCCAGGACCGGAGGCATTATGTTTTCGGGTCATCCATCCGTCTTTCTGTACAGCCACAAAGTTCTTGTGAACACGATGCGGGAACTCCTTCAAATTTGACACAACTGTCAACTTAGACTCAGTGATGAACTGATGTGGTTTCTTCACTGTCTGAACCAACCAGATAAATTAGCACACCACAATAATGTTCTGTTTTCCTGTTGTCCATTATTACATCAACACTACACTGAACACACACATTGATACACACCCAGAGGAACATAAGGTGATAACCTGGTCTGTTTTGGAAGAAAGACTTCAACCTTGTTACAACTTCAATTACCATAAAACCACCACCACCACCCGTCTCTCTCTCTCTCTTTCTCCTCTTCTTCCGCCAGTCATTGTTTCCCTGTCTCTGCCTCTGTAAATGCTATCTTCCACCTGTTCTTTTTCATCCCTCTCTACCTTTCTCTCTTTGCTCTGATCAAATTTTTTTGTCTTCCTAGTCCCCTGTCCACTCTATCCCACACTTCTCGCCCTCTTTCATTCTCTTATCATATCATTGACCATCTGAAATCAATCCATTCCTCTTCTCCTCCTCTCTCTTCCCATGCTTGCAGGTTCAAAACCACTTAGGTGTCAAAGGCATTTCACTCGCAATCCTTCAACTGTTCAAGAACACAAACACACACACACACACACACACTGACACAGTAACGCCAGTGCAGTGTAAAATCTATGCTGATGTGATCAGGGCAGATCATGTTATTGACAGACAGCAATATTCCCAAGATGGGAACGATTCACCTTCATCATTGTCACTGTGTGTGTGTGTGTGCAGCATGTGACAAAAGTGACACAATATTAATACAAATGTGAATGAAAACAGGACCAGAACTTCCGAAAGTCCTCCGACCCCTCTACAGATTATTGTAGGTCTAGTTTTTAACTGATAAATCTGTCATTTTCTCTCATTGATCCGCACTCAATAACCTCAGTCACAAAGTAAAAAAAAATTTTTGCAAATTAAATTTCATTTGCAGAAGTATTCTGACACTTAATCTCATACTCTGTAGAATCCCTTTTATCATCAATTACCACTTTGAGTCTCCTTGGGTAGGTCTCTCCAACCTTTGCACACCTGGATTGGGGATTTTTGGCCATATGCCTTTTACTCAGAGTGGCTTCTGTCTAGCCACTCTACCATAAACTCCTGATTGATGGAGTGCTGCTGTGATGGGCGTCCTTCCAGCAGCTTCTCCCGGCTCTGCAGAGGACTTATAAAGCTCTGTTAGAGGGACCACTGGGTTCTTGGTCACCTCCTACTGCTTTCTGAAGCCACCGTGTGAAAAAGTAGAGTATGTTTTATTAATTATGTCATTAAATATAGTGTAACACAAACATTAGGGACCAAATTCTGATTTGTTTGCATGTGTGTTTAAGTAGAATCAATAGACTGAGTAGTGTTGTGCACTTGTTTGACATAATTAACCAATTTAACCTTTTGGGATTTCATCTTCTCTTCTTTCATGGATCTTTCCTTTTCTCTCATTATTTTGTTCCTATCTTGTTTCCTTCATCCTTCTTTTTGCATCTCATTTCATTTCTTCTCATTCACCTTTCTTCTTTTGTTTACTAGCCCATCCATTACTTACCCATCCCCTCTTATTTCACAGCCTATGTGCTACTCTTTTCTCCTCTGTTCTCTTTATTCTACTTGCTTTTACCATAATCTTCCATTAATGTTTTTTTATCATTTTTTATCTAAATTTTATTTCTTTTTTCTTGCCTTTTATTCCATTTCTTACCCATTCCCTGTTCAATTATTCTGTTCTTCCCCTGCCTTTTCTTTTTCTGTTTTACATTTACTTTTTTCTGATCCTTACATTTCCTCTTCCCCAACGATCCTCCTCTCCTCTCCTCTCACCTACTGTCCTCATTCTTTTCCTCATCTCTCCTCTTGCCCATTCTTTATGATTTGAAGGCTCATTTGTTAAGAGGAGGTAAAGCGCTCTCACTCTCCCCCTTGCCTCTTCTTGTCTCTTTTTTGTGGGCTTTGGAAATATAATTTTCAATTTTTAATTTGATTCATTTATATTTGATCATTAATCAGTGCTGAGAGAGAGTTAATTTGGTGGAAAATAGATGAGGTAGTTAGAGAGGGTTCTTTATGAAGTGAGCTCTGCACAGTGCTGGGTCTTTTAGGTAGAAGTAAAAGAGAGAGGAAAAATTGAGAGCTTGCATGTAAGAGCCAGCATTTAACAGAAAGTAGTGTGAAAGTGTATAATAAGCCTGGTTCTTTAAAATTGCTATATGAGGAATCTTTCAATATCAGTCAACCATTATTATATTTGTTTTAACAATTACTATTACAATCTACCAGAACATACATGTTCATAGTCAGTTTGATATCAATTTGGCACATGTTTTGTATTAATAACTGACAAAGATGGTGCAGAAAATTACAAGAGAACCATTTCACTGAAGTACAAACCTTAACTGAAACTTCTTTGGCTGTAAAGTAGAGAAGGAAATTGTATTAATTTTTATTTCTTTATAGGGACCAGTTACAGAAACACATTCTCCATTATGTCCAACAGGAGCAAACAACTGCGAGTGATAGACAGTGTAATATTTTGGACACTCATATCTCACTGGTGACATTGTGCTGGTGCAAATTAATATAGACTACTGCTCCAGTTATTGATCCTGACCTGGAGGGGCGGTAGGGTCAGCTTCTCCCACAGGTAACATTATAGTCAGTGCTGTTTTTTTAAATCTATTCTTATACCATGCTGCTTTCTTAAACAAGTGGCCAAGCTGGTGGTATCACTGATATACATATGTTTTGCATACTACACTTCTTTCCAGTAAGATTTTTTTTTTCAGAACTTGCTCTAAGTAGATATGTGATTGAAAAATAGCTTTTTTAACTCAAACCCTTTCTGTCCACTGGTCTTTATTCATCCTACTCATGTGAACTTGTGCTTTTTCCTTTGCTTCTACCATCTTCTGCCTTTTCTCACTGTGTTTCTGCTGTCTGTCCATCTCCCTCTCCTCTCCTGACCAGCCGCTGACCCAGGTAGTGACTGTTCAAGCTGCTTGCGGAGGCTGGGGGTGTGGGTTAGAAAAACATAGCAGTGTGTGAATTTGTGTGTCTGTGCGACAGAGAAAGCAGCGAGTGGGTGTGTGAGTGGGTTTTACCTCCTGGTGTTAAGAGTTTCTTGACCGTTTGCTGACACTGGGCCCCCCACTGTACCTGGACTGTCAGCCCTTCTGTCTGCCTATCTCTGTCTCGAGCGCAGCAAACATACACACACAGATGCGTGTCGTGCTCAGTTCACTGGTTGACTGCTGCCTGAGCTAGTTAGAGCTTTCTAGCTGACTAAATTTTCACATAAATAATGTGTGCACCCTGATCACCGTAAGATGGTTTGAATAAAAGCAGCCACCGATATGTCCACATGTATAGATAAAACTGGAGAATACATGTTCTTATTGTCATGTAATGCACAAACATGCTCTGTAATTTTATTCTTTCATGCCAGTAAGAAGTCTTTCTGTTAAATATCTCAGGTGTGTTGTCTTTAAAGTGGTACAAGTACTGCTTTTCTTTTCTTTACATACATAAAAATCAGAATCCAAAATTATCTTCTATCTCACTCGTTTTTTCTTTTTTCTCAGATTTTTTCTGAATTCTGAATTTCTGAATTGAAAAACTTCTTATAAATATTTTCTAGAGGTCTGCTGAGTGTTAGTGACTTTTCCTGATTGTATTGACTTCCTATTTCTCTGGAAGTTTCATTTTATTTGTTGTGCAAAAAGTCAGATTAATACTTGAGAATTACTTCAAGATAAAAGGGTACCAGTGTCTCATTTTCATTTTATACAGTATAGAAATATAGCATAAGGTTGATTTTGAAGCATTTTGCATCCCTCCTCTCCTCTCCTCTCCTCTCCTCTCCTCTCCTCTCCTCTCCTCTCCTCTCCTCTCGGGTACATGACACCTCTGTCTTCCTTATCCATCTTTAAGTGGTAACCACGGTAACATCCAATCCCTTGAGAGATAGGCCTAATTAAATTAGGACTCCTTTGTGTCAATTAATTAACAAGACACAGAGAGAGAGCAATAGAGAGACAGAGATTGAGAAAGAGACAGGAAAGGAGTCAGAAAGCCAGAGAGATGCAGTGAAACAGAGGCCTTTTACTCAGATGGTGTCTCCATAAATTTGTCTTGCTGTAGAATAAAAGAGGCAAGTGAGTTAAGCAAGCTTGACAATAACATATAAGTGCCAACATGCATAACAGATACACACACAAGCATAAACTGCAGAAACAGCAGTTATCACCTCTTCACACTCATGTCATTTATAACCATTCCATAGTTGTTCATCTCTCCCTCTGCTCTCTTTTTATTGTGCTGGTAAACTTGCAGATTTGTTGTTTTTCTTGTCCTATTGTTAAGTTGTCAAACAAAAAGTCAATGCACAGTACATAGTAATGACACCTAGTTCTTCTCTCTGACATTTCCTGCAGGTGTTCGTCTGGACAGGGTTCGTGGTGGGAGACAGAAGTATAAACGCCGGATAGATGCCGACAACAGTCCATACCTGAACCCACAGCTGGCCCTGCCCCCCAAGAAGCCATGTAAGAACACACACAAACCACCTCTGTCTGGTAACAGTGTGTGTAATGCACTGTGATTCTCAAGGACAAGAATGTGCATACTGTGTTCAGTGCACTGTAACTTCTAATCTACAAACTGAAATATGTACTACATGTGTGGCAGCAGCATTTTAAACTGCATGCTGTGATAAACACCACACATGAAAGTCCCATCTAGTTATAAACAGATAATATTCAGATTCAAGCATATTGTCTGACTTTGTGCAGGCACAGGTTGTTGTTTTAAAACCAGATGTACAAAGAGCTAAATGTCCATCCGTTTCCTTCCTAATGGAGGCATTTGCACAGTAAAAACATTGAAACACCCTCACACACACGCGCGCGCACACACACAAACACAAAAGGATACAGGGTAGTGAGAAGCCCATCTGTTTGGCTCCAAGTTTATCTCCCTGTCTACTGCTACCAGTTTGGGGTTGTAACATTTTATGTGTAATATTTCACTCTAAAGGTATTCATTTACCTCTGGCTGGATTGGCTGTGTTTTTGTAAGAATAAAACCACGGCCAACGCCTGATGATTGAAAAATTAACAAGGGACAGAGTGTGTGAGAGTGACAGAGAGACAGGTGGAGAGAGAGAGAGAGACTGAACCTAAATGAGAATGTTTCTCAGAGAGAGAGAGGGAGAGAAAGAACAGGGAAGGGAGTGAGAGAGAGAGGGAGAGGGGCCAGCCAGAACCCTAATCCGGATTAAATCCAATCTGGCAACCACATCAAAACTAGAGTTAGCTCTCTAGCTAACCGTCTGCTCGCTCACATATACACACACACACACACACACACACACATGCAGTGCAGATTGAGCAGTGTTTAGCAGCTTGGTCCCCAAAGCCCATTTTGCTTAAAGCTGAAGCATATTCTGCTTTAGGCCAATATGCTGAATGGCTGCATGACAGCTTACCAGGACTTCTGCACTACTAATCATTGCAATGATGAGATACTGTCATGTGTGTGGGTGTGTGTGTGTGGACACTGGATATTTTTTTATTATGTACATGTTTGCATACACAGAGCATATGTGTGCTTCTCCTACCTGATCGTATTCACGGGAGATGTAGACAGTTTTTCATGAAACTATTTTAGCAGTGTTATTCATGCTTTACTCGCTTTTTTAATACCGTAATGTCTCTCCGACATAAAAATAAGCCCACACTCGAAAAACAAAACCAAAAAAAACATAGGGTTGATATAGACTTCCTACATCTCTCTTTTTCCTCCTCTTGCACACACAGTCAATACACAGACAAAATCTTTCTGTCCCTCTGTCTGTCTCTCAGATATACGCACACCGCCTATCTATCTGTAGCCCAATCCCTAGCCTCAGCGTCCTCATTGATTGTGTGAGAACAGAACAATAGCCCAGGGTTTGGAAATGGGCTTCCATTGATTCTAATTAGGGAAACATTAAATAAGATTTACCCACAGATACTGCACTGTGACTGGGATTGGTTGGGCTCAAACGACCCTGGAGCTGGAGCTAGAGAGAAGAGGATGGAAAGAATAAATATATATATATATATGTCTACAAATGTGTGTGTGTGTGTGTCTGTGTGTGTGCAGCAGAACTGGGGGTGGGGAGTGTGAGATCAATACACAACTCATCCCCCCAACTCTGTTTCACTCTCTCTTGCTGTTTATCTCTATCTAGCTGTCGCTCTCTCTCCTCTTCCTGTCTGTCTTTTACAATCTGTCCATGACTCTGTTTCTACCTGTCTCTCTTCTCCCATTTTTTCATTGCTTATCTCTCTCCCTCTCTTTTTTCTTCTGTCCCTCACCCCTCTCTTGCTCTTCTATCCTCTGTTATTATTCCCATGCTTGATTAGTCAGTGGATTAATTTGGAAGCAGGGTATCAGTCTGTTACTAATGGGCCATAGAGATCTCATCACCACATGTCACTGTTACCAGCTGAGCTGTTTGGCTTTCAGTATTATCTTCCCCTTCTGTATGTATCAGCGAAGCTTCTTAAGGCTGTAATACAAAAGACGACATTTTGGGCAACGTGAATCAGCAGCCTTAATCACCTTTAATCACACCTTGGAGCACCTCCTAATCTGGAAACATTTCAATAATTTCTTGATCTTTTGTCAAGTGCATTTTCATGTTTAGTCCTGCCAAATTACTGGAATCAAATCAATTATCTCAGGCCCGATTGTTGACAAATTCCAAAGGCCATTTACAACCATTGTAATCAAGCATTTTATTATTAAATTCTGTTCCTATTGCATATTTTTATTAAATGGAATGGAAATGGAACATTGCTGGCACGGCGCTGCAAGAAAGACTTTCCAAATGAGGTCTAAATTAGATTATTGTACTTAAGTTAAATTACTCTAACATTCTTCCAGTTGTTTCTCTATGTTCATATGAAAACTGAAACTGCAATATGTATAACATCCAACATTGTGATTGGAGTGCTGCCGTATTATGCTGCTTTTTTACTACTTACACGAGGAAGTACCTGCGAACATACGTGTTACCTAGCAGGTCATGTTATCAAGGACTTTGCATATGAGCTTTCACATTCTTCACCGGATTGGTGTGGAAGAGCTTGTAGCCTGATATGGCATAAATTCACCATCTCTCTGTCTCTGTGTCTTTCTCCTTGTCTGGTGGTCATGTCAGTTGCCTTTGGCTGCCTTGCAGATAACAAAATCGTCTCTCACCTGCTGGTGGCCGAGCCAGAGAAGATTTATGCCATGCCCGACCCAACAGTACCAGACAGCGACATCAAGGCCCTGACTACGCTTTGTGACCTGGCGGACAGAGAGCTGGTGGTCAACATCGGCTGGGCCAAACATATCCCAGGTAGGAATAAAAAAGTGCTGAATGCTCAACTGGACTTTCACAGTGAACCTGACTCCATGTTCAGACACTGTTACACAGAGGATGGTAGATTTCATATATACAGCGTAGATACACAAATATTATTGCTGTGTGTCAGGTACACTTCAGGCACACTTACCTACACACACCTGGTGCTAAGGTGTGACCTTTCACCTTAATCCTCTGACAGTTTGAACTGTTGACTTCACCTGAACAACCAAATGGCCTCTCTGGTATCACACCATCACACACACACAAATTCTGACCTTTTGAACCAAACAGTTTGATCCCTTACCTTTGACATGTGGGTATGTGTTTGGGTTTGTGTGTGTGTCCTGATCTGCACTCCCAGTACCATATATCTTACACAGCCCTTTAAAACCACAAAGTTCAATGTCTCTTTTAGTCTATAGCACATCTGTTTCCCTCTACAGGTTCATCACTAACACAGAATTTGATCTAATCGCCTTAAACTAACTCCTTTGTCTCTCTTAATCTGTTCAAAATTTAATCTGGACTACAAGATGATATAAATTATAATACTGACAGAGCCAGAAAATCTGGAAACAAGAAAATATGATTAATGCATGAAGCTAAAACAAAGAGGAAGACAACGAGCCAGACGTAAGGGAGGAAGAGCTGGAAAGCGTAATCTGGTTTTGGTGTTAGTGACGGAGCCTGCTGTGACAGCAGAGAAGAGGGAAGAGCAGTGTCTCAGATTAACACAGATTAGCACAAAGATTAGTGCCATTGTCGACGGGAAATATGGTTATAGAATAGAATAGAATGGAAAAGAATAAAACAGACTAGAGTCACCACCTATTCCATTGTTCAGGGAAACGTCAGCCTAAAGACATAAATACCACTCAGTCATGCTGCGTATACTGTAACACTAAGGTGAATGAAACATGGTCTCCAAATATTTTGGATTGTATCAAGAAATGTGAGCGTGATTGAGCAAAAGAGATAAAGACTGTTTGCTTCTTGTTAGAGTACTGATCTCTGTAGTGATATATGGACAGAAAGAAGACATGTATAATGATGTCAATTTCTCCTCAAAACAACATAAAGCCTCATTTATATCTAAACTATCTCATTTCCTCTAATCTCCCTGTAAACCCTTTTTTGTTCTCTTTCAATTAACTTATTCTCACTCCTACTTTCTGTGTCTCTTCTCTCACCTCTAGCATGCATCTTTATAAAATACATACACACAAAGAACTTACAAACATACCGACATACACATCATGTATATTTAATATTTTTTTGTTTCTCTGTTTGTTTGCATCGAGCGTCATTTTCTTTTGCTCACCTTTTTTACAAGTGAGTAGACTGAGTTAGCCAGGTTATGTGCTGGGCTGAGCTCGTGTGTGTGTGTACAGCTTTCTGTGTGGAGGGAGCGAAGCGCAACGATTGCTTGGCGGAGGAGAGAAGATGGCGTGATTAGATGAATGAGGAAGGCAATCCACTGCTCAGAGAGAAAGATAGAACTCTTCATCTTCCAAGTGTGCGTTTGTGTGTGTGTGTGTGTGTGTGTGTGAGATGTGAACGCCTTATGAAATCCTCACTGTTTACAACACTGAACACTGATCTAATACTCAAACCCACACACAACACACACACTCATGTACACACACAAGGTGATCTACTGTTCACTCAGACTGGAAAGGATTGTCAAGAAGAAATACACCTCCTCAACATTCTTTATCAGCCTCTTACAAACACACACATACACACAAAAGGCAAACAATAAAGAGCCTAAAATAACATAAGTCTTGAATAGAATTGAACAGAATAGACCTGTTAACCTCTTTGCAGCCGTCTTGTTTCACATCTTGTCAAGTGTGTGTGTCCTTGTGTGATATGACTATGTGCAGGGCGCACATGTGAACACACACATGCACGCACACACACCTTTGCTCGCCATGGTACAGTAATTTTTTTAATCAAATTGATGGAGAGAGACAGAGAGACAAAGAGAAAAGAGACAGAGGCAGAGGGAGGAGAGGTGAAGCCAATTTATGCTTCATGATATGGCTGCGCAGCGCTGCGTACACGCACAGACGTACACGCACAGACGTACGCGCACACTCAGGCTGCTAACAGTGGTAACAACGTGTCAAGGCGAGCGCCAGGCAGCTAATTTGAAGTCATTAGATGTCTGCCGCACTGGCAACAATTTGTTACGCTCGCACACGCACAAACACACACACAAAACCACATCACATACACACACTGAGTTAAGAGCCGTCTGCGGATAGCGAGGAGGCTAAATTGTAAACTAATTTAAACATCACTCAGCGTTAGAGAGGCTGCCTGCAAGACAGGCCCCGGATAACAAGGCTACGGTACGTGTGTGTGTGTGTGTGTGTTGCTAGTCATGTTTGACACACAGTCGCCCAACCTTAGAGACTTGTGACAACACTCACACATATACACACACATCTCTTTGATTGGTTCTTTTATTCTAACGCCTGGTGTTTGAATGTGTGTGTGTTCACGCTCATTTCAATACTGATATGGCCTATATGCAAACATTTGATATGTCATTAGGAGAGGAAAATGAGGTTTCAGACACAGTGTGTGTCTCTTGTTATCCCACAAGGAATGGGAGACTAGCATGCGCGTGTCCTCACACATGCATGTGTGTGTTTGAAAGAGACGAGGCATATTGAAATGCATGGAAACGCATGTTTACATCCATAGTAGATACAGTATATGAGCAGTACACACACACAAACTGGGGGTATTATTCAGAGCGTGAAAGGCCTTAGCATCCAATAATGTGGATTAGTGAAGAGAAGATCTCATTTTAATAGCTCTCAAAGAGAAAATTCCAGTTGCATGTTAGGCTTCTTGTCATACTCAAGTGTACGTGTGTGTGTGTGTG
The DNA here is from genome assembly GCA_032362345.1 of Sandelia bainsii. Classification (NCBI taxonomy): domain Eukaryota; kingdom Metazoa; phylum Chordata; class Actinopteri; order Anabantiformes; family Anabantidae; genus Sandelia; species Sandelia bainsii. Next base: position 3,667,800 of record JAUMHL010000018.1, read on the forward strand.
TGTGTGTGTCTGAAGGAGGAGCAGTCAGGTGAGAGGAGGAGGAGAAGAACAGCAAATATTTAAACAGGAGCGAATGAGAGAGTGAATTAAAAGAAAGAAAGGCCATTCAAAATGAGCCATTTATCTGTGTGTAGAATTAGTCTTTTCATCCTCTCTTTTCTCTTCTCTTACTCCCTCATCCTCTCTCTCTCTCTCTCTCTCTCTCTCTCTCTCTCTCTCCCCCCTCGTAATAACTAAATGACTACCGGGCAGTCATGCTAGCAGCTCTTATCTAGACTTGCGGACACAAAAGGGAAAGACAGACAGGCGAGCACTTGACGAAAGAGCAGTGAACGAACAAATGAATGAATCAACGAACGAGAGCCAGAACCTATAACACTGTCTATTTTACCAGAACCAGGGGCCTTGCCATTAGTGCGTTTTATTACTACCACCTCCCCCATTCTTTCTTTATTCAAGAAAGAAATTGCTCTTGGGCCACCCCCCACTTCCCCTCTACTATTCTCTTTCTTCCCTATCTCCTCTTAGTTGCTCTTTCTTTTCTTAGTCTTTCTCCCAATCTGTCTTTCGTTCCCCTTTCAATTTTGACACTCAGGATAAGCGGTTTATGTGTCTGCAGCCACGCAGTATGATTGAGCTGTAACAATGGGGGGGGGGGGGGGGGTTGCTGTCAGTCTGTTCATTTAATCGGCCTTTATGGAGATACGAGAGAAGGGGTTTGGATGGTGGTGATGATGGGATAGTAGGTGACGAGGGAAGTCCTCTCGCTCCGCTTCCACAGTTATTAGTCTGTCTCTTTATTATTACATCGCTTTCTTCCTCTTACTGCTTGTCGGGATTTGGGGATGAGCGTGAGGGTCTAGGTGGTTGTTGTCAGCACGGACTTCCTCTTTGATTCTGTTGTGGGATTTTAAGATTGTAAACATGCTGAATTTGTGTTCACTATTTTACTTTAGCGCTCTTTTGAACAACCCCCTTTCTGATTTGCATCATGCGACACAATCTAAAATTGAGTCTTCTAAGGCCTTCAGGGGTGGCTAGTCTTCTCAGAGGCTCATTTTCAAACAGCAGTCAGTGTCTCAGAGTGACTTTATCATGATGTAAAACATGCTCAAGTGTCTCTCTTCCTGTTTCAAAAAGGTTCTGTAAGAAAGGCTCAGAGTTTCTCTCTAGCCAGAAGGAAACCCCCAAAACTACCGTGGGAGACACAAGGAGAATATGAAGCTGAGATTTAAAACACAACATACTAGGCTGCAGCGAGAGAAGGGAAGGTTGTGAAATGGGGGGAAAGTGTCACATACATAACCTCAGTACCACCTAGATACTCCTAAAGAGGCTTTAACACAATACTATGTTGACCCAGTGGCTAAATACTGTACCTCCTGCCTCTTTAACCTCTCTCTCTCTCCACCTCTGTCTCTTTCTGGCTCTCCCTTTTCTCCCTGTCTTTGACCTGACCTCCCTCCCTCCATGGTATCCTTAACCTCTTCATTATTAAATCAACCTCATCTCTCATCCCCTACCCCCGCACACGCCCCCTTTTCCCCTATTCCCTCATGTCCCCTCTCTGTGTTTCTCTTTGGTTCTGTCTGTATCCTGCGAATTCGGTGAGTCCAAGTCCAGCCTCAGATTTTATATCAAGTAAGCATCAGTAAACAAAGTCCATCCTGTGCTTTTCCTCTTCTGTTATTCTGCTGTGCTCTGTTTTGGTCAGGTTATAAATGGCTTTCACACTGAGATTTAGTTATTAGCCGTTTAGACTGCCAGTCTGTCTGTCTGTCTAGTAAACAAACAGTCAGTCAATCAGCCAGAAAGACAGTCAGCCAGCAAATATTGATTACTAGAAGTGTCCTGCTCCTTTTCAGCAAATCAAATGTTGAGTCTCAGCAACCAAAGGGAACCTCTGCACACAAACACACACATGCACATGTATGCACATGGGTGCTCAGATCCTTGACACTGAAAGTCCAGCTCAGTAAATTAACACCGACGCTCACTTTAACACTTTGCAATGAGCTCCGAGAGATGCAGAAAAGCACTGTGTGAGCATGCGTGTTGGTACAGTTATGTGAGCGAGGACTGTAAAAGCCCAGACTGGTGGTGACATCACTCTACAGCCTCACTCATTAACTCTGGTGATGTCATCAATCAGCAAAGAGGTTGTTGGGCTTGGTAGCAGAGAGTGGTAAATCAGAAGAGAAACATCTCTCTGCCACCACTCACACAAACACACTTTTTACTCTTCCAACTGCTAAATCAATGAGCTTTATTGGCTTGAAACTTCTGAAACAATACTGCCTCCTTCATGTCCTAATTTCTTCCCTTCCTCTGCACTCACTGTGCATCCTCTACATTTTTAGAGTGTCTCCCTCTCAAAGATATTACCCTCTAAAATGTCTGGAAGTACACATGGAAACACACACACACAAACAGACTTGCCCCCATTCTGTCGGCTAAGGCTAGTTCACGTTGACAGTCACAGCATGCTGGGTGCCTTCTTAGCACATAAACACAAGACACAAGTGTACAGTGCATTCAAATAGACACACACATACATTGTGTGTTTACAGTACACGGTAGTATCTAAACACTCAAACAGAGATACATAAATATGTTTCCCTATTGCGCACATTAGGAACGTGCAGAGCTTAAAGCAGGGTTTGCATGCATCCTGGAAAACCTGGAAACCTTTAGACCAGTTTTCCAGACTAGGAAAACTGCCAGCATAACCAGCATCTCAAGACTGTTTATTAACTGGCTCTGTTAACTCTGGTCTTTCCCAGTCAGCTACAAACATGCTCCTGAAAGAGGTGGAGCAGGAAATAAGAAAACGGTTTGCTTCTAAATAGATAAACAACTGATTTGACTGTAAAATATCTGTTGCTCTTTATTATTTTATCATTTTTTGTTAACTGTTTTGTCAAAGTTAGCATCAAGAAGGAAATCTGTTTCAAGTAGTGGGCTTGTTGACAGGTTTTTAATTGGATCCTCTGGAGTTAACCTCCTCAGCAGCAGGTCAGCTGTGCAGCATATCGCCATGGTGATCTGGCCAGGTTAACCTGAGTTAAAGCCCAACGATATCTGGATAAGCCACTAATTTCGTTTTGCAGGTAGTTTCACTGAGAGCAACCTGGGAACTGCCCATTACAACCACAGCATCTCGACTGCAGGGTTAGACTCATGTACCACAGTGGTGTTGATGAGGGAGGGACTAGATTTAATGCTGCTAATTTGGGGATTCACCACTGTCCATTTTTATTTGTTGAATGGTCAGTGTGGTTCAGTTTCCCCTATAGTCAGATGTTTCTATGACAGATTCGTTTAGGACTAGTCTAGGACTGACATCAGTCTGATACCAGATTTATGTGATTAAAAAATGTCCTGGAAAATTTTCTTGAAAAACATTATGACAGAATTGGAATGAATTACAAACTGATACATATAGTTTTTATATATTTTTATTTTTTTATTTATTTTTACTTAAGCATAAATTGCTGAACATTGAGTTGCCCGAATGTAATCTTTAAATCCTAATCATTCCTCAGCCAGGAGCAGATACTGTAGGGAAAATAGATCTTATGTTCTGGCCATTTTTTTTCTAATGCTGATTTAAAAATTATTAATAATCATAATATAATTTGCAAGGTTGCTTTTGTGACATACTTCCTCCAGTCATTTCAAGAATGTAAAGAAAATAAGAAACATACTGTAGCTAATCTCACTGTTTCTTCTTTGATGTGATATTACTGACTCCACCTTCTTCATATAATAAGATTTAACTCACAAATATGACTTTATTAGGATCTGATTTAAATGTAGAATTGGAATTTTTCTTTCATCTCTTAGCTACATAACATATTTAGAGGGTGTTGTCTTGGTTTCACGTGTGTAAGTGGGAACGTGTGTGTTTGTGTCTGTTTCATTGTCCAGTGCATCACCACCATGGTTTCCTCTTGCAGCCCATGCAAACAAACACAGCCCTGTTTGCAGATGAAAACAAATATTGATGAAATCAAATTAGGAAAAGAATATTTGATATCTGAGCTTAATGTTTGGATTAAGTTGGGGCTTTCTCTATTGGATTAAGCCTGTGGGTATTGGAAGCATGTCATCACTATGAGAAAACAGAGGAGGGAAAAACATTTTTCTTTCTCTGTTATCTTTTTCTGTTGTTTGTGTACTTCCTTTAAGTTAACTTTACAAAAGGGAATTCACATGTGGTTAAAATTAACTTAACATAGCTTGTGGATGTTAGCAATACTAATCCCGGTTTGCACAAGTAGTCATTTATGCAGAATTCAACGTTTTCATGAACACACACACACACACACACCGATGGACCTACATATTCGGTCTCTGAGGGCATGTTGAGTCCGTTTGTCATCACTGTGTTGACAGTGTTTCCATGATGATGAATCTACGATGACACTTAAACACACAGTTTTACTTGGCTTCTTCAAGACCACACGTTTTTTCACACACACAACCTCAACACCTACATTCACACAGGCACCGCTATTACCTTCATCAGGTCACACCTCAGTGGTGACACACACCTTATGTTGTTAGAATAGACCAACCTGACACATACGGGCACACACACGCAGCTTCAGACTATGTCAGACCTGAATTCAAAATGAAAAGTATAAAACTCAGCTTTGGCATGAAGTGGAAGCCTACAGTGCTGTGAAAATTGTAAATGTAAATGTATTTGCCCCCTTTCTGATTTTTAATTTTTTTGTATATTTGTCACACTTAAATGATTCAGATCATCAAACTAATTTTAATATTAAGCAAAAATAAACTGAGTAAATACAAAATGCAGTTTTTAAATGATGATTTAGTTTATTAAGGGATAAAAGCTGTGCAAACCCGCCTGGCACTATGTGAAAAAGTAGATGTGCCCCCCTTGTTATATCATGGATGAACTCTGGTTGACGTAACTGAGTTCAATTTGACTTTCCACACCCAGACCTGATTCCAGCCAGACCTGTTGAATCAAGAAATCACTTAAATAGAAGCTGACAAAGTGAAGCACACTAAAAGATCTCAAAAGGCAACACATCATGCTGCGATCTTAAGAAATTCAAGAACAGATGAAAATAAAATAACTGACATGATTCAGTCTAGAAAGGGTGACAAAGCTATTTCTAACCAACAGTCAAACATGGTGGTGGTAGAGTGATGGTCTGGGGCTGCTTTGCAGCTTCAGGACCTGGACAATTTGTCATAATTGAGTGAACCATGAATTCTGTGCTCTACCAGAAAATCCTGAAGGAGAATGTCCAGAAACACACCAGCAAGTCCACCTCTGAATGGCTCAAAAAAAAGAAATGAAGGTCCAGACTGTGTCATGACCAGTCTGTTCATTCTCAAAAACCGTCCAGTGTGACTGAATTAAAACAATTCTGCAATTCTGCAAAGAAGAGTGGGCCAAAATTCCTCAACAGCAATGTGAAAGACTCATTGCCAGTTATAAAAACTCAATTTTGTATTTATTCTGGTTATCTTAATATAATATTACATTTTGTTTAAAGATCTGAATCATTTTAAGTGTGGCAAATATGCAAAAAACTAAAATTTAGGAATGTTATCCACATCACCAAGCGTACATTTACTAAGTTCACAAGGGAATTAAATACTGCATATTAAGATGTTCACAGATTTTAAAATAGATGTCTGATGTTTTTTTTCGTAACAGCTTTAAATTACAGCGTCTCATTAAAGGTAATTTAATAATTTGGATTTGAATTTCTAAAAAAATTATAAAAATCATTCATGAAAGTAGGTAAACGTGCTTCAGTTCATGTAAAAGTGCAAAACAAACCACAAATACTGAAGTTGTGAGATTTACGCTAAGCAGCCCATTGCTGTTTTCTTATTAGTTTGATTACATTAGCAAATCAAATTCATTTGTCTATCAGCCTTTGAGTCACAGCCTGCAATCTGAGTACACTGACTAATCTGCATCAAATAATGACTGTCACACACCACACAAACACACACACACACCAGAGAGAAGCCGCAAACATACAAACAGTCCTATATCCATGTCACACACATCCATGAACGCACAAATGTACACTCCTAAACACATGTATACGCCCACACCTAAAGAAATGCAAACACGCAGTGCACATGCACAGATGTGCACAGTTTTATAATATGTGACATGAGACGAGCAGTAACAAATAAATCAGCACACCATCTGAGCCCATCATCATCTAAGTCATCGCTAGCAAACAGTCAGCTTTTACTACTTTCAATTTGCTTTTGTGTTTATGTGTGTGAGTGTGTGTGTGCGACTGAGAAAGAGAGAGAGATGATGTGATGTGATATGATATGATATGATATGCTGGCGGGGCATAAAGATAGATGATCATAATTACGCACAGGCCAAACTCCATTTCAAATCATCATCATCCTATTCTATCTGTTGGAGCGCGCGCACACACACACACACACACATGCCAAAAGCAATATAAAGGGTTCACACACATACAGAGATTCACAGACATCCTCACACACACACATCACACACCTATGCATGCAGCAAATCTAGTGGAAGGAGGGACAGACTTGTCGTGGCATCACATTATTTTTGTCGGTTCATGCAAAGTTCACAGACAGGCATGAAATAGTTATTTCCTCATGGTTTCTGTCTCCGTCTTCCCTTTTTCCCCTTCACGTTTTCTCTTTCCCTTTGTTTCTCCTTTATTTTTCCATCTCCTTCTCCCTCCTCCCTCCCTTTTCTTCACTCCTTCTCCCCTCAGACCTCCCGTTCCCTCTTCCTCCTTTTTACCATCTCTCTCTCTTTCGCTCCCATCCTCTATCCATCGTTCCTAAATAACAGTCTGGAGGATTCATCCTTTCCATCAGGGAATAAGCAGGTGGGGAAAATAGGATTGGAGCGTGCTTGTCACCACCTGGGGACGACTTATGGCCTGTGCACACAACACACATATGCACACAGGCATTTTATATATATATATATATATATACACTACACACAAAAAGTTAGGGATATTTGGCTTTCGGGTGAAATTTATGGAAAACATAAAAAGTTCACACTGCAGTGATATTATATCATGAAAGTAGGGCATTTAAGTAGAAGCATGCAATGGTGATTTCCTCATCTCAAACAATTTAT
>JAUMHL010000018.1:3675049-3708514 GCA_032362345.1 Sandelia bainsii
GGTTATAGTGCATTTTAGGTTCATCCTGAAATTTCACCCGAAAGCTGAATATCCCTAACTTTTTGTGAGTAGTGTATATATATATATATATATATATATATACACACAATATGTCACTTGTCACCTTTTTACCTGTGTGTGACCCAACACACAAAATCGCTACGTTTAACTGTAATCATTTATTATCTTGTTGGGATTTGATTTTTTGTTTGTAGATTTATGCTTACACAGCTGTGTTATCCCATTCAGCTTGCCCATGCTCTTCATATTTGTCTTTCTGCATTCTCTTTTTTCTTATTTTAATTTTAATGCATCCAGTCTCGTGTTTCTTAGCGTGTGTTTTTACACATCACTTCATCCTTGTAAAAGTCTGTCACTTCCCACCTGCTATGTGGTGAAGTACTGTGGTCTGTGGTCTCAGTGCTTTCCTGTGCATTCACATGCACACACAGAGCAGTAATAATGTGTTTGTTTTTGTGTCTATTTAATCCTTATGGGATATATATATCATATACAGGCTGCTATCACAGCTCGCTGCCTTATTGTCTGGGTCACACTGATGGTTGTGTGTGTGTTCTTACACATGCATATACCTACAACTGTTTGTTTGCCTGAACAAGAGCAGACAAATCTATATCTTGTATACCTAAATACATGCAATACAAATGCCAGTTTGTGTGGGTGTGGGTGTGCTGTCCATCAAGCCACACACACAGCCGTACCAAACCATTGGCTTGGTTGCTGATGATGACATATGAGTTCCTGGCCTTGGTAATGGCTGTTAAATCTCATAATTACACGCTTCTTTATTGCAATGCATAATGACCCTGCAGCACTATTGGACAATTAATTAAGATTTTCAGCCCAGGCTTTTTCAGGCCCAGAGAAGGAGGTGGAATGAGTTCTAATGTTCTTGTCTTGGAGCTAGGACATTAAGGCATGGCGCTGTAGGAGACAAGGCTGTCTCTCTGCGTGTATTCGTTTTCATCTCCGTCTTTCTTTCAGTCTGTGTGTTTGTGTGTCTCTCTCGTTGCTGTGGTTCTTGAGCCCTTCCTCTCAGTGCTTGTCCTGGATGATGATATTGGAGACTGTATCTCTAATCTGTGAATGGTAAATTAATCCCTGTGGAGTTTCTGCAGTCCTCTCTCTATGGAAAGCTATGAGGGATTAGGAAGATAGAATCAACACAACTTGATAATCTCATATACAGGCACCAGCCCTGGAATAAGCCCTGGAATGGGACCATTGGTTTTACTTTTAAAGCCACAATCAGCTAATTTCTATTCATACATAGCAGAGCTTCCCAAAAAACTTAATCTATCTCATGTCCAGTTTACTTGTTTGTGACAGTCTAAAGTGTGACAACAAAGAATTGTATCTAATCATCATCAGGACAACAAAAAAGTCTCCTGCTTGATGGTTTAGATAGCCTGTTTGCTGATACCTGAACTATGGATTTTGTTTTTCAGGGGAATATGTTATAGCAGGATATTGCTCTGAAAAGGTAATCCACCAAAAGATCAATATACTGTCACAACCCGGTTAATTGAACCACTGACAGAGCTCAGCTCTCCTTTCCACATATTCCTAGTTGAGAACTGTCAAACTGCAGAGATGATTTTTTTTAATTAGGACGTGGCTCACATGTGTTGTATTGCTTGTCACTGAGTGGATGCTGTTGATAGTAGGCCTGAGAGGGATTGGCTCTTTGTGTGTGTCACGGAGTCAGTAAAGACATGAGGTGACTTTGCCTGAGGTATGAATTTTGATGTACAGTCCAATCAGTGTCTTAGTGTGTTTCTAATAAAGTCCAGCTGCCTTTTAAGCAATCTTTAGACTGTTATTTTAGGCTTTCAGTCTTCATATTATGTCCTCTTTGTTTTCTCTTATTGGAATTGTCAACTCTTAGCATTTTTCATCTTCAAAAGTGTCTGTCAGCAGTGTTTGTCTGTGCGGGTGTCAGACAGACAGAGAGAGCTGGTGTGTATAAGCTTCTCAGTTGTGTGTACACATGGATAATTCCCCTGACAGCTTTGTGCAGATATGCACATGCTAACACACACACACACACACAGCGGTCATTCCTGCCTGCGTCAGCACTATAATGTTGGAGGAAAGCATAAGATGCAGAGATCAGAGGATCAGAGAGAAATTGATTGATTGATTAAAGACAAAGTAAAAAAGGAAATAATGATAATACTATGAAAACATCAGAGACAGTGGCTGTACACAGTCTGTATTTCACCGTTAAATTCTCAAGCAAACCAGACCACTTGAGCAGGACTCTATATAGAGTCAAAAAGACCCCAGTGGCCCCAGTGGAGCTGGCAGTGGCACATGCCCACACACGCTCCTTGACTGGGCCCTGGTGGAGCTAGAAGTGGGTAATTAAAATGTAAATATTGATATTTTATTATTTGAAATGGCTCCACTGCAGTGCTCTTAATGTCACTCCATCTGTCGTCTCTACGGAGACTTGGGGTTGCCCTCGACGACCGGCCGCCCCCACCCAAGCGACCCCGAGACGGCTACAGCTATAACACTCAACAGCCATCCCTGTGTTGCCGTGTCTTCATTTTGGGTCTAATTAACTGTTAAATATTAGCACCCGCAACCATGGAGGCAGCACACACCACACGCACAGAAAATACACCACCTCCATCTCTCTATCTGTCTGTCTCTTTCACACACACACACACACGCTCACAAAGCACTCATCTCCACTAAAGCAATGGGAAGATTTTAAGTGTTAATCTTGCAGTTCTGCTGATGGTGTCTAATGTATGCAATTAACAGTCAGCCAGGGCTGAGGGTTTGGTAATTAGCTGGCTGTTCACACTGATTAGAGGCTACCGCAGCCCTATGACTGCTCTACTGTCCCCGAGGCCGCACAGAGGAAAGAGGGGGGGATGTGGTAGAAGGAGAGGAGAAGGGTGGAAGGGAAAAGAAAGAGAAAAAAGATACAGTATTTTAGCCGATGGTATGAAAAGGGAGGAAGGTGAAGGTGGTGACCAGTGTCTGTTCGTGCGATGTGTGTGTTAGAAAAGAGGCTGATCATTTCCTATTTCTACATTATGTCGGTTATTGATTAACCTTCACTAAAATCTAACCAGCATCCAACAGGAGTGCTTAGATTAAATGCTAGAACAGCAGTGAAAATTGGGATTTTATCTTCACTTTTGTTGACTTTAACAGAAAACATGACGAGATACAAGTAGCAGCAATAACAGGAAACAACTTTGGCTTGTTCATAGGAACAACAGGACACTGAGGGATGAAAACATGGTGTTACCGTCATGGTTTATTGTCAGGCTTTATTATCCACTGTGTGTATACAGTATCATTGTATCAGTGCCCTCAGTTTCTTCAGTCTTTGTGCCTCTCCCTGGAGTTAAAAAGAGTAAAAGAATAGTTAATAACACAAATTTGCATGCAGACTAATTTCTACAGTGTGGTGGAGAAGTGAGGAGAAAAGTACAGATACGTAATAATTCTGTTCTACTCACACAGCTGATACCCTGAGTGGATTTTGATTGAGCGACTACATCTTTTGACAGTGAAAGAAATAAATTCATGAGTTGCACCTTCATATATAAAGTCATCATCATATAGTGTGTGTGAGTGGGTATGTGTACGTGTGTGTGTGTGTGTTTGTTTCTTTAAGCCCTTCTAAATTAGCTAGTTCTCTGGGTAGATTTGTTTCCATCTCGTTGCACATCTCTGTGTAATTGGGTCAGCTGGTGGAAGTGTGTTTGTGTTTGTGTGTATGTGGGGCGGCATTTGCCAATGTGCTTGTCGTTGTGTGTGTGTATCTTTTGTGTGTTGTTTCAGCTTGGCCAAAGCCATCGCAGGGGGTCCGTGTTCATTTGGGCCGGCGTCTGGCCGTATGGTACAAAACAGTTTGAAATGTGCAGACACCCACACAAACACAAAAAAGCATCACAAGGGAGTACTTGCATTGCACAGCAAGCAACAATGTGCACACTAACACAAACTTTTACAACAAACGTACAGAAAGTGGTGTCAGAGAGACAGCACTGGAGCCGTGTAATGCAGTGTGTGTATAGATCAAACACACACACATACACATGCAGCGGAGCGATGTGCTGATAACTGCTGGAAACTTCACGTGTCCTAATGCAATCTCTATCTCAGTGGGCCAGTAGACTTAAATCTGTCTCCTGCAGAACACAATACGTGCACATGGACAATCCACTGTTCTCCTCTCATCTACAGCTACAGTCATAAAACAGTTTAAAACCCAGTTCTCATGCCTCCTAACAAAAGGTTTAGGTGCAATGTGTCAAAACTGTGAGAGAATGCTGACCATTGTTAGGATTTTTTGAATGAAGACAAATACCAAAGTCATCTACTGTTGTTTCATATGAGTATTGGAGTTAGTGAACTCTTTCTTTAACACCACATCATCTGCAGCAGTATTACACTGCACACCTTTTACTCATTTAAAGTGCTATAGGCGACAGTGCTCCTCTGACAGCACATGTTCAGTTTTCCTAACTGTGCTTAGAGTGAATTCACTTTTACTGTATTGTGTTACATTTTTGTGACAGTGTGGGAAGCTTATTCTTATGACTTCGACGCTGATAACTCTTGAAAAGTGTGTGAATCTTTGCTGTCAAAGAAGTTTCCAGTTAAATGTGTCCAGAGGCTGTGATCAAACGGGACAGAGCACAGTGTTGTAACAGAACAAGCAGGTGCTCAAACAGCGCAGTGTCTGCTACAAATGTGCAGAAGGAATCTTTAATGTTTGTAATCTTTTTTTATACTTCATTGCAAGAATATATATTCACGGGCCATTTTATTAGGTATAGCTGTACAATCTAATGCAATCCAATACAACACCTCTGTCATGAATTGTACTTTTACAAGGTTATAATTATCTATTTAGGGTAGCCAAAACAGAGCTGCTGTATTGGATTGTACAGCCGTACCTAATAGTGGCGAGTGAACTTACACAAATACATACACATCTTTTGCAGTTTACCTACATCTAGCCTCTCATATACACTACCAGTCAAAAGTTGAGTCACGTAGAAATTACCAAGGTTTTTAAAGAAAAGCAGATTTAATACGATCTAATTGATCAGAAATACAGTGTAGACACTGTTAATATTGTACATGACTGTTGTAGCTGGAAACAGCTGTTTTTCAAAGGAATATTTACATAAATGTACAGAGTCCTATAACCAGCAAACACTAACACTGTCTTCCCATTGTACGTTGTGTTTGTTACTGCAAGTTTATTAATTTAAGGATAACTGATCATTAGAAAACCCCTTTGCAATGGTGGTAACACAGCTGAAGACATGTACATCTCTTCATGAAAAACATGGTGATTTCTACGCGTGTCCAGACTTTTGACTGGTATCGTACACGGACACAGTTGCACACATACGCACCTGTATCTACCACAAATACACATGTATACATGTAGGCGAGAGTAGAAAGTAAAACAAAAGACAAAAACATGCAAAAAGTCATAATTAGGCAGCGGTCTATTCGATGGCGTTAGCGATGACGTTACACTAGTGGCCTGGTCGGTGCAAACTGCACTCTAACTCTGAGGTTCGTTCAAATAAAATGTTCTCCATTAACACTGAGCTGACTTGTTTCTTCGCTGGCAGCACTTTGGCCATGTATTCACACATAGGACTCTGCAGGACACACTCTCTTATTTCTCTTTGAGCTGTCAGTTCTCCATGCAAAATTAATATTGTTTACGAAAATGGCTTTTGTATTCAGACACACAACAGTTGTGGCCAACCTGAAATGAAAGACATTAAATGAAAGAATTAAACATTTACAACCTGTAGTTGCTGTTGAAAAAAGAAAAACAGGTTAGGAAGCCCTCCTGAAATTATGGATGTGCTCTCACTGAAGCTCAGACTTGTAACTCGCAGTGAACAATGGCAAAATGTGAAGTCGCTCGTTAGTAACTGAAACCAGATCAGCTTTGCAACCAGTTTCCAAACCTGTCACATTAATATACACACACATACACAGAACTGCCTTCTTTGATACATCAGATATTTCAGATGTGCACATAAAAATAGCTTCACAAATGCCACAAACTGTACACACACAAGTGCACAGGTACTCATAAGCATCACAATCGATTCTCACTGGTTTCCATTTGCCCTGTAACCACAAGAAAATAAAAATAGGCCTCCTGGATATGCGTGTTTGTGTGTGTCGTTGTGGCAACTGGGGCGTGAGAGAGGGCTATTCTGTATGTGTGTGTATGTCTGTGCCAGACTGTTGTGCGGTCTCGGGTGTAAACGGGCAGTCAGGACTCATTTGGCAGACAAACAGGCTGCAGGGTGGCTGGGGAATCGACGTGTGTGTGTGTGTTTGTATTTATGCGTGTACCTGATAGAGCAAAGGGAAGAGAAGAAAGAAAGAGCGCACAAGAGCAAGCAGTAGAGGTTAAGTCTGCATGACTGCACTCTAGCCTCTTTCTGTCAGACCAATGTATGGCACATGCACACACACACACATACCTACATACACAATCTGTACCTTAGAGCATCCTATTATTTTAGCAAACATGCCCAAACATGTACACACACACACACACACACACACACACAAACTGATGTACGGGGTCATTAGCTTGACCTATTACACCTCAGCTTCACCATGTGTATGGTAAAAACTAAATTAATATCCAACTGTGTCTTGTAGAAATTAAATGTAGATACTGTTAAGTGGTTTTGTCACATCCACTGCTGCCTGTTTTATTTTCACTGGCAGATCCAGTTCCAGATCCAGTATACTACACAGAAGCTTTAGGGAGGTGGTCATGATTTAACACATCCTTTGACTTACCTGCAGTGAACATAGTCATAAAACCATTATTACCAGGCTCAGGGTGGGTGGCCATCTGCCTTGACCGGTTGGGGTGAGTGGAAAGTGGAGAGAGAAAAGAGCAACAAGCAAGAGACAAAACACTGGGCAGGTTGGTTGGGCCAGTAACTGCAGATAGGAAATGTACAGCTCCGAGGTCGGAGATACCTGCAGAAAGGTAGAGAGAGAGCGGGAGACGGAGAGGAAGAGGCATGAGAGGTAAGACGCAAAGTCCTCTAATGAGGTGGCTGGAAATCTGCTGTGTTTATGCAACTTTTCCTGTTCATACAGTGGCCATATTCCAATTAAAGTAAAAGGGAAAACAAATGTGTAGGATATAGAACCAAATGTACTCAAAAAGACAATAACAGCTCATCTAAGACGTGTTCATTCCAGAGACCTGTACACATGTCTTAACTCACAGGCCATCTCCCATTTTCATTTCTCTTCTTTACTGTTACTGTTACTATATTTAAGCAAATATTTGAACTTTTTCTTGTATTTTCTTTGCACGTTAATGTACACTGAGCTCGAGTCACCATCTCCACAGCAAACAGCACACAAGTTGTACAACATACACACACACACACACACACTCTCTCATACTTCCACACATAGTCTGAGATGCCTTATCAACAATGGGCAGAAAGGAAATGTAATTAGAACCAAATAAGGAACCTTATTTTCTAAAGTGAAATCACAGGTATGAAAGAAAGGTCTCCAACCCTCCCACCACCAACATCTCTCCTCCCTTTACTTTCTTCTCTCCTCCATCACACCCTTCTTTGTGGTCTCTCTCTCTCTCTCTCCTTCAATAGCTCTCTCTCTCTCCATCATCAGCACTAAATTCTCATTGATGTTTCTTTTCTTCTGCTGTATCGATCGCTTCATGAGAAGAAGGGGAGGAAGGGAGGAAGGGAAGAAGGGAGAGATGGCGTTATCTGTTAATTAATTTGTCCTGAAGCCGGCCGCCTATTAATCAGACAGATAAGAAGCATTGGATGGCTGAACGGCGCAGACAGGCTGGTGGTGGTGGTGGGGGGGGGGCGCGTCGGTAAAGCACACACACAAACACAGAAATACACACAGATAGAGACGCACATGCGGAGACTCGCAGAAATATAATGTATGTATGGGAATTTTACTTACACACAGAATACCAACATGCTGATGAAACAGCCATCCAGCATATGCACATTATAGATGTGTATGTTTTGTTTATATACACAATATAAGTGCATACATATGCACAAAAGCATGCAAAATTGCTTGCGTACATCACACAGCACATCCTGATAAAAATCATTACCTGAATAAGAAGAGCTGCACTTTCAGCTCAATAAATTAATCATGGGGGTTTTAATTATTGGTGTTTTCTGTGTGTGTGTGTGTGTGCACATTTTATGTGTAATTAGATGTTTGTTGATGGCTGGTATGTGCAGACCCTGTTATTAAGAAACAGCTGGTCATAAAGACATATTTTGGATGATGTTCTCACAATTTTTTATCTTGTGTGTACTTGTCAGTTTGTGTTTTTCTGTAACAGTTCAATGAATCCTCAGTGCTGAAAACACACACACAGAAAAATTTAAAATATTTTTTAACTTTTAGTAGCAGCATTAAATGATATAAACCCCTCACCCATGTCTACTTCTCTTTACTTGATCCTGGAGTTTGAAAGGAAGTGTGTGTGTGTGTGCGTTAATTTGAGGAACGCCAGTCCTTATTTTCCCTATTTTCCCTTATGTCCTACGGACCCCCAAAAGACATCTGCCTCTGTAAATGAGTTGTGTGTGTGTATTGTGTAAGAAGACCCTTTTAAGAAATTCACCTCTAATCCCTTCTGATGATTTCATTAAGTAGAAGAAGACACTGCCAGTTGGCAACGATACTGCTCCTTTCACTGTGCTCTGTGTGTGTGTATCAATCATACACATTTGAATTCATTCCACTGTGTGCCTATGCATTTATGTCTATGCATATGTGACACTATATGTGTATGTGTGCATAGCAATGTGTGTCTACTGTATAGTGTGTTTGTGTTGGAGCTGTTAACAGTTGTAGATAGAATGAATTAGAGCACATTACAAATAACAATTGCCTGCAACCTGGATATAAAGAGACGCCTGCCATTACCCATCAACCCACTGTGAGATAAGAGCCCCATGCACATGCACACACATAAACACACACACACAGACAGTATCACACACCTACAATCTCAAGAGGAGGCACATCGCAGCAGATGTTGCTGAAGAAATATCTTCCTTCTCATCTGCCTGCTTCTCCTGGCAGGATGCTCCTCAAACACACACATGCCTACACAAACACACACACACTCATACTGGAGGGCTGCAGAGAGGTCTGACAGGTGTGCTCACGTGGGCCACTGTGTTTGCCTTCCCTATGAAGACTTCACACTCACATAAAACACGCATATGCAGGCAGGCAGGTGTGAATGGACAGGTGTGTGCGGAGAGGACAGCTGTGTGGAAAGGTGTGAGTGGGCAGGTGTTCCATTAAAGAGACAGACAGAAAGAGGAAGACAGAGAGGGGGAGGCAACAAGAGCGAGATTGGTCCACTTAAGTAAGAATGTAACAGAATGGTGGGAAATTAAGTCATAATTTACAAATAAGATCAGGTATGGTATAAAAATCACGCCTATATACAAATGTATTGAGATGCATGGAAAAAGAGTGAAGCCAGAATCAGACCCTCAGATGAAAAGTTGTAGGCAGACATCCATCTATCTATCCATCCATGGAGAGACGGACAAATGTAGACGGAGGCAAAGACATGGATTGACACCGGAGAAAACTGGAGTTTTGCGGCACTAGCAGCAATTAGCGTGCGTGTCTGAGCTGCGCAGCAGCGATGGCCAGAATTGATCCGTGGAGGCTGTGTCAGGGGGAGATAAGGCCTGCCTTTCCCCAGAGAACAGCCCTGGGCACAGGGGAGAGAGGAAGAGGAGGAGGAGGACTTTGGTCATCTGGATGGATAGAGAGTGTGTAGGGTGGGAGGGAAGGGAGGAGCGCCAATCTTGACCCTCTCACTAGCTTGAAAACAAGCTTTATTCTCTTCTTTTCATTCCCTTTCTTCCTTTTTAGTTTTACCTTTAAATGCCAATTTGTTTTGTCACCATGACTGTAAATTAGAAAAAGCATCACTAAGAGCATATTTGTTTTCTGGCAAACAGTAAAAATGTGTCTTTATACTTTATTGTCGTGCTCTTTTTACATTAGATTTATTTTAATACATTTGTCTTCTCTGTTTCTGTCTTTTCCAGGTTTCTCCACGCTGTCTTTGGCAGACCAGATGAGTCTACTGCAGAGTGCATGGATGGAGATCTTGATCCTGCGTGTTGTGTACCGCTCACTGTCTTTCGAAGACAAGGTTAGCGTTTTGGGCGTCGTGCATGCTCCTTGCTCTCACAAAATCTGTAAACGCACACGTGTATATGAAACCTCTCCACCTCTCTGTGTTTCTCTTTAGTTGGTGTATGCAGAAGACTACATAATGGACGAGGATCAGTCGAAGCTAGCTGGGCTTCTGGACCTGAACAACGCCATCCTTCAGCTAGTAAAGAAATACAAATCTATGAAACTAGAGAAGGAGGAATTTGTCACTCTCAAGGCCATTGCTCTGGCTAACTCAGGTTTGAAATTCTTCTGTTCCTGTCTTTTCATGTGTGTTTGTGTGTCTTTGTGCGAACACATGAGTAGCGGAGAAAAAGAGTTAATCTTAGGAATCTCCAGTCTCATGGGACTCATTTAGACTGAACCATCAAAGGCTGATTTCACACACAACTCCCAAATATGACGTACACTTTCTCTTGCTGAGATATTTTTCACAACATCTGCAGTTATCAAACCTCCAACTTTTAAGCCACACAGCTGTCTTATCACACACAAACACATCACATGTGCCTACAATTATTTTACGCATGCATACACACACAGACGCACAATACAAACCAGGCATCCACCTTCCACCCCCAGACAAAGTGGCGATCCCTCTTACAATTAGCATAGTCGTCTCTTCAGATGCCTGTTAAATAAGGTGAAATCATTAAAACCCAAAGTCTGTCGATAAAGCCTCCTCTCTGATGTGTCCAGCTGCATTGACAGCTGACTGACACAAGCACACACACACACACACACACGCCTTCTTCCTACCATGACCCGTCTTTTGAACTTTGTCTTGGAAGCCGGCCAGCTCTTCAGTACTCTTTAATTACAAGGGGGGAACTGTCAATACGATGTGTTTAAATGGGAGAATGCAATGGGAGAGCTTTGAATAGGGAGGGAGGGGGCTTTTGTTCACATTCTGCCACCATCAAACACCTACACACGCACACACACACACACACACAGCAACACATTGACACACACACACACACATACTCTCAAATATGGCATTTTCATCTGACACATGTATAAACACACAAACATACACATTATGTACACTGACAAATATTTACTGCACACCTTTATCTTTCTGTAGTTTGGAGGACACCCTTTCCTTAACTATCATAACTACTGTAAGACCACGTCCTAACCTAAACCTGATTCTACCCTGAACCCTAAAACCACATCTTAAGCCCCTTTGAAGGCGTGAGGAGCGGCACACAAGGCTTAAAAAAACCTCACAAGTCCTCACAATGATGGTATCGAACCAAAATTTGTCCACACAGCTATAGAAGCGCACACGCACACTGTCATGCTGAAAATATCGACACACTGTTTTCCTGAGGGCTGTGTGTGACAATCAATCTCTTGGCTGCGTACGTGTGTGTGCATGTGTGTAGGTGTATGAATACCGCTGACTAAAAGTTGAGAAAGAGTTGGCTGCTTCTGCCGCCTGGATAACACCGATGATGGTGATGATGATGAACACGCTTTGTCCTCCCACCGTTACAGCACATATGTGAGGTGGACAGTTATATCTTTAATGTAGTTTTGTGATTTTTATATATTGGAAATAATGTGAGGAAAATCACATTGTCAGGAATAAATATTTGGTCATCTGAAGGCAGCTGACGGCAAAGTGCTCAAAAAAGCAAAAATAAGAAAAATATCCAGATGAACGCTGAGTGTTATTCCCCTCTAAAGCTCATCTAAGTGCTGAGAAAACTCACATCTGTAATAGGCATTCTTTTAACTGATTGAAATTGCCCAAATAAGAACTTTGCATCATTGGCCAGACTCCCCACTTGCTCTTCACGACAACAGAATGCTAGCATTAGCATTTTGAAGGGCACTGACACTAATTAATTCACAGGATGCTAATCGTCTGCATTAATGAAGCCAAGCCTAAAGAAGAAATGTTAGCAAACGTGCCCCACATGTAAAGACAGCTAAACTAGCCATGGGAAACGGGCAGCATGTGTATGTGTGTGTCTGTGTGTGCGCGTGTTTTAACAGTCTTATGTGCTTATGCTCATTAACGTCTGCTGTTTTACTTGTGAGTGTACTGCGGGTCACAGCGCAGGCAGCAGCCATGTCTCCCAGCTTAAATACAAAACACACAATGTTAGTCCAGTTGAAATTTACCATCATTACAGACTGCACCTCAGGAAACGACTTAATATAAAACAAGAATAAAGAGGAGAGGGGTGTTGTTTGTTCACTGTTAGTGACATAAACACATTAAGTTGTAGATTTTGTACATGCGAATGATCTGCTTGTCAAATAACACAATAAACTACAATCTTTCTGTACAAGTGTTGACAACAAAAACAAAGAAAACTGTTTTAAAAATGATTTACAGTCATAAAAATATATCTACAAAACAACAGTTTGTATTGTATGTTCTGTGTGTAGAAATAAAAGTATGAACTGAAATAATACATTTTCCCTTCACGCATCCTCCTCCACAAGTCAAACATAGGAAAACCCCGGACAAGTGGACTGACCACTTTTTTTAAAGCAAGAAAAAGTAGAACCAAACCAATAGAAGCTGAGTTTTCTATTGATCCCCATAGAATCCAGCCCACGAACTGTTCTGGTCTTGCATACTGATACATGCATTACACTCTATAGATCCAACTGTGTGTATTTGATTGTGTATGTGTGTGCGTGTGTGTTAATGTACACAACTATGTGTATGTGGCTGTGTTCACAGATTGTATGTTGAATTTATTTTGTCTTCACATTATAAATTTCATATTCAGTTTGCTATTAAAAGCGTGTTTGTGTAACTTCATACTTTCTTTACCACATTATCCAAAAACGCTTTAACTGAGTCCAACAACTGCATTAAAATACACACAGATCCTGTATATTGCAGCTTTCTCCTGCAACAGATTTCAAATGCTGAGGAATTAGCACTGCTCAATATGTAAACCTCCAATATTAGTAATGTGAACTAAATGCAGTATTAGATGACATCCACAGCACATTTCTGAGAATTTATGTTGTTTTATTTGGGGTGTACATGTGTGTCTGGGTGTGCGTCTAAATATGAAAACCCCTCTTTGTGTGCGTGTAGGGGTGTAAGCATGTAGGGGTGGGCGGTGGCCTATCAATAGTTGCCTTGTGATTATTATTTAACATGCATGTAGTCATTGATCAGAAACATTGATCGGAGGTTGGGAGCTAAAGGCCAGCTCACATTAAGACTTTGCCTCCCTAAGGGGCAATATGGAGCATTATTAGTGAGGGACTTCCTCAGCCTTTCGTGCCACATATGCTGAAACACACAGAGAGATTACAGATGTGTGCAGCCAAATACTTATGCACACCCACACACACATTCACACACTTCAGGTGTTCCTGCACCTCTCGATCATTCTACAAGTCTATTCCTTTTCTCTCCGCCCACTCGTCTCTTTGTCCATTCATCACACCCACAAATCCACACTTTGAAGACAGTGAAAGGAGTAGCCGCTGAATATAAACCCAGGAATGGTCCTGGATGTGTGTATATAGTTTTTAAATCTATATTACAAATCAGTGTTAAAAGCACGTAGGCACTTTTTGCTGATATGTATTCAAATAAACAATGAAATTGAACTTCTGTAATATATATCTAACTTATTTTCACTATGGCTTTCTGTGGCTTTATACAAAGCAGACAGATACTCAGCAGACAAGGGGGGGGGGGGGAGGCACATACTGTTGAAACATCATTTGAGTGGGTTACGCTGCAAATCTCGCCTGCATTCATTTTTTGTAAATGTAGAAAATTCAGTCATTCACAGATTCCATTGCACCATAGGAAGCAGCAGGACTTTTAACTATAAAATAAACCACAGACTCTGTACAGTCTGTTCCTCTTATGTTTTGTTTTCTACTTCTCCAGACTCCATGCACATTGAGGATGTGGATGCCGTGCAGAAGCTCCAGGACGTGCTCCACGAGGCCCTGCAGGACTACGAGGCTTCCCAGCACCAGGAGGATCCCCGCCGGGCGGGCAAGCTGCTCATGACCCTCCCCCTGCTCCGCCAGACCTCCACCAAGGCTGTGCAGCACTTCTACAGCATCAAGCAGGACGGCAAAGTCCCAATGCACAAACTCTTCCTGGAGCTGCTGGAAGCCAAGGTCTGAGGCCGGAAAGCTGGAGGACAGCTCAACACCAGTCTGAACCACCTGAGCTTCAAATCAAACTCTAAACAACAACTTTGAATGACCTCTTGCTCTTTTACACGCACACACTCTTACACACATGCACTCACAGAAATATGTTCCTGAAATATGTCTGCTGACACATCCCCCCGTGATTAAACAATAACTTAAACCTCTTACCTGAACACCTGAACCTCCACCGTCTATAACAAAAGGACTCTGACTTGATCTTTTGTTTTGGGGAAGATGCTTAAAGACTGATGTGACCCCTCTATTACCAAGGAAAGATGATTTCCTTTGAAACTATTAAGAGTCACATGACAATTTCCACAGTGACACTGATGACGGCAAAACAGTCACTTATGCATTTAATAACAATAAAGATGATACACACTTAATGAGGAAAACTGAAAACTCATTTTAATTCTGAGAGACTCTTAGACTGCACTTGTGTCTCCATTTCTCTCCCCCGTTTCCCCCAACAGAGTTTTTTTAAGTGTTCGAAAATGAAGAGAACAAGTGGAAAAGAATGAACACTAAAGAAGTATTAATGACATTTGTTGCCAGATCACATGTACATTGAAATTTGGATGGATGGACGGAAAGAGAAGAGGAGGAAATCTACCCTGCCAAAGAATGGAGCTCATCCATTCAGCGGATGCCAGCAAACACTACTGTCATAACCCAAATCTCTTTCTGGTTTGAGCTACTAGTGGCTTTCAGTCCCGGGCCTCGAGAGTGCTGCTGATTTCTTTTATTTAAAATTGTTGTGGTTACAATAAAAACCAGCAGGGCTCAGGATTTGAAGTCCCAGGACTGTAAACCACAGCTGTAAACACTTTCTGGTTCTCCCTAAATCCAGTCCCTGGTTTCCCATAACTCCCCTTGTTGTACTTCCAACTACAACTTTTGCTAATTGTTGTATTTGTTGAAAACCAGTGACCCTGGCCTCCCAAACCTGTCAATATTACTACAGTGTTATTGTTTGTACGCTTGACATGACTGAAAATGGTTTCAAACATTTTAACCACACGAGGAATTGATTGACAGACTACGAAACAAGACTTCACTGTCTGGACAGATTCTTACTTGTCTAATTGGTAGGTTCTCAGCTCACATTCTCTGTGACGGTATAAATTCTCCCCTCGTGTTTGGACATCTGTTTGAAACATTTTCAGCTGCTCAGTGGCCCAGGTTTGTGGTTCTCCACACACACACGCACAGTCAGTAGAGATTTCAGTCTGTCAGTGTGCCATTAAGAATAGTTCAGCTCACGCTCATTACGCAAACTCCGAAAACTTCAAAGTGTCACTTCAGTACTTCCTCTCCCTGCTCCGCTGCGTTCGCAACTTCCAGCTCATCTCTTGCGTCAGTACAGAGATATCTCTGTGATTCATTCAGGGAGTGATGGTGGAAAGGTGTGCTGAAAAAAACTGACTGAAGAACAACTATTGTTGCTTTGAAACTCCTTTTTTTTCTTAATTTATATCTTGAAATAATAATAATCTTAGTGATGATACCAATATTAGGGTTGTAAATAACTGTCATCCTGTATATGACACATACCACGGCTTTGTTTTTGTTATTAATATTGTCTTCTTAAATCTGAATCTGAATCAATCAATATGTTTTTCCTTTTTTCTATCAGCTTGACCACTTTCATCAATTATCATATATGTATAAATATAACAAGTAATAATGTATTAACAAATCAGCGTTTATCTTAGAAAACTCTGATTAATAGTGGTTTTTAAAGGAGCGGTTTGTGCATACGGGCTAAGTCTGCAATATTAACATTACGGCCAGTCTCAAATTTGGGAGAGAGAGGACAAGGCTTTGAGGAGAGTTTGTGGCTTCTCTTTCTCTCTGTGTAATTTGCCAGAAGCTGTTAGACAACAGTCAGTGTTTTGTCTTTTGTTAGTGACAGTTATGCAGAAACAAATATGGACCAGGAATGTCGGGATGAAATGTAATAATGCTGCTTTCACGTAAAAGCTGCGTGAAGAATGGTCATCGTGAGAGTTAAAGAAGTAACGCAAGCAGTAAACTAAAATATCCAACATCCAGTTTGCAGTGAACAAATGCTTCTAATGTTTGCACCTTTTTTGTGACCAGGCACTTTTTTTTTGCTGTCACATTTAATCTGATTAAAACAAAGACAGATATTTATTTAAAACCAGAAGTTCAATAATACGCAGAGTTTTGTACATTTTCCAGTTAAGGTGTGTGTTTCTTTACCAGTGTGGGGACCATCGGAATAATAATTTGTGCTGAGGGAAATGGTGCTATAGCAAAATCAAAACTATCATCCAAATAAATAAAAAAAAGCATGACACAGACAGTTTCATGTTAGCTTGTTATTCCACTTCCTGTTGTTATTTAAAAACTACAAAGAAAATAAGGTGTTGTAAAGGTGAATGTCAATAGTCCTATGTGCCAGACATTATGATTAAAATTAATTTAAAAAAAGAGGCCTACAGAATAAATTGCATAGGAGATTTCATTACATGCATTTTTTACTCATATTTACAATCCTGTCCCTTATTTTGTTAGATAACTGTCCAGTTTGTGTTGCCTCTATGTAAAGTGAACAAATGAGGTGTTGCATAAGTCATTTATAAAATGAGTATTAAATGAACTTAACAGCTTTAACAGGTTTAAAATGGAAATAGTTTTATTTCATGACGGTTTTAAGTTACTTTTTAACAGTCAACATCAAAATCGTTGCTTATTAACATCAGTGTGTCTAGAAACAGAAAATCAGAGCTGACAGGAAGCTGTCCCACATTTTGCTGTCAAGTGAAGAGACATAGTTTTTATGGGTATAGCAAGAAAGCATATGATTAACTGATCACAGCTTTAACGTGAAGACAGCTGAAAGGCTTTTTTTATATCATTATTTATTTAATTTCTGAAGCCGAATAAGAATGCCAAAATGTGTAACCTACTGTAGATGAAGGAGTACTCTAATATAAAATGGCAACTTGTCACAGCTGAGGAGTGCTGCAGTTTAAGTGTAGTTGATCTCTAACATCACACGCTCAGTATCACACATCAGTATTATTAGTAAGGGGTATTTTCTCAGCCTTCTTAAACATTGTATATTGTAAATTATACAGATTATAATTCTAACATAAGACATTTTATTGGAAACAAAATCTAAAAAAAAAAAAATGAAAAAAAAAATGTAGTTCAACCTTGATGTGTGTTTCATGTTTGCTGTTTTTTCTATCCAGAAAAAAAAGCTGTTTCTTTAGTTTGATCTGTTTTTGTTTTGAAGTCCTGTTTCGGTTTGATCCTTTCCTCCTCTGTTGACTCCTCTAAGGCGTCGCTGTGTACTTTTTCTTGTGGTGATTCCCGTTCTTGTGCCGTGTGCTTCTTCTTTAGACAACACAGAGTAGAGTAGAGGCCATGTTGTCTGTCTGTCTGTCGGATCTGTCCACTGGGGGTCTGGGCACCAGATTCTCTCACAATGAACCGAACCAGATATAAGGCTCTTCTTCTAGACATTTAACTAGACCACCAGGATCAAATTACAGTATTCATCTTTACCAAACTATACATAACTAATTAAATATTTAGTATCTAAACGAAGAAACACCTTACAAGTATTTAAAAAGGGATCATTTGTGTAACTTTCCTGTAGAGTAAACGATATACTGTATATCTTTAGGTTTAAATAAAGATGAAATGAAATGGACATTTGAGTCATTCAGAACTGTAGGTGACTCTTTTGTGATAAACTCGCTGTACATAACTGCCTTCCATGCAGCTCAGCCCAGTCATTATCTTTGCTGTTTCAGCAGGCAAACAGAGAAAATATCAAGAACTTTTTTTTTCTTAAAATATTTCTATTGTTTCCTGTTTTTTGTGTTTTGCTTTACGACAAACAGTGAAAAGTGGTTTTGCAGATGAAGGACAGGACTAGCTATGGGGAATATGTTTAATTTGCACTTGCCGTTTCTCTTCACCTTTAAATACATTACAGGGTGGAGACATATTTCAGCTTTCTACCAGAATTAAACCACGAAATCCCGATTTCAAATCGAAATTTCAACAAACTTTAATATCATTACACTCGTTGTACCTCTTCACACACATTTGTACATTCATATTCTGCACAAATTCTGCGTACATCCAAAGATGTCTAAGGTTCCTCAAAGATCGTAAACATGAACACATAATGTTTTCAGAGAGGAAATATGCAGAAAATATTCCACGTGTATTCGAGATATTTGTAAGTGAACCTCCCGATGACAATGCTGAATTTCCTGTTCTGACTGTATCACTGTCTCATTGTCAGAAATAGGGAATTTCTTACCATCAACCAAACATTAATCTACACAGAACGTATGGGAGAAATGTGCTCTTTTCTT
This sequence comes from Sandelia bainsii, assembly GCA_032362345.1. NCBI lineage: Eukaryota > Metazoa > Chordata > Actinopteri > Anabantiformes > Anabantidae > Sandelia > Sandelia bainsii. The sequence continues at coordinate 3,693,859 of JAUMHL010000018.1, forward strand.
ACTCCGGTTTCCCTCAGTTGTTGTTTATTTGTCAGGTGTCAAACTAATCCTGTACATGATGAACAGTGTTAACACATCCCTCCGAGGTCTTAAAAACTGAGCTGGTGGATAGTTCTGCTCTAAAGGGCAACAGAGTACATTACTGACATGTTTTACTCACTGAAATAGTAGTTAAATATTTACCAATGCCATTGAAGTAAAATTTTGCTGCAAAGGTGCTGCCAAGCCTGACATCTGAATAAAAGCAGATCAGGAGGGAGATTGTGTGTTTTTCAGAGGGTTTGATGTAACTTGCTGCTCATATCCAAGATGTTATGTAGAGCTTTTTGGGTTTGTTTTTTTGTTTGTTTGTTTTTTCGTTAAAAAGCTATATTTCTAAGACTGTACGATTACAGGTTATAGTTTCAAATGCTGATGTATCCATTGGCATTATTCTGCAGCCAGTGTTAAATCCATATAGATGACAACAAACCCAACTGGCATTTTCTATGCGGAGCAGTGGAAGGACTGTGTGGGTTTTTGCAGTTATTGATAGAAAGAGTTTGACCTGGTTCTGCTTAGGGCACCATGTTATCACCCTCAACTTACATGTAGATCCATTAGCTGCAAATACTCAGTGTAACACTAGCTGGAGCAGAAGGTTATTCAGCCATAGTGACACAGCAGGGTTGCCCATCTTCCATGGCTGCCCCTTTAAAACTGCTAAGGCCAAACAGCGTCTATCTACAGCTCTAGTGTGTGTAGGCATTTAGTTGTATTTAATCCCCAAATGTAACTGCCACGTGTGCTGCGGCTAACCCTGCAGTCTGAATTTGCAAATATGAAGTAAATATCTAAAGGACAGAGAAAGCTGACACATTTGGATAAAAATCATATGTAAGAGTTGTGGATGAGAGAAGACCCTGTAGTGTTATTAAAACATGTCCGTAGATTTTAGATGTGCTTCACATCAGTAAAGGGAAAAAAAAAATGATTACCTGTATATTTTTGTGACGTGTATCATACAAGTGTGCTCCAACAATAATGTCCATTTGTGTAAATGTATTTATTTCACATTGTATATATTGTTCAATGCAAAAAGAGAGACCTATGATTCTGTAACTTAAACTACTATGGGTTGAAACATTACATGTGTTACTCCAGACTATGCCTTTCAGGATTATTACAGTAGAGCAATATCAATTAAAACCAGGCTTCCAGTTTTGAAATCTGTCTTGTGTCTGATTCTTAACACACTTTGTTATTTCCAGTATGGGTGTGTTTCTTCTACAGCACCACAATAGTTAACAATTGAGGAACTATTTTTTGCAATGACGCACTCGAGATGACAATGCAAGAAAGACAGCTGGCTATACTTGGTATAATTTCTGACTTCACATAGTAACAAGTTTACTAGTACAACTGATTACACTAGAAAATAGCAAAATCAAACGTGACTGGCAGCAAACACACAAAAACCATAATAACTATGCGCATCAAATTAATCTGGACTCATTGTAAATTGCATAAGAATGAACCAATAGATAATGAATAAATAAACCATTACACAAACAAGTGAGCCAAGAAATGCAAGATACTTGTCAACTAGTTGATTAACCGTGGAGGATCAAGTGGAGTTTGATTTCTATCATTTATTGGATTGATTGGCAAAACAAATATACAGGCATCCCTTTTCATCGGTTAATCCTAATGACTTTGGTTATTAATAGACTTTTCCAGCACTCTGCTCAGTATCACAGGTTTCTACCAAAAGCCCTCTCTGCTTGTGTTGGCGCTTTTTTAAACATGGTTGGCTCCTCCCACTGGACCATAACAATACATTTACTAACTTCTTACCAATTAACCACTATAACACTGTCTAGAAAAAATAATGAAAAGACCTCAACATTATTCCAGCCAGTTCATTTAAGGAAAATTACAATAAACATGTTAAAATTCTTAATTAAGCACAAAAACAAACTCACACTTGGGTGCCCCACACGGGCACATAAATAGACCCCTTTGGGCTATGATTGGGTCCTTTTTTCAGACCAGGAAGTGATTCAAGTCACCATGAGTAGCACTTCAGAAACTCCAGTGAATAAAGAGAAATAAAAAGATTTGTTTTTGCTGCCTAAATATTCAAAACTTTTAATTGACAATAAGAAGAAAAGTAGTAGAAGAAAAATAGTTCAGGGTTATGAAAAGTTAATGAAATCCAGGGTGGATTTGCTAGTAGCATTAGCATGCTGTCTGGCATTAGCATGCTATCAGGCTACTTGCTGTGTTTGTGGTCACTGCCAGGAACCTGCGCCCTTGGTCTATATTTTGGTTTATGACCAAATACTTGCTAACCTTGTGACTTTCACAACAGCCTTAGCTCTGCTTTGCGTTTAGAGCTCATTAGAAAATGTTAGCATGGAAACATGTTAAAGTAAGATGGTGAACTTTAGCATGTTAGCATGATCCCTGTTGGCATATTCGAATTCTTACATAAAATTTAGCCTAAAGTACTGCCGTGAAATACAACTTCACCACATGACTAGCATGACTGCAGGCTCTTAGTCTTGCTGTGTTTAAAACTACAAAATGCAACTCAAGCTAGTGCTAGCATGAGACTCGAAGTTAATCCACTCTGCTCAGCGAATGCTCCAAAGCTTAGTAATGAAGTAGAAATAGTTTCTGATTTGGTTAGAAGGGCGACCCTCACTCTAACTATTGGTACATGTTTGTGTTATAAAATATTTTAAAAACATTTTAGCGCTTCACCTAAGGGGAGCAATGGTTAAGGCATGAGTCATAATCATTAATTTGCCAGACATTTATCTTCCAATATGGTGCTTTCATACAGAGAGGAAAATTTAAACTTTCCTCAATCAAAGATCCCCCAGTGTTTGTTTGTTTTTCTTTTTCCAATTTAGTTTTAGTCACAGTTTAGTAATTTATCTTATCTTAGTTTTAGTCAAGATTAAGTCAGTGGAAGTTTTAATTTTAGTCATGTAGACTTTGTGAATAATGTTTCCAGGCTTTAATAATTTGTAACTGGTAATGAAATCCATCTTGAATATGCAGGTATGGACAACGGTAGAAACTAACTATATGTGGGCTAGTGGCGGGTGAAATAAACACGAGAATGAAAACGGAAGGAAAAATTTTGTAAGTGAGAATGCAGCTGGCTGACAGAAACTGGATATGTGGACAGATGATTAGCTCAAAATCGCTTATATTTGTGTCACTTTGCAGCTGGAGCTGGCTGTGTGAGTGTTTTACACATCTGACTGGGACACTATCATCAGACAAGTCATTGTGCAAGTCCTTTTTGTAGTGTAAACAACCTACAGCCACAATTTTTGTTGCATTTTTATTGAAGTTGTAATTTACAATAATTATTGGCAAAATTTTCAGAATGAACACTATCTCACCCATTTTATGCATCTGTGTTTCAGCTACCATTGCTTTATGATAAGAAGAGCACAAAGAAGAATGAATGAAAGAAAAGAGAGTGGAGGAGGAAAGAGGAAGTGGTAACAGCTTGCTCCGGTGGGTGGTTAACTATTGTCCATTCTGAGTGGCCTGATCTCCTACATTTGCCAAGGGCACTAAACACACACATACAGAGCAGTGTAAGACAGGATGGGTACAATATTAACAAGAACGCATTCTACAAGATCATACATAGTAAATATAAGTGGAGAGTAAATCAGGGGCTGTCATTTTATTTGTTCTCTCTTTGTATCTTTGTTTTGTATACACATTGACTACACAGCGGTAGTGTACTGCATATGCTACCACATGTTGTTGTTCCCTTATAGACAACACAGCTCCATAGCATTATTACATCTTTCTGTCTTTGTTTGGTTTTATTCTCTCTCTCTGTCGCCCTTGCACACTGTTATTTCTCTCTCTCTGTCTCTCTCTTCCTCTCTTTCCCCCCTAACAGCCAGCAGCAGTAAATGGGATGCAGAGGCCAGATATTTAATGTAGCAGAGGGCCGTGAAGCGTTTTAAGAAGCCTTTTTCTAACAGGGGGAGCCCTGACCTGCAGGCAAATATTTTTCAACCAGATGACATAAGAAGATATTAGCGGAAAGAGAGCAAGATTTTTACCCCCCCTTCTCATTCCTTCTACCATTTCTCCCTCTCTCTTCTATTTGGGTTACTGCCTGGTCACCCAGCCCCTGCACATACGTTTTATTTTACTTGGTTGCCTTTTGGAGTTCATTTATTTTATTTTATCTTTGATTCATTATTATGATACGATAAAAGCTACTTGAGCATTTCAGCTGCTGAGGGGCTCTTATCGTTAACCTTGTGGAACGCATGTTAGAGTGGGCTCCACACGCTGCATTGCTAATGGCCAACTTAACTCCTTTTCTCCTCCTCCACCTTCTGGCTTCATCTACATCTCTTCTTCCATCTCTGTCTCTCTCTGAGCATCTTTCATGCCTTTATCTTTCTCCTCTGCTATCTCATCTTTTCCCTCATAATCCCCTTCTACTTTATTTCTGTTTTTTATTCGTCTTCTAAGTATTCTGATTGGTTGTACAGTATTTCCATTGTGTACAAGAGAATAAATGTCAGCACAGGTTTATTCTACTGTACTTAAAATTACTGACTAATGAAAGCCACAGAGTGACTGTGAGATAAGCACTAAAAAGAGGATATAGCCCCGTTCTGTTACTATTGATAATGCAAGTGGCAGGATTCAGTGGTTAAGTCACTGTCGATTCATTCATAGCAGTATTATTATTATTATTTCAGGGCTCTCACTGGGTTAATATTTCAGGCCAATTTCTCTATCCATTCATATGCATAAAGATTCACTGTTATATCAGTTTATATACAGTTTTGCTAAATTTAAACGTTGAGTTTCGCTCATATTTCCTCAGGCAACAGGGGAGGTTACTGGGATGGTGAACATCATAAATATTAAACCTGCTGAACATCAGCACGTTAGCAGTTTTAAAATCATAGGCTAATTTTTTGAGATAGATAGATAGAGCAAGCTGAGATATTATCATTAGGGATTTCTGTTGTGTTTAATAAAAGAGATTAGAACTTTCATCAAACTTTTACAGACATCTGAAAATTGCACAAAATTTGGCAGCTCTGAAAATATTTACATGCATTTTCAATGTGAGCATTTAAAAAACACCAACGTAAAAAGATTTTTTTTTTTTAAATGCATTGCAAAAATATATACATATAAATGTAGCTGGCTGAGGCTGAAAATTTGGTCCGTTGATTAAAAAAAAATTCCACAGTGCAATGAAAACAGATTTAGTCATCCTATCCAATAGTCAGAAAATGATATGAGACAAAAATATCAGATCTCTGTAGAGAAATATCCTAATTTAACATATCTCACATTTAACACATGAAACAAACATAGCTGCCATATTTCCATCCCCATTTCATATTTGTGTCTTCTGCAAAAATTTCACAGCAACAAATGACAAATTTAAATTCCATTTTGTTTTGCAGACTTTTTGGAAATGTTGTTAAAATTTGGCCCATTAAAATTTACTATTGGTTGAGACTTCTTGATATGTTATTTGGTTGCATGTGCAGTACGTAATTGTTTTCATTTCACTGTTTCAGGCTCTGTATGACCTTTAATTTCAAGAATGACCTTCGGCATATTTATTGTGACAGTTTGAACTGGTATGTAGACTATTAGTAGCAGTAAGTGCAAGATAGTAAGAGCACAGACCTACATATCAATTTTTAAATGAATAGTATGGTAAACAACAGAAATTTAAAGAAAAGCCTATGCAAGAAGATGTGTACTTTTCATTGGTTACCTCTGTTTTGTTACTACTGACAAGAAGATCTGTACCATCCTCTCGCTTGCTCATCAACAATATCTGGCAGATGTAGAAAACCAGAGCAGTGTTTTTTGTCTGTTATCTAATGCAAACATACCTAGAAAGGACAAGAAGAAAGTAGTTCTGGGGCCAGATCCTCCAGTTTTATTCAGAACTTTTTTCTTTTTTTTTTTGACATTTTGTAGGTGATATCATTCAAGTTAACACAGTTACACAAACTGACTTCATTCACTGGAGTCTGATTTTATTTCAGGTGGCTTCTTATTGGGTTTGAGACAAAGTCTGGATGTGATTTTCTCCTCCTAATATGGTGCCAAACAGGGTCAGTCTCTAAGGGTGACTATATCTGTTTTAGACGCTGTGACCTGTAAAGTGCTAATGTGTGGCAGCTTCACACTGATGGTGTTTCAAAGGCCTCTTTTAGGTCTGTATTTAACCCCACTTTGTGTGGTTATGCATACTGTATTTTTAGATATATATATTTTTTTATTTGGGTGGGTGAGTGTGTGGTTAGGTGGTTAATTTTGGCATGTGTGTTTTATATTTTTACAATTCTGTTGGATCCACATTTGTGAGCACAATTTGTATGTGTCTAAATTTGTGTGTGTGTGTGTGATCCCTGTATTCACTTGTATCGGTGGTAAGGTTCCCTTGGGTTTCACAGGCCTAGTGACATGGACTCATGGTGGTAATGGCCTTTCACAGCGTCTAGCTCCCCTGACACACACACAGACAGAAACACACACACACAGAAACTCAGATAAGACGACTAACAGATGGAGAAAATACAGTGTATATATAATACAGTATAGTATATAGGAGTATTAGTAAGTAATAACCATTGTGGATATTAAGGTAAATGTACAGATAATCACATTTTTAAATACAATACTATAAAATAGCTGTTGCTTCTCTGTTATGTTGAATAATATCCAAGAACAAAAGAAAGCATGTCAGGTAACATAGAAAACATGAGCAGTGGTAAGAGGAAATTAAGAGAAACTTTCTTCCTACATCTGTCTCTCCTTATTCTCCGTCTGTTACATTTCCTTTCCTCACCCCTTCCTCCTTCTCTGTTCTGTCCATTAACTCTGTCTATATCAAATCACATATGGCCTACTTAACTTACATGCTAAGTAGTCGAGCACTCTCGCTTGTTATTTACCAGCACTCATTTCTGCAAACAATGATTTACTTGTTCCCATGTCCCCATCACCCTAATTTTTTAGTTTCTTTCTGCCTCTGTCATTTTTGATTTGATTTGTTTTTTTTGTAGCTGATGTTTTTCTTATTCACTAACTATAAATCACCTTTGTTCACTTGCCTCACTTTGGTCTCTCACCTCTTGCCTTTCATTTCACTACCATCCCACCCTCTTGTCTCCTCCTATTCTCCATCCTTCCTTCTCTCTTTTCTCATTCTGTCCCCATCTCTCTGTCTCACAGGGTGTAAAGTGGCTTAGGTGTCTGCGCACATCTGAGCTGCATGTGTGAGCTTTAAGATGGTCAGCTGTCTGTCTGCACTTTTAACGTCTTAAGTCTATATGATGGACCATTTATTCTTACTGTCTCCTCTTTTTCCCTCCCTCTCTTCCCGCTTCCCATCCTCTTTCTGTGTCTATTGCCCTCTATCTTACTCTTAGGACAGTAAATGTTTTAACTCTCCATTCTATGGGTCATTCATTAAGTTAGTGTACTTTAATAAATAGTCTGATGTGTCACTGGACAGTGAATTAGTAGCACTTTAAATCCCCCACTAGTGGCCAATAGACAGCAGGAAGGTTTGATATGCAGCGGTCACACTTTCTCAGAAATTAGAGCTGACCATATCTGATATGTGTTAATAACGTGTCAGCATTTAAAACAAAAACTGCTTCTCTAACTCATCTGTTTAAATGCAAAATAAAAAGAATAAACAATACATTTTATTTTAGTGTATTATAATGTAATGTATTTGTTTTTGTATAACACTGGAAAAATATCGTTCACATCTGTACGTTATGCACTTATATTGTACACAACCTGTCCACAATTGCATGGTACAGCTTCAAAACCGTTCCAGTGACGAAATGCAGGGAAAAAATGTACTCCTAGCTGTGAAACTAATATTGTACTTGTTAAGTGATGGAAGAAAGTGAAGATAAAAAAAACATAGTTGGCATCTGTGTGTGGAGATTCTCGTTGTATTTCCAAAGGTGCTACTTACAAAAGGATCCAGGAACAGCAATTCTACAGCAGACTGAGAAGAAAAGAACAACAAAAGGAACGACGTTGTCATTCCATATGTTGCTAGATCATCTGAAAAACTCTAGAGGAACAAACACAGCATCCCTGTGCATCTCAAACCCAGCAACACACTGAGACGGAAGCTTATCGACACTACGGATATAAAACAGTCCTGCTGTACAGCAAGAAATGCTGAGGCTTGAAACAAAACAGTTGCTTCAAGAGCACATGGCAGAACACTGGAGACCTCGCTCCTCAGGGCAAGAATCAGCGGTCCACTTGCATCTGAAGGAAAAGGGGACGTTCGTTTCAGTAATGTACACATTTTGGCCAGAGAAGACCCACAGTTTAAGAGGAGTGAAGGAAGCCATCTATGTCAAACTGGAACAGCAAACGGGGTAGATGGTTAACAGCCACATACAACCCAGTTCAGACATCTCTCAGATAGTTTAGCACGTATTCACACCTTGACTAATGTGACCTCAGTGACCCTGAGGGTGTTAACCCTACAGAAGTAAATTTCAGAGGTAATTTTTTAACCTCTGCAATGAATTTTTTTTAAAGTTGTAAAGTCTGAGATTGGAACGACAAGACTAATTCACTTGTTTATATTGGAACATGTGACTGACAGGTATTTTTTGTTACCCAGGAGTGTCCTGTGAGATTCATTTTTGAATGATGACTACCTCTAAATGACTACAGTTTGTTTTGGAGTTGGATTTTACCCCTGAAGACTGCATTTGTTGTTACTAAAAAGATAAATCAACTTGAAGTTGCTGTCAGTGGGAGTAAAGCAATCAGAGGCACTGCGCAAATTTTTGGGCACAGCCAACAATTTGGAGCGTCTTGAAAAAAGAAATCACTGGTGTGCTGAGCAACACAGATAATGGGTCGGCCAGGGAAACGACAGCAGCTGATGACAGAATCATTGTGAGAACTATGAAGAAAAAACCCAACAACAAGATTTTGCAGAGAAGTACCGAGATGATCCACAAAAGTTCTGGAACAAAGTTGTTGCTAATTTACAGAGAAATGTATCACAGCTTCATCATGCAGCAACACAACTCAAAGGAAAAAGTGGAAAGTTCTGGACTGGCCAAGTCAATTATGAGACCTTAAACCGACTGAACATGCATTTCACCTGCTGAAGAGGGGATTGAAAGAAGAATCACTATAAAACAAACAACTAAAAAGCAAATCAAACAAAGAAACCAACAATTTGGTGATGGCAGTGAGTCACAGGCTTGATGCACCTATTGCAAACAAGGAATTTGCAACCAAATATTACATTTTTAATTTACTTTAAAATGATCTATTCTAGTACTTTTCTCACTTAAAATTTGGGTCATCTGACACACAACTTCTGTGTTGTTTCTGAACTTCTGCCTCATATCCATCTTATTTTCTTGAACTCAAATGTCTTTGGTGTAGAGCAAACACAAATGAATCATTGTCATTCAAATACTTTCAAAAGGGACTGTAGGGAATGCAGCATTGCTTAAGGCAAATAGTGCAAACATGACAGTGGCTTGGCAGTAAGTTTATTTTCAAATTTCTTTTGCATTCTCTGCAATCTTTATATTTTGATATCTGGCTTTCAGAAAGCAGTCAGTTGTGCAGTATGTTTTGTGGCTGGTATTTTATTCTACACCTTTTAAGGAAATAAACAAATTATGTGCATTTAGGTTGATTGCCATAGTAGTTGCTGAAGTGCTCCAAGCTAACAATAGAGCCTTAACAGGGGAAAGGTGATTGGCATAGACAAAGTGTGTGTGAGTGAGAGGGGCTGGGTGATTTTGTGTATGTGCATTGTCAAGAGAGGCAGGAGGTTAATTCAATCCTATAGAAACACAGCATGGAGGGGATTGGACAGCACAGCCCTGAGGGTGTCACTGGCCTCAACCCCAATAGGGGGCAGAAAGTGTGCGCACACACACTCAATATGGACGCTGAGACTTGAGGGTATAAAATCTGAAAAGCCAAATTGTTTTTATATCTACTTTCTGGTGCATTTCATTTAGGGCCAAGGAGGATAAATGATGAACATGGATTAATATATATATATCTATTTATAGAAAATACTGCATAAAACAAGGACAAGAAAGAAGAGGACATTTAGAGAGCAGTGATGGAGGACAGTAAGAGAGATTGAGGGCATAGGGAGGGGAGAGGGGAATGGAATGAACGAAAGAAAGAATGAGTGGTGCCTGTGGAGATTGGGATGTGTGCGAGAGGTGCATGGGTGGAGGACAGAAGTGACCGAAATAGAAAATATAGACAGCAGGATGACACACGTGGCAGAGGAAAATGTAAGCGATAACCTAAATAAAGCTTAGAACAGCAATGCAAAGTATGTTTTCGTTCACACCAGCATGTTTGCCAACTTAGCATGTTGTGCTAATGTCTGAGATTTTATGTATATTTGCATATATGATGCATGCCACTGTAAATTAAATTTGACAGATGGGCCAAAAAGTGTAACCATTCTGGTCAAGAATTTTGCCAATTCCCCTTTTGTCCCATCTGATGTATTATGGAAAAAAAAATGGTCTTGAGGGAAGTTGGCACTGAATACTGAAATGTTTTGGTGCCAGCATCTAGCAGTTATACTGCTATACTGCATCCTAAGGCACTGCCAAACTAGCTTTATCTCTCAGTCATAGCCTTGGTCTCTTGATGAGAATTGTGGCCTTACAGGGCATACATAAACAGTATGGTCTTAGTGTGGGTTCTCTTCCAATAAAAAAAACACAAAAACTTGAAAGTGACAAAAAATTAATTTGAAATGATTTTGTCAACAGAAATTGACAAAATATTCTGTTTTGAATTTACAGAATATTAAAAACTACAAAAACAGCTAATTAAATTGGCCTGGACAAAACTAAGGCACTCCTGGCTTATTGTAATATTTCAAAGTAAGTCTTCCATGTAATTAGCACCACACAATTTCAGTCTTATAGTCAGTCTTTCAGCCAGTTTAAATGGAGAAAAGTGAGTCACTCTGCTGTTTGGTGTTATTTTGTGCACCACTAGAAACATGGTATGAAGAAGGCAAAGGAGGGAGTTGCTTGTGTAGATCAGGAAAAAAGATGTCCCTGTGATTACAATTGCAAGTACAGTATTATTAAGACGTTTAGAGTCTGTGGGACTGTGGACAACCTCCCTGGACTTGGCCGGAAGAGGAAAATCAACCCCGGAATGAACAGAACAATACTGCAAATGAAAAAGGAAGAAGATGAAGCCAAGGACAACTTCCAAAGAGATACAAAGTAAAGTTCCAGCGACATATTCTATACTGAAAAATGAAGCTTTCAAGGAAAACTATATGCACTATACCTACTGCAACGTGTCAGAAACCAGTGCCAGACACCTGATCTAAATTCTATCAAATATCTGGAAAGAGCTGAAACATGAAGTCTGGAGATAACAAACCTGTTTTTGTGAAAGAGTAGCAACAAAGTTTCGTAGGCTGGAGCTTCTCCTCATGCTCTTCTTGCTTTTCATTCCCTGCAATTTTGCTCTACTCTAAACACCCAAATTGAACATTAGCTTATGAAGAAAAAAGACTGCATGCAATTTTAGGGAATATTTTTCCTCTTTAAATTTAAATGCTTATTTATTTAAAAGAGAACAATGCACAATTAACCCTTGCTGTCCTATTAAAATGTGTGCATGTTGTTAAAAAAAACTGAAATCAATGGCAGCTTGCACTCACCACTATGCAATTATTCAGGAGTTAAAAATTTCTCTTCAATCCATTGGGCCTAACAGAGGTGTGTGTGATTTCCATATGGACAACCTAATATTGTATTTTGCTAAAAACACACAGCTCAACCATCAATTTATTCCACTTTTCCTAATCAGCAGCGAGGCTGTGGATGTCTCCATACATATTCATGCTACTCTGGAGACTTGGAGAGACGATACATTTACCATATTACCCATAATGTTATTAGACCTGCAAACACAATTTAGGAAAATATAAGTCATACATAAGTAATTTAGAAAATGAGACGATATTAATTATATGGTCGTCATCCGGTTTTAATCCCGTTTGTGTGATAGCGCTTCAATCTCTGGAATTGAATGTGCCCGGCTGAATAAATTAGTACAATCAATGTATGACTAGATTCTTTGTCATGTGGACACAATGTGCAAATCTATGCAAATGTCTTATAAGTAGAGGATGAGAGAAACTCTTCTCAGCTAACAGCTCTTGATGATCATAGCCTGTCTGACACAGCAGTGTGATGTCATTTTCACCCACTCAGAATAAAAGACAAAAGAAAAAGGGAGAAGAAACATGATCATGGGTACAAAAAGAGAAGGTTCCAATCTGTTTCTGATGTTGATAATTGTGTAGACATGGAGTACATAGGCTAACCTGGTTATCACAAGTCGGTTTGCTTTTGATTAGTCATTGCTACAACGAATAGTTTGGACACAGGAACAGCCTCCATGCACCCAAGAAGATCTAGCTGAGAAGAGCGCCCTGGCAGAACTGATCAACATTAAAAGGCATTCAGTTCTGTTCTTTACCCTGCACAGAAGGAAAGGACATACAGGTGGTATGGGGAAGACGGGTCTGGCAAAAGACCTGGTTTTGTTGCTGATCCTCTCTTCTTCACCAGAAGTGGAGTGGCTGCCTATCAAGCCCAGTTTCAAGAAGATTTCGAACATTATGCAAGCAATCGTAATGGCAGAACAGTGTGCACTGTGACAACAATCAGATTTTTCCCAGACAGTGAGCATACCTTACAAGATGCAAGAACACCAGGAAAACTGTGAGGGAAAGATCAGCAAACACTTGCAGAGGTGGTTGGGATTTCCAAAGAGCCTAAGCAGTATTGTAGTAGCATTCAGCAACGTGTCATACGAGAGAGCTCATAATGTTGCAGAGCTCACTCTGCTGTGTTTGTAGGTCCTGTAGTCAGAAAGTGAGGAGGCCTTGGAAACTTCCAAGGAGCTTTGTATGATGAACTCAGTACATAAAATTGTAACATTTATGTATGTATTGTATATGGTGCTTTGCTAATAATAAAAAGAAACCAGTTGATCCTACAGGCAGGAGGTAAGAGCTACTGTTGAGGAGCTGAGTGTGCACCAGACAAGCTCAGGCCCGATAGCTGTTCTTGATCCAGTTCCTGATGATGCTCTATGAAGTCCATCATATATTTTCTACTGGAAAAGAACCAAGACATCAGTCTGACTTGTGCCAAAAACAAGTCTCTGGAGCACAGTTGGCGACAGTAGCGCAGTAGGTAGAGTAATTGTAAATTGTCTATGAATTCCAGGTCCCTCCCCGATTCCTGGCTACATGTCAAAGTGTCCCTGGACAAGACACTGAACCCCAAACCCTTGGCGCATAATGGGGCAGCCTGTCCACAAATAATTTCCCTAAGGGGATGAGTAAAGTATCAATTATTATACTGCTATCCAGATTGGCATCCTGGTCACAGCTATGGACTGGCAACTCATGGCTGACGTTGGGAAACAGCTAAAGTTCCCTGAAGGCATCAAGATGACTGTATCTCAAACATAGGGACGTGTGGCAAAACACTGCTTATAAGACCTGAAACACATTTTTCTTTCTGCTCCCTCCACCATCTTCTTTTCTTCTTCTCTCCTTCCCTCTTTTGCTTTCTCCTTTTATTTGCTTTCCTCCCTACCTCCATCCTAGCCCCTGGCTGATTCCCCTCTCCTCTCCTCCTCTCCCCTCCCTTTGCTCCTCTCTGCCTGGTATTGATTAGAAGGCGAACCTCTAATCTCCTTAAGGTCATTAGGAACACTTAATTAAAACCTAGTTAGAATGCCTTTGTTCAACCAAAGCAAATTGCAGCTGTTCAAACGCGATTAGTATGATAACGTAAAAACTTGTCAGCAGGGAAAAATATAAGGGTTTTTGTTTTGTTTTTTTGGTGGAAATGTTTACACGATTTAAATGCAGAGCACTTGAGCATACACTGTAAGTCTTAACTACTGTATACTCGATGTAGTGCTTTGGCTTCTTCTGTGTATGTTGATCGGATTGTTTATATTATGCTGGTGAATGTTCAGCTTTATGAAACTGGAGGATTTAAGCATGTAACTGGCTTAGGTTTCCAGAGAACATTGTTTTACAGGAATGAATAAAACTAAGAATGATGCAAAAAAGACACATATATATATACATATATATATATATATATACACACACACACACACACACACACACACACACACACACACACACACACATATACATATATATATATATATATAAATCTCAAAACTACCATATGTGCATTGGGCATTCATAGCAGCTTTACATTTCTTATGATTCTCATTTTGCATGCAGGACTTGCAAATTAAAGGGTCTTATTTTAAAATATGACTAAAATGGAGCTTCCCTCAATTCAACTAATCACCATTTATTCTGTTAAGTGACCATCAAAAAACACTTTGCGCTTGCACTGATTTCAAATTTGCTGCTCCATCCTCATTTTGAATATTAATACTTTGATGACATATAGTAAGGTTTAAAGGTTATGTCTAATTGTAACTGTAAATATCTTTATTGATCATGCTTTTGATTGATACATCTTTTATCCTGTAAAAAAAAGGGGGGGGGGGGGGGGGGGGGGGG